>CM034151.1:704691581-705291581 GCA_019776745.2 Taxus chinensis
GCAACATTTGACAAATTTCCTTTAAATCATCTCCATCCTTTTGTAGGACTTCAACATTCTTAGCACATTCCAACACACGTGCCTATTCCTTCAGGTGCTGAATCTCTCCTTGTAGATTCTTGATAACGTCCATAGTATTTAGGTAAACTTATTTATGATGTTTAGCATTAATTTACTTTGCATTGATCACTTTTATTTTGTTATATTCATCTTATCCTTCAGAGGTTCACGGGGTGCACGCAGCCTCAACACGTGTGGTAACTAACACTGGTTGCAATTCAGAATTAAGCCCAACCTTTGGCATCCATTTATGTCCATATGCATGTTGTATCTTAATCATAATTGTTCCCTTGTCTTGCTTGCACTAATTTCTCATATGCTCATACGAATTAGGGCATTCTTCAAACTTATATTGTTTTCCACACCAGCAAAAAACAATGTTCTGAGGGCACTCGTACTGATAATTATCAAGATATCCATAAGTAAAATAAGTTCCTTTAAGAGCTCCTCCTCTTCCATCACAATGAGCTCAACCTCTATATCCACCACAAAATCCTCTATTCTTGTTATCCCTATTACTATGCCCTTCATTATGTTGTTCTCCTTATTCCTTAGAACCACAAGCTATGCTATTGTGGTGCACACCGGTCTCAATATCCTTGTGAATATGATCAATCAATATACAATTCCTCATATCATCAGTGTGAGACTTACAGATCTTAAAATAACATGATATGTTCTTCCAGATCACATGCTGCAACAACGGGCATATACTCAAATCATGATCCAAGTGAAAAATATCACAATCTAACAACATAGCGTACACCAATTTACGAGGGAAGCTATCCTTAGTGTGTCCTTCAACCTCACAATCTATACACCATATTCGACTACGCATTTCATGAGCTGAATTGGCTGAAAGTTTCTCCAACTGATTTTCCATAGATGTTATTTGTGCCTTTAAGAATGGGCTAACTCCAGAGTCTACACTTCTAACTACCTTAATGTGTAGAGCTACCTCCAACGCCTCATGCAGATCTGTGAAGGTCTTATGAGAGAGTTCCCTTCTAAAAGGTGTTATTAATCTACTAACAAACCACTGTGCATTCTGGATAGGGGTCAATATCATAAGACAACTTTGATAATAAATTTTAAAATGTGCATCATAATCCTTTACCCTCTCAGCCATGCCCTACTTAATCTCCTTTAGCACATAGGTGATTTTCTATTCAAACTTAGGTATATGGAACTCAGCCAAGAAGGCATCAGATATTGTATTGTAATCCAAAACAGTCTGATCTAGGTCATAATTCCTATACCAACTATGGGAGTGCCCTTTCAAAGTAGTAGAAAATTAACTTTCCTTACACTCAACAACTATGATTTCCTTAGCACGCCATAGTATCTCACACATGTTCCATTTCATCCTCAATGCCTCTGTACTATGGTAGGTGAAGAGACATATCGTAATAAACTTATTGTGGTTGGTGTGGACCATGCCCACCAGATCCATAACATATATCACGTCTAGTATTCCCTCTACTTTTAGAACCACTAGATCCTAAGCCTCCAAAACCACCTCTTGATCCTCCAATAGTAGGCACTTAACATGTGGATGTACTTCACTGCATCCCAACTGTAGTACTAAACTGAACTCCCATAGTATGTGTTTCACCTTATTCTAGAGTGTTTCTTCGAATTTTGACGAAACAAATAAGGGTAATGGGTTAGGAGGAATACCTATTAAAATGTTGGTTATAGGTTGTTGCACGCATATGACTTCTAAATCCACAACTGATCATGAGAGATTCCTTTTTTCTTGGAGGAACTACCTGAAATGGAACACAAGACCACCAAATAAAATTTAAATAATATATGCAGTGGACTACATAGTGTATGCTAGATCTGGGAAGTGTGATACTTCCTAGACGGCTGTCAATCCAATTTTTAAAACAAATTAATGCTGATAATAAAGGAAATCCTACTGTAGTTAAAATGATTTAGGTATCTCATTCCTCTAAAATAAGAAAATTCATTCACAATAGGCTAAGCTATGATTGAATCTGAAGGTCAAGGTCTTGGTCAAGGTATTGGTATTGGTCAGGGTGAGATTCTGGGTGGTTTTGGGTATTTGGTGGAAGTTTAGGAGTTCTATTCTTGGTTTCTGATAAAAGACATAGAGATAAATGTTATTATGACCAGTGATCGGTTTAGGATAATTGCGACGGTTATGGGTAACCTGGCATCGGTATGGTCAGGGTACAGGAAACTCAATAAAAACTTGGCTGGGTGATAGATCTGAGGTTAGATGAAGATGAAAGGGAAATGGCAAGATTCGTATGGATCTGAGGTATGCACAGGAATGATTAAGGTCCAGGTATGGGCAATGTAAGGATGTGGATAAAAATATGGTCAAGTTTGCATAGAGGTAAATGATGGGGGGAATGGAAATGAAAGTAGAAACTAGTAACAGATGTAAAAGGATCTACCAAATGATAAATGGATAAGTGTTGGTTAACAAAACTTATTGTTTGTACGAGCTTGATGCCTAGTTGGTAATGGTGGGTGATCAAATGGAATGAACTTGATCGTAGTGCTCATGCTTCCCTAGATGCTCCCGTGAAGGTAGATGGATGTGTGATTGCTTCAGGTACCATCTATGGATGCTCTGATGTGTATACTAATGCTGGTTCTACTTACATACAGCTCTGGTTTTGTCACTTGTTCTCAAAAGATGTGATTATCTCTCAGAAATGTGCCAACCTCAAAATAAGGTTGTTTTGGGGGTTAAATGGTAACTGACGGTGGTTTCGGCTTAACCATCAGCGGTTAAGGGTAACCAGTGTTGGTTAGGGTGGGATTTCCTAGGTTTACTAAACTAGGCAGATCCCCTTGATTTTATAGGATCTTGTTTTGTTTACTCCATGGATTAGCATGGAAGCTTCCTTCTAACGGGTAGGAATGTGGTTAGAGGGAATGTAGGCATTGATTTTTAGGGTTTGGGTAGGTCTTAGTTAGTTATGGCAACTTACTAAGAATAGGTCTTAGGATGAGGTGTCTAGGTGAGGTGGATATGTGGGCATTATCCCAATTAGGATATTTAAATAATAAATATGGTGAGAATAATGAATTAATTTAATTAAATTAATATTATAGTGGGGTGAAGGGGGCCATGGTTAGGTGGATGTGTTCAAGGTATTTATTTGATGAGGGACCAAGGGGAATGTGACCCAATTTTAGTGTCTACATTTTGCCCCTTTTTGTTTCATATCTTGTATTGGTAAGCGACACTGACAAAAATAAGATGTGGTTGCCCCATGTGTGGGTGAAGGTGATCCCCCTCAAAATAGGAACTGATGAGACAAAAGGAAGAATCAGTGAGTGGTTTTTTATAATGAAAGCAACGATAACCAGATTGTGCCAAGCCAAGAACAAGGATGTTAATCAAACATCACGATCAATAAGATGAAAGTAATTCACCAGAATAAATTTATATAAACGTTTGCAAAGAAATGAGCAACAATATCATATATTATTATGGAACTCAATGCAATACATTGAGAATGGGCCTTGCTTCAATAGGCAAGGAATAACAATCTAAGAACCAATCAAGGTCGTAGATCAAACCATAAATCAAGGAAATAACTAGTCATCAAAGAACTAGTCAAGACCATACATTTAGGAGAGAGCTAGACATCAAGGATCTAGTCAATACTAGAGATCAAGGAAAGAACTAGTCAATACCATAGATCAAGGAAATAACTATACCTAACAACTAGATAATATCTCCTAATATCTAAATAAAATAAAAGAAATATCCACACACATAAGTGGGTGAGGATAAATACCGAGGTGAACATGAGCTAAGATAAATACCTACTTTAATAGATAAAAGGTGAATGTGATGAAGAAGAAGGTGGGGGTAACAAGTAAAAAAGGGAAAAAGGTCCACTCAGGTAATCCAGGTAATTGGTTAGGGTCAAAGGTAGTAACAGTCAAACACATGCACACATATAAACTGCAGCATGGTACCAGGCTGAAGAGTAGGCAAAATATACATTGTCTAAGGTCAATAGGTTTATCCAAACAAGGTTGAGGTGATTCCAGAATCCAAGGTATAGGATATGGTCAGGAAACATGACACAAGGTTAGGTGCAGGAATGTTTAGGTATGTTCCGGTATATCGAGGGTTGGGTCAGGATAAACGGTCATGACAAAAGACAAGGTAAGGTCATTAGGTCAATCAACATAGGTAACAGTTCCACAAGGTATAGTGAACACATGGGTCAAAGGTCACTAGCAATGGTCCACGTCCAAGTATTGAGGTCACATGACATGGGTAGGGTCAGAGGTATGGGTAAAATAATGAGTCCTCGAAAAGGATGAGGTTAAGTAAATGATGAGGTCAGGAGGGTTAGGGAAAAAAGAGTGACGGGAAGGGTAATAGGGAGAAATTTTGGGCAATGTGGAAGAGAGGGTGATTGATTCCGGTCAAGGGTAACCGATGCCGGTATACCGGTGACTGACCACAGTAAGGTAGGGCATGTGACTGATGCCGGTGAAGTTAAAACTAGCGACAGTTAGGTCAGGGATGTTATAATAAACTCTCCACATTATGGTCAAAATTATGTGTTTGTGAGATAGAGGATAGAGATTTTAGTTGGAAAGTGTAAGACATAACGGAAGCTGATTTGGCGAGCCGAATGATAGGTGATTGTTAGGCATGAGAGGTGGGTCCAAGATTACATTGGTTGATTTTATTGGTATGATGTGAGGTGACCAATTGGGTAGTGGTTGGGGAGGGATTAGGCATGGCCATGGTGTTAGGTAGATGTTGGTTCAGGTAGTGTGATGAGGAGTCAAACCCTTTTTGTGTTTTGTGAGATAGATTAGGTGAGAATTCAGGTGGTGAAAAATTGGGTTTTTTTAGGCATGAATTTTAAAATGTGGAGTTAATTGGGTAGAATAGGAGTTGAGGTAAATGGGTGAATAGGGGGTGGGATCATTAATGTGTGTGATGAATGATGATATGGGTCAGTTTTTTGAGAGGGGAGATGTTTTATAATACATGCATGATGTTGGTAAAGAAATGGTAATCAAAATAAATGTATGTTTTGATGATGATAAAAATGTGAAGCAATTTGTGGTTTGTTTGGTTTAATTCCCAATTTTGGATATAAAAAGGAAACTAAGTAGGGTAGAATGTGATTTGAGGAAAATGAAAAATGAATTAGTTAGGGTAGAGAGTGGCCAAGCTACCCTCCAAGGGCCCCATGCCCTCGGAGTGCTACCTACATAGTCCCGGTGAAAAAGGGTCCTCAGGCCGATGTAGTTCTCCCATAAGCTAGGGAAGAATATGAGGAGATATGAGAATGAGATGGGTAGGTCGTAGGCATGATTTGAGTTTAGGTCTACTAGGTATAGGTGAGTTGTGGGAAAATTGGTATAGGTGAGTTTGATTGTGGTAGAAGAAGAATATTACCCCAAAGGTAAGCGTCGAGGACCAAGTCCTGTATAAGGTAATCAATACGTAATAAAGAAGGCTAAAAGATAAGAGGGTGCAAGAAAGCCACTTGATTGGCTAGGATCACACCGAGTAGGTCATACCTTGGAGGAGGTGATGGATGTAAGACCCTAAAAGACATTGCATGATTGATTGTTCTAAGGGTGAAAAGTAGTCACATGATCACCAAATGTCATGGTTTCCAAGAGGTCCCTTGAGGTGGTAGGAAATGGGAGTGTGAATGGTGAGAGGGGTGAAAGGTGGTTAATTTTTATATGGTATGAGGTAGCATGCTCTTTGGGCAAGAGATCCAAGGTCACAATGGGTAAGTCCATGACTAAAAGGCTTTCTGTGTTGACTGATATTTGAGATAGACTGATTGATGTGGGAAGTCTATATGGGATGAGGAAATTAACTCCTTGAGGTCTTCATGAAGCTGATCGATGCGGGAAGCTTCAGATTCTCTCGCTTCTTCTTTTTTTTTTGAAAGAGATTTACATAGCTGTCCTTTGAGGGAGCAGTCTATTTATAGTAGTCGATTTTAGAGAGGAAGATGTCCTTTTGAGGGAGTCATATTTGTATTGGAATTTTGACTCAAGGAGTTGGATCCCATGTGAGGGATTTGAAGTCATGGAAAAGACCAAGGTGAAGAATAGGATTCTTGTTCAGAAAGCTAGGGTGAAACGACCATGGGATCTCATCTAAAGGTAGATGAAAAGTATCCATGAGAATCATGCTATGTGTAGTGCCGTGGTACACATATTTAAGAGAAGATAACAAGTGACGGGTACGCACATGAATCTTATTTAATCATTGGTGATGGCGTAGGAAGTGGATAGAGCTCAAGGGATGAGCATGGAAAGAGGAAAAAGGTGAGGTAGGACTAAAAGTCAACAGTAGAATGGTCAAAGATGCAAGGCATTAAGGGGCTTAGGTTTAGGTTTACCATTGAGTGAAGATAAATGATAAGCACCTGATCCGTAAGTATGGGTCATGATGTATGGTCCAAGCCAATTAGGAGAAAATTTGCCCCATTTAATTTTTTATTCTTTAGTTACATGTTGATTTTCTTTCAGGACGAGATCACCAATGTGAAAGGTTCATTCATGGACACGTTTATCATAGGCATGTTTGATACATTTTTGGTAAACTTGAAGATGATCAAGAGCATTAAGACGATGTTCATCTAATAACTCAAGTTGTGCTAAATGGTCCTGATGAAAGTCATCATCATTGAGCATGTCATGAAGAGAAATGCGGAGTGAGGGAATCTAGACTTCAAGAGGTAGAACAACCTCTGTATCTATAGACTAGAGAAAAAGGTGTAGCGGTAGTGGAAGTGCGAATACTAGTGTGGTATGCCCATAGGGCAAAAGGAATGTGCATATGCCAGTCCTTCCCAGTATCGTTAACCACTTTCATGAGAATTTTGTTCAAGGTTTTGTTAGTGGATTCGGCTTGGCCATTGGTTTGTGGGTAATAAGGTGATGAGAAACTTAGCTGAATGCCAAAGGTGTCACAAAGTTTTTGCAATGTTTTATTTTTGAATTGTTTTCCATTATCAGTGATGAGGTGATGAGGAACACCAAAGTGAAAAATGATGTGATGATTGATGAACTCACATATTTTCTTAGTTTTTGTGGAGATGAGTGGTATGGACTCAACCCATTTTGTGTAGTATTCAGTAGCGGTGATGATCCATTGATGTCGTTGGGAAGAATGGGGATTGATCTCTTTGACAAGATCCAAACCCCATTGAGAAAAGGGCCAAAGGTCACGGGTGACTTGTAAGGCATGACTGGGTGTATGATGAAGGTTGGCATGTTTTTGGCATTTTACACAATGCTTGACTGTAGTCACAACAATCATGGTTAAGGGTCGGCTAGTAATAGCCTAGGTGAAGAATACACTTAGCAATAGCAAGGCCACTGAAGTGACCTCCACATATGCCATCATGAACTTCCTTAATGGTATAAGGAATTTCAAAACTCGTGAGGCATTGTAAGAGAATACCATCAAATCCACGCTTATAGAGGAGGCCCCCTATGATGACATAATGAGAGACATTTTTAAGGAAGGCACGTTGTCCATTACGGGTGAGATCAGGAGGTAAGATGGAGAGAGAAAGATAGTTGGAGTATTGTTTATACCAAAGGTCACTCAGGTCCGGGGTGACATGGTTCTGATGGAGTAAATTTCGCAAGGTAAATAAGAGGGTGATTGGAGTCATTGTATGGTGACAAATATTTTAGAATCGGTAGGTGAAGCAGGTATTTGAAAAGCCAAGCAGGCCATGGTATCTGTAAATTTGTTGGTTGAACGGGGGATGGTTTGAAGGGCATAATGGTCAAAGGTGGTCAAAATTATGTCTACATGATGTTTATACTTTTGAATTATCTCATTACGACATTGGTATATACCATTGACTTGGTTTATGACCAATTGAGAATCACCAAAGATGTTGATTGATTTGACATCTAGGGCAGTAGGATGGCTTGGAGACCTAATATGAGTGCTTCGTATTCAACAATATTGTTTGTACAATCAAAATTGAGTTTGAAAGACAAAGGCATGGGTTCACCATCAAGTAGAATGAGGATAACACCAGCCCCACCCCCATGCTGACACTTGGAACCATCAAAGAAGAGTGTCATTTGGTAAGTGGGTTCATCCAGGGAAAGGGTAGCAATTGACTCATCTGGAAAGTCAAAATTAGAGGGTTGATCCCTGAGAAATAGGTGTGTTAGCCAATTGGTCAGTGATAGCTTGGCCCTTGATGGAATTTTGATGAATGAATTTGAGGTTGAGGTCAGCCAAAAGCATAATCCAACGTGCAACACACTGATTTTGATAAGGTTTGGCATACATGAAGTGTAAGGGGTCGGTGTTGGTCACAACATAGGTTTTGTGGTTGAGTAGATAATGGTGGAGTTTTGTGGCAATGAAAACTAAGGCTAAGAAAAAGTTTTTCAGAGATGGGTGTATCGAGTTTCGTAGTCCAAAAGAGTATGGCTTATGTAATAAACCTCCTTCTCCCTATGTTGTTCATCACGATGAGCGAGCATGGCCCCCAAAGAGTGATCGAGTAGCTGAGATGTATAGGTAGAAAGGTTGATCATCTTTAGGTGGAATGAGTACGGGGGGTTGAAGAAGGTATTGTTTTAAGGCCTCAAAATCTTTGTGGCAATCATCATCCCATTTAAAGAAGACATCCTTCTTGAGTAGGTGATGAAATGGTTGACACTGATCAGACAATTGTGAAATGAAATGACAAATAGAATGCAACTTACCTTGCAAGCTACAGAGTTGCCTAAGGTTAGTGGGCAGAGGCATTTCCAGAATGGCCTTGACTTTAGCAGGGTCAACTTCTATACCACGTAGGGAAATGATAAATCCCAAGAGATTTTCCTGAGAGGACCACAAAGACACACTTCTTGGGCTGAAGGCGAACGCAATATTTAATAAGGCGGTCAAAGATGGTTTTTAGGATGGCGAGGTTCTCGGAGCGGCATTTATATTTGGCCAGGAGAATCATCCACATAATCTTCCAATATACGATGCATGATGTCATGGAAGATATAAGTCATAGCCCGTTGATATGTGGCACTAAAATTTTTAAGGCCAAAAGGCATGACTTGATAATAGAAGGTCCCCCAAGGGGTGATGAATGTGGTTTTGTGTTGATCTTCTGGGGCAAGCAAGATTTGGTTATAACCCAAGAAACCATCCATGAGTGATAGCATCTCATGACCAGTGGTAAGGTCAACCAATTGGTCAATACTGAGTAGAGGGAAGTCATATTTTAGGTAGGCTAGGTTGAGGTCATAGAAATCTGTGCAAATACGGAGTCCCCCTATCACCTTAGTGATAGGGACAATGTTAGAAATCCAACAAGGATAATCAATGGGTAATATGAAGGAAACAGAAAGAAGACACTGAATTTCTTCTTTGACAAGAAGGGCAATGTGAGGGTGCATTTTCCTCATATTTTATTTGACGGGCTTGGCATCAAGAATGGTTACGATATTGTGGACCACTATCATGGGGTCAATACCAGGCATGTCTAGCATAAGACCAAGCGAAAATGTGGTTATGGTTTTTGAGAAAAGAGGTGATGGCTTCCTGTTCAGTAACATCTAAAGATTGACTGATCTTTAAGATGTGTGGGTCATCCTGAGTGTGAATGTTGATTTCGATAGTCAATTCATTCAACATGGTTTACGTATCTCAGATGGTAATGACCGATGAATATATGAGTCTTCTACACCAAGGTAGGTGAGTATAGATTCATCATCCTGACATTGAATGATGTTAATCGAAGGTGTATCATCATCGACCATTTCAGGGTACAGGAAGGGAAGAGAGGAAGGAGCCTTGCCCTCATGTTGATAAGTCAGAGGCCCCAAGGAGATGGTGTTTATGAAGAAAAAAAGTTAGGAGGAATGGATTATGGATCCATCGACTCCTCGGTCAGTGAAGGTGGTGAAGAAGGTGGAGAAGGGCTGATGTCCTCGATGAGTTCAATGTGGGCCTGCTTGGTAGGTGGTTCAGAAAAGCCGATACCACTACGGTCATTATGTTTTCCAGGTAGTGCATGGAATAATAGTATGGAGACCTTGCTCATAAAATCCAAAACCAAAACCTTTCCAAGCACATCAGTGTAGGAAGGTGTGGGTGAAACGGTGATTAGTGAGTGACTGGAAGTCAGTGGAAAATGGGCGGGTTTATGACGGTGGTTCAAGTGTGTAAGTTGTAGTATCAAGTCCCCCATAGGTGAGACTAGTAAAAAGGTGAGGAGGACCATAAAGGAGGCATTCTCCTATGTGGTGATCATAGTGAGGGTGTTGGTGAAGACTTTCGTACTCTTGTGGAGTAAGAAATGTGTTGACACTATATAGGTGATACTCCCCCAGAGTGAGGCATTGAAAAATACCTTCCAAGGGATCAGTGGTTGGTATGCGGGTAGCTGGAATAGACGATGTGTTGGAGGTCGACATGGAGGTGGAGCTAATGAGTTGGGAGGCTGATGGGTTAGCTGTGGAGGTTATGGCAGCGGTAGGAATGGAGGAGGTATGTGCAGTTAAGGTAGCGACTGTACTGGTAAGCAGAGGTGTAGGTGAAGCGGTAGTGGTCATGGAGGTAGATGCCTTAATGGGTATAAGCATGTCATTGGGGCAATAAATCATGTTGCATTTTTTAAAATATGATGGATCAACTGGAATAGTATAGGTGTGTCCTTCATGCTCAAACTATACATAGCAATGTAAAGTGGAAGGAACACAACCCATGACATGAATCCAGGGTCTGCCAAGCAACAAGTTATATTGGAATTCCCCCTCCAAGATGTAAAATAACTCTAGAATAGTGCGAGGGCCCATGTGAATGTGGAGGATGATAGTGCCTAGTGTAGAGGTGAAAGCGTCATTGAATGAACGCAACATGACAGGATGTTTATGCATGCAATTGTCAGGTATACACATTTGAGTGAATGCATGGGATGAAATGATATTAATGCTTGCACCCCCATCAATCATTACATGCCATACACGTATATCATCAATGTGGATAGAGATGAAGAGAGCTAGGTCTGGGTGATCAATTAGGTGCAGTGTGATCTCTTCCTCTGAGAAGTTAAGGGAGGATATTTGATGAGTAGGTGGAGGTGTGGATAAAGGTGGTAATTCAGTGAGAGAGGCTACATGATGGGGTGTGATGATGGAGGCTACGGGTGTAGGGTCATTGGGTAAAACCTTAATAGATTGTAGGACTTCCATGAGAGCTTGACGATGGGATTCTGAGGTTTGGATGAGGTCATATAAGGACATTTTGAGGGGGGATTGGTGTATTTGTTTGAGCATCGAGCTATGTATGACCCCATTAGAAATAGGATATGTGGGGCTATAGATAATGATTGTAGGTGTTGGTGCAGAGGATATGTTGGGTTTTGGGTGGTTATAGCCTCCTTGTGGAGTTTTTGCTTCACATAATTAGGGGTTGGTGCTCATTATAGGGTTTGTGCTCTATTGAACTATGGGTTGGTGCTCCTTGTGGGGTTTATGCCTCACTAAATCTTGAAACATATCAATTAAATATTTTGTTTTAGTGGGTTTTATTCCCATTAATGGTTTTCCACTTACATCTTGTGTTCTTGTGTTGCTTCTTCATTTCATGGTTGCTTGCTTCTTTGATGGTTTATGGTGTGCACAAATTAAGTCTTGATTAAGTCGATATTGTGATTGAATAGTTATGAGTTTTTGAGTTTCAGATCTGAAATATAATTTAAAATATTGTAAGGACTGAGTCATCCCATCCTCTTAGTCCATTGTGCTTCTAACAAAACCCATTTCTGAAACATGGTGCTGAAAAATAAAAACTTAGAGAAAGGTCCCTCCGCCAACAAAAATAATTACAGTTCAATTATCTCATTTGTTGAGGAAGCACCTTAGACAATAACAACTATTAAGTTCAAACCTTTGAGTAATGCTATGGCCACATGCCAAAATAATATATGGGTTCCTATGGAAAACCAACCTTCTACGTTTTATGTAGAACCTAAAACGTCCAAACCAACAGCTCCCTCAAATTGAATTCAACCTGTAATGCCAAATATTCCACTCCTGGTAAGTATGACCTCATCAAAAAGTTAGAAACCATGAAAACACATATCTCTCTAATGTCACTGTTAAAAGAGTCACCTTACTTTCAGGACATCCTCACTTAGGTCTTCATGAAGCACATGTTCCTCCCACTCTTAATGTTCAGTAGTTTCAAGCTATGATTGTGAACCTTATGGCTAAATTTCCTATCCTATCTTTTGGCCCTAAAGATATGTTGAGCCCAAATCTGATTAACAATAACTCCTTGTATATCAAATCCTACATTATAGACCATAAGGTAAAATGAGTTCTTATCGATAATGGAGCAACTCTTAACATCTTATCTGTAAAAAATGCTTCACTACCTTGGTCATACAACAGATGACTTAGATGATAATAATATTACCATTCATGGTTATGAAAATAACGAGCATCATTCCTGTAGTACCATTGATCTTCCCATACAAGTAGTCCTACAGCTCTTAAGAACAACATGTCATGTTGTTGACGTAGAAACATTATATAACCTTCTTCTAGGTAGACCTTGTATACATGCAATGAAAGTCGTGACTTCCACCTTCCATCAATGCATAATGTTTCCACATAACGACAGGGACTTCACCTTATATGGCGATGCTAATCCCTTTGAATATTATAAGTTTCTTGTGGTATAAAAATGTAAACTATTTTCCATCTGCTGATAACCTAGCTGAACCTTATGTCATCCCCATTGCTACCAACTGTATTGATCCCAAAATAATGTTGCACCCTCACACTTCCACGTCTTCTTATAAAGTATCTACATCTAAGGCATCACCCAAGGTTAAATTCTCCCATAACGGCATGGGGGATTACATGATAAAAAAATGAATTTCTTGTTGGCAAACTCCCATTATCACCTTGTAGCTATGGGCATCCTAACACTCCCCATCTACGAGAACCTCCAAATTACTATCTCAGAAACACTATTTGGAGACGATATGGATATCTAGAAGATGAACATATTCAAATATCTGATGGCTCTTGGCTATATGAAGACAAGATGGCAGAATGCTACGAATCTTGTGACTACACCAAGGCCCATAGAATGATGAAAAACATGAAATTTAAAGGACGAGGCCTTAGCAGATAAGGAAATGGTGTCCTTGAACCTGTTATAAATAAAATCTAATATCAACATGTATAGTTTGGGATATAAAATATTTTGGACAAGGCCTACAATTTTCGATGTATTAGCTAACGATGAATCCTCATACTCCAAAGTTGAGACCAGGTTCCACACATAGCCTCTTTGAAGACCTCGAAGAAACTACAATTTTCCCCCGAACACTTATCCATTCAAAACCCTTGATGTTTTTTATCCTTTCCTCATTGATTAGGACCAACCATTTCATATTTCCATGGACCTCTTTAAAAATTATGAGGCCATCTAGGATTTATTTTGGGCTCGAGACCCTTTTCCCTTGTTGGATCACAAGAATGGTTTCAATATAAACCTTGATGCTATAAACCTACTTAAATGAAAAAATTACAATATCTAGTCCTAAAGAAAAATCTATTAAATATAGAAGGAAGAAAAATCATATCTCACATAGTGAAAACATTTCTGAGGTGCTATGCGAGTAACAAAAAATAAATCAGAAAAAAAAGAAAATGACACATTTCCTAGTGGACACATTTTAGAGGCACTGGAGAGAGGAGATTTAGATATAGAAATATCAGATAACCTATACAATCCCACAACATCATTTCAAGATAATGAAACTTCTAAGTTGTTGGTAGAAGAGATGAAAACCATCAACATTGGGACTAAAGACCAGCCAAAATTGTTACAACTAGGTGTCAGTTTATTAGAAATTGAAATCAAGGCCTTCACATCTCTTCTAATTATGTTTTAGGATGTATTCAATGGGTTTTACAAAGATATGCCAGTCCTTGATCCCTCTCTTGTGGTTCATCACCTAGTGGTGCACCCAAATGCCAAGCCTGTAAAGCAAAAATTACATAAGATGCACCCCAAGGTCACATTACTCGTTAAGGCCAAACTACAAAAATTATTGATTGCAAGCTTCATATAGTCCATTCATAGTGGATATATAATATGCTACCAGTTGCGAAGAAGACCCCCAAAAATCTATATTTGTATAAATTTCTATGACATTAACAAGGCATGTCCCAAGGATGATTTCCCTTTGCCTAATATTGACATGATTTTCAATTCTATTGTGGTCCATGAGATGTTATCTCTTATGGACAAATTTTCTAGGTATAACCAAATTCAAATTTCTGAAGAAGACTAACATAAGACAATTTTCACAACCCCATGGGGGACATTTTGTTACAAGGTCATCCTTTTGGCCTTAAAAATGCTGGCACAACTTATCAACGTGCGATGACTATTATTTTCCCTGACCTTCTTCATGACATAATGGAGGATTATGTTGATGATATTCCTGCTAAATCAAAGACTAGAATGGATCATCCAATAGTTCTTAGGGGCATATTTAAGTGATTAAGGGAATACAAGGTTCTCCTTAATCCAAAAAAATGTGTCTTTGGTGTCACTTCTAGAAAAATTTTAGGATTCATTTTCTCACGAAGAGGAATTAAAGTGGACCCTACCAAGGTGAAATCTATAATAGATATGCCAACCCCTCAAAAAATTTGATAACTAAGAGGCCTACAAGGAAAAATATAGTCTATCCATCACTTCATCTCTCAATTAGTAGATAAGTTTCCATCACTTCAACCAGTTGCTTAAGAAGGATGTCCAATTCAAATGGACACAGGACTGTTAAGACTCCTTTGCAAAATTGAAAGAATACTTGTCCTCTCCATTGGTGCTTATGCCTCTTATACATGATAATTCTATTTTGTTTTACACTTCTACAAAAAAATATGCAATTGGGGCATTATTGAGGTAACACAATGATAAGGGTTAGGAACAAACTTTATATTATTTGAGTAGAACTCTCCTTAAACTTGAGACCAAGTACTCGCAGGTTGAAAATGATTGTTTAGTAGTTGCCTATAATTTTGGATTGTTGTGGCACTACCTACTTAATCATACCACCAAGATAATTTCAAGGGTTGACCTTCTTAGGTACTTACTTTTGAGACACATCATAACAGGATGAATGTCTAGATGGATTGCATTCCTTAACGAAATTGACATTGAAATTGTCAAATCAAAAGGCTATAAAAGGTCAAGCATTGTCATATCAACTAGATGGAATGCCATTGCCAGGTTCATAGCAATTAAATTTTGAATTTCCATATGAAGACCTCTTATACATAGAAGTAATCCCCTCATGGAAATTATTATTTGATGGATCTTGCAACATCCATGCTTCTAGAACAAAAATTGTCTTACATACACCCGACGGGGACATCATCTCTAAATCTTATCGTATTCACTTCCCTTGCACACATAACATAGCTGAATATGAAGCATTGATAGCAGGATTAGGATTTGCTATCTCATAACACCTATAAGAATCGACATTTTTTGGTGATTCTATTCTTATCATTAATCAAGTTAATAGAGAGTATCAAGTCAAAGATGAGAATATATTACTCTATAATAGAATGGTTGATTTCCTCCGAGGTTATTTCATGATTATCAATTTTAAATAAGTTCCCCGTATAAAAAACAAATCAGCAGATGCCATTAAAACTATCACATCCCTTATTGAATTCGACATTAATCAAAATCAACACCAGTTATTTGTTGAACATCTTTTGATGCTCACGTAGGAATTGCTAGAGTCCACCATGGTTTATGAGATTATTAGTCTTGATCATCCTTGGTACCAAGATATATATACCATCATTCAAACTAAAGCCTATCCTTGTAATTTAAATTCATCTAATAAAAGAGGCTTAACACAATGTGCTTCATGCTACACCCTTCTTACTGACACCTTGCATCGAAGAGGCTATGATGGGACTCTCTTAAGATGTATCAATTGGGATGAAGCTAATCAGATGCTAGCTGAAGTACATTTAGGTATTTGAAGTGTGAATACTAGCGGAATGATCCTTACGAAGAAGATCTTGTGTGTTGGATAATACTGGCCCACAATGGAGTCAGATGCATGCAACTTTGTGAAGAAATGTCATGCTTTCCAAAAACACGATAATATCATTCATGTACTATCCCAATCCTTGCAACCTATCACTTCCCCTTGGCCTTTTTAAAAAAGGGGACTCAATTTAATTGGAAAAATAAATCCCACATCTTCTGATGGCCACACATTCATTATAAATACCACTAAGTATTTCATCAAGTTGGTTGAGGTTATGCCTCTTACCTACATTTTTGGGTGCAATATTTCTAAATTCAACTTCAACCATATTATTTATCATTTTATAATCCCTATTGCTATTTGTTATCCTGTAAAATTGACAAGGGAAATTTTGCAGGTAACCATACCAAAATTTTGTTTTGGTTCACCGCCAAGGTCCTTTAGCATTCGGAATGGCCTAAAATCCCTTTCCAGAGAATCTAGTTTTTCGAAGCTTAGTCATTTCGGTCCTTTTTTGGCTGGGCACAGATTTTGTTCATGCAACATCAAATGTATATGCGCCATCTTCTATGCCTTTGGCGCACTCTCTGTCGTGTCAACAGCAAAAATGTTGCGCCTCCCCATGTTGTGCCCTTCTAACCTACGCGAGGCGCATGCACCAACCTGTCGACACCAAAAATGTTGCGCCCTTAAGCGGTGCGCCAAAGCACTCAAAACCCCATGTTGACAGTCCTAAATTCGTGCCAAATGTGCAAGTAATTTCTTGCTGACAGACGCATAACCGCCAAAGGTGCAAGTATTTTCGTGTTGGCTTTCCATTTTGTGTGCCCTTTGAAAAAGGTTGGTGGCGCATTTATTGTGCCTTTTGCTATAAATAGGTGCATCCAACCTATCATTTTCACGATTGAAAAACATGTGAAAAGTTTATTCCTCTGCACCTGTCAGCACTCCAGTCATCCTCTGTGTCACTTTACGTCACATTCATGGACCCCACATCATTTCTTCTAGTCTATATATCTTGGGTAGGTGGTCCTTACTTTTCTTATGGTTTTTGTTTTGTTTTGGTTGTTTGTGGAATAGTAATAAAATGAATCTGAAGAAAC
The DNA here is from genome assembly GCA_019776745.2 of Taxus chinensis. Taxonomy (NCBI): domain Eukaryota; kingdom Viridiplantae; phylum Streptophyta; class Pinopsida; order Cupressales; family Taxaceae; genus Taxus; species Taxus chinensis. The sequence continues at coordinate 704,708,812 of CM034151.1, forward strand.
CATAAACCCCTCCAGCCCATTTTGCAATCTTCTCTCTCCCCCAAACTAGTTTTACCCTCCTTCCAGATCTGCTGGCCTGGAGGGCTTTGTCTCAAAAATGGACCCAAGATCCTCTTCACCCTGTTCCCCTTACTGTCAAATCCATGTTGAAAGAGCCCTGAAAACCACATAAACCAATCGAAAAAGAAGAAATCCGAAGATATCACAATCCACAGCCGCAGTTTTCCCTTGGCACAAATGCCATCATTGTTGCATAAAACACAGTCGCGCCAAAAAGTGCACTGTCCCTGCCTGCAGCATGCAATCTTCTCGCACCCTTTAAAAACCTTAAAATCTAAAACAAGGCATAGGAACAACTCCGGATACACCAACATGTATGACATGTAAGCTTTTTCTGTGCCATGCCAAAGCTAAAAGCAAGGCGCACCTTAACTCAATAATGCATCATTAAAACTTGTGCCCCTTTGGCACATAAAAAATTTCTACAACATGTTCAATACCTGTGCCAATGGCACATCCTGCAGCTTTGTTACATCGGAATTATCTGCACCCTTTCTAAAAGCCTTTATCTTGGCACAGGCACACATCCTTCGACACTAACACTAAATGTTATGTTTAATATTCTTGCGTCCTGTGCCCTTTGGCACTGTTTTCTTCCTTGTAACACTCTCCATCAGTGTGCCTTGCTTTTCTGACCCTGCAGCCTGCAGTATAGCTGCGCCCTACGCCCAGAAGCTTTTAAATTGCTAACTCCTCATTCTGTAAAGCTTTGATGAATGATCTAACAGCTAACATGGCTCTTCTGTGTTGGACTTCACTCCTTCTTGTAAGATCAGTAGCTGAACTTGGAATCACATATGTCTACATCAAGTAAGAGGCCAACCAAGTCAAAGGGTAAGGCCAAACTCACAGAGGAAGAAATGAAATATAAGTATCAAAGGGTCAGGATGTTTGAGTCCCATGCAGAATGTGACTTTGACATCAGAGATGCCGAACTTGGCCACATTGACATGGAAGATTTTTGGGCTAGAACCAGAAGGGTCATAGGAAGTCCTTGGGTGGACAAATTGGTTGGCAGTGGTCTACACTTCGCTGGGGGAATTCCCGTAAGCGCAGTAAATAATGAATTCATGATGGTGGTGGCCCGCTGCTATAATAAGGACACGAGGTGTGTCGAGAATGAAAAGGGTGAGGTAATAATCAACCTCACTGCCTGACACTTTGAAATCATGCTGGGTATCCCCCACCACTGTCACTTTGTGGCCGTAAGTCAGGAAGACTACATAAAGGCATGGGATGAAAATGAGGACAAGTGTATGCAGCTCATGAATGAAGTTTACCTGAAAAATAAGAAGGTAATAACCAGGTGGCCCCAGGTTATTCATCGGAGCGACTTCTCAGAGGATCTGAGTGACACCATTACCTTCCTGAGTAGGGTATTTGGGCTTCCTGACGCCCATTACTTCCACAAGTGGATGCTTAGGTATCTGGAGACCATGAACAAAAACATGCCTGATCAACATTTTGAGTGGGCATAGATCATCAACAGCACCATCTCCGAATAACTCCAACAACTCTCAACAATGGGGAGGTTCTACATGAACTCCTATGTTGTCTACGCTGCTACATCTGAGAGAGATTATCTGGGACTTAGCCGATGTGGGGTATGGCCCCAGGTGAAAATATATGAATATTATCTAGAATTGAGACTAGAAAACAACATTCCGCAGTTCACCAAGATCAATGATGCCTTCTTCTATGGCATCATCTACCTTTTGAGGCCCAATATGACTCACGGGTCGGAACGACCAAGAGCATTGTGACCGCAACAGAGAAGTGGGGGGCATTATTTATGCAATTCCCCACCTTTACTTATCTGAGAGCTGCCAACTTCTTGGGGGAGCCCACCAAGTTGCCAAGATATGCGGGGTCAAAGTTGATCCTATTGGAGCTGTCCAGACAGCTCATCACGCATCATGATAAGTGCCTAAAGAGAAAGAAGGGTGGAACTCCTTTCCCCCTCATGGTGGGTAGGTACACATGCACTTCTCACACCAAAGCCTAGAAAATGTTTACAGAACTAGAGCTGCTCAACCTAAAGTGAAATTTCCTAGCAAGGCCGACCTTCGATCCATGAAATTGCCTCCTAAAGGAAAAGCTCGATCCAATCCATGTCCCACAAATCAAGGATATCTATATCGATCTCTATCATGAGGTCGAGCTTAGAAGAAAGGATCACTCCCGCCTGGCCTTAGTAGAGATCATCCAATATGGTGTGGCTATTGTTCCAAAAGGTTTCCAAACAACTGATCAAGAAGTTGATCAGGTATATCTAGATACGGATGGGGACAACTAGCCATTTTCTGAAATAGATAGAACAAGGGCACCTCAGACTATTGAGGAGAGGGTAAAAGGCACCTTGTAGTGCACAGAACATTGGTGCAGATTTAATGGTCTCATCTACCTTGGGGTAGACTTCACCACGTCTCCCTTAGGTAATGCACCTACCAGGATAAAAAATTTTCCAAAGGGAAAAGGAAAAGACAAGGAAGGAGAATCAAGTGCTACCCAAGAGAAAGCTCCTGAGATTCCTCCTCCCGCCACCCAGGAACAGGTCTTGCACCCTAGCTCCCCAAAAAAGGAAGCGGTAGTAAGTGTTCCAATGGGCACATCCACTCAGGATGTTACCACTGCTACAACCACCAAGGTTCCTGATCGTCCCTTCTCCCACTCCTCCTTCCCCTCCTCATGTCACTCAAGCAACCATTCCTTTGGTTGTGTCTTCTCCCCCATCTTCTACTATTCCCCTTTCCTCTTCTTCCATCTTCTCTTCCCTCGCGGAGCTGTCCCCCATTATTTCTTCCCTCATCTTTCAGCTCCCTTCTACCCCCATAGTTTCCTCTCCTACAGTAACTCCTACCCTTGTGAGCATTGGAGGTTCAACTTCTTTATCAATTCCACCACCAAGCGTCTCAACCCATTTCCCCGAGTACACTGTAGTTGTTCCTTCTTCTTCCGCCATTCTCTCTTCTCCTGCTGGTCCCACTCCCTTAAGTCCAACATGGATCTCCCAACACCTAAGCCAGCACAAGAGGAAATTCCCCATTGCACCTATGGACTTCTCCATCATTCCAACAAAAGGAGCTAAGAAGCAAAAGCCAATAACCCGCTTCTCTCAGAGTGCCTTAGGTGAAAGAGTAATGGAGATCGCGTATCCTTGATCCCACAAAGGATAAAAAGGATCTGTCTCCTACAGATTATACAGTGACACAAGTCACAATGGGAACGTCCTTCGAGAGCCTACAAGGGGAGGCCCTATCTACAGTGGATTCCCTTTGCAAGAAGCTTCAGGAAGCAAAGGAAGAGAAGAGGATACTAAAAGAGAAAAATAAACATCTTCTCCAAGCCCTGTAGAAAATGGGCAGTGCACCTCCTACAACTACCACTGAAACTCCTGAGGCCCTTAGTCAGAATAAGATAAATGAATACGCCAAGATTGGTGAACAAGGCATGGTAGTATCTGCCTGGAGAGACCAAATCCTCAAAGATAGTGAGGAAGTAATCGTCAAGTTCACCGAGCTATATCAGAATATTGGTCAGGCGAACAAGGAACTCTAGGTGATTGCAGGACCTATCTCTGAAGAGTTGGACCATGCTAGGTTGCAACATGAGACATTCTAGAAGATGCTCGACTACTCAATCGATGATTTAGTTAAATTTGGCATCTTCGATCACCCCAGAGCACCCAACAAAGTCCTTGCTGCTTTGGACTACCGGGTGGATCAGATGGAATTTGTCCTAGGAGAAGATTGACAAGGTCAAAGAGGAAGCCCTGGATGCAATGCATCAGATGGAGAAAATTGTCCTAAGAATGTCTCTAGGCTTGCTCACTCCATCATTCACCTTGAGGAAGGTAGATGAAACCATTCGGATCTTCAAAGAGATCGTCTCGCAAGGGTTAGGGCCAGAAGCTACTTTTGACGCTGAATCCATCAACAACCTTCTGGCCTGCCACGACTTTGTGGGATACCTGATGGAGGCAGGTAATGAATACTTCAAACTCCCAGAAAAACTCAGAGATGAACGGGAGACTTGTGAAGTCATTGGTGATCACACCAAGGGTCCTGCACAGGATCAACTCCAGCCAATGATCAACAAATTCATGGAGTACCAAGCCCAATTCCACATTGCCTCTCCTGAGCAGAAGTAGGATACTCCCTTCCAGCCATGAGATGACGATGAATAGCCTTCCTCTTCTTGGCTTTCTTTTTGTAATATTTAAAAGTATGTTGGCACAAATGATGACATCATCCATGTTGCACCATGGGATGTTGTTATCCACCAAGTTGCCCAAAGTCAACAGTTGACTTTTAGATATTTTGTAAATATTTTGTAATTAGTGGTTGGTTTCTTTTTGCCTTCTCTCTCCCTTCTCCTTCTATATATACTTGAATACTTGTTGTATTCAGGGTGTGGACACTTTTTAGATGAAAAATAGAAGTGAGAAGAAAAGGCTTTGTACTTTTTGTAACAGAAGAAAACATTAATACAAATATTAAGACTTTGTGCTGAATATGTGTGTTATGGGCATCTGATATTTCTTATGTCAGATCTATGTGTTTATTCTGTTGCATCTATCTCTACTTTTTTTTCATTTGTTCATCAGTATTGCTTTGTTTGTTTATGCAAGTAGGTTTGGCTCTGTTTACTACCAGCCCAAAACATAAACCCTCTTACTTTTCTACTTTGGAATTCATTTATTTTCTCCCTTCAGATCTATCCTATCTCCTCTCCCCACTTCATTCCCTTCTTTTCATAGTCAGAAATACCCCAACTGGGACGAGATCCCAAACCCCTGAAGGCAGAATACTGTAGGACTTACACAGATTCCTGCTGGTAGAATAGCAATAAACCAGTTTCACTTTGCTATCTCAAAGAGGGGCTATGCCCTGCACACTGTTGGCTCATCTATCCATAGATCTGTCCACCTGACAGATTTTTGGACCAACAATTTTTGGTGACTCTACTGGGGAATCGAACCAGATCTATGGTTGTGGTTTGTCAGAAAATCAATAAAACCATAGAAACCACTACCTGTTTACAAATTTTAACTTTTTGCTTAAAATCCAAATTTTTTGCAAAAGTGCTCCAAACTGAAAATTTTCTTCAGAGATCCATAGATCTGGACTAGTTAGAGATCTTTAGTTCGCTAAGTTTTTACAAAAACCTGTATTTTTCCGTAGATCTGAGATTCTGACAGTTTACAAAAATTTCAAACCCTTGTAAAAGTCAACTCTAAGATCCGAAAATCAGCTTGCTAAGTTAACCATTGTTTTATCCTCGTTGTTCTTTGTCATTAAACTGCAATCGGTTTTCAAAAGGGGATAAAATTAAATATTTAAAAAAGTGCATGCTGCTGATTTTTGTCAGAAAAGTCAGAAAATCAGCAAGTACAACCAAAAAGAGTTTTTAAATCTACTCCAAAATATTGCAGATCTGAAAGATACACTGGTGGGTGAACCATTTACTCGTAGCAGGAGAGCTCGTGGAGAAGTTGATCCTACTTTCGATCTACTTCAAAGGCACAACTTTAGTATTACACCAGCACACTTCTCATCGCTGAGTTCAGCTGATCGGTCAGCTAGAAGTGTCTCGCCCCCTCGAAGGAGCCATTTTTCACAAGGAGCATCCACCTCCCTTTGCAGTGCTTTGTTGCTAAGTGGAACCACACTTCCGGCTCGCATCCTTTTTCTAGCTTTTCAGATGGCAGTACCATGGGGAAATGCTATGGGCCCTCTTGCTTTGCCACATCTAGTTCACGCGCTCCCTCATGGAAACTGAAATAATTTTCCCAAATTTGATGGAAGTGGAAATCAAAGCATGGACTCACATATATCTGCATTCATCATGTCATGCAGCATCCTAGATGTGACCCATGAAGATGTGTCAATTTGCCTCTTTCTAGAGACCTTGCAAGGACCCGCGGCAGAGTGGTTCCAACATTTGTCAGCCGGATCTATCACTAGTTGGGCCACGTTACGAACTACATTTGAGGAAAGGTATAAGCCTTCAGAAGATGCGTTTGTGTTATTGTCCAAGATCACTCACCTAAAGAAGGAAGTCAATGAAACCATGCACGATTTTATCGCACGCTTCAATTCACTTATTAACCATGTGCCGCCTACCATGCTGCCAATGCCAGAAAATCAAAAGTGTTTCTTTATGAATGCCATGAGCTCAAGAGTAAGTTTCTTGCTCTTACAAGAACAAATTACCACTCTGGTTCTCACTCAAGCTGGCTGCCATTCGAATAGAAGACAACCTACTTATATCTGGCGAATTAAAATAAGAGCCATCCAAGCCCAAAGTTTCAACCCCTTCTCAAGCCACTTCATCAGATCCAACTTTCCAGAAGATGGCGAATGACTTGCTCGCGTTAAAGAAGCAGTTAGCTCAAGCTTCTCCTAGCGCTTCATACCGGGATATCCCGTGAAGAAATTTCATTTCCAACAATGCCCCACAAAGGCCACAGTTACCTACGACTGCTCCGTGGTTGGCACTTGAGGCTCCACCGGTCAATGCCCTAGTTGAGATTGAAGAAGAAGAGTGAAATTATGAAGAACCTTCATCCCAAGGTGAAGATGATCAAGATGTCGGTGAACCGACTGGTGACTCTACAATCGGGTACATGGAATTTGAAGATGGGGAATCTGATGAAGAAGAGGGTACCCAAGGATATGCAAGTGGGCAGTCCTATGTTGTTTTCACCCGCTCTCAGGGAAAGGAGTCAGATGTTGCTGCCAGGATACAAAAAGAGAAGGTTGTGTCAAACACGCCTCCAACCATTGCTAAAAGAGGTAATCCTCTTCCTGCTCAACCTCCTATTAAGTCTTTTACAAAAAAATATTTTCCCCCATCTCTCTTCCAAATCAGCCTTCTTCTATTCCCATAAAGGCCAGTAATCCTACCCTACCGTCGCAAAGTGAGGGACTCATTCCTTCATCAACGCAACCCTTGGTCGCATTCGATATAATCGATCATGCTAAAAAGACCAAGATTCAAATGTCTGAGGCTGAATATCTCTAGTCAAACCCTGAGCAAGCTTGTAAGATTGACCAAATATATCCAAAGCCAAGCTGCCATAACTTCCCCTGCCTCCCCGAGAGGAATCCTTTCCACTCCTCCTGCATCTCGCATAAATGTGGCCTCGAACTTCCACATCAGGAAAAATTGAACCTTTTTATCTTTCCCTCCTAATCAATGGTCACAAGCTAAGCAATTGCATAATTGATTCTGGGGCTTCTGATAATGTCATGCCGGAAAAAGTCACCCATGCTTTGGGCCTCACTCTTACCAAGCCTTTCGGCAGATGTTACTCCATGGAAACCAAACAAGTTCCATTGATCGGTCAGATCAAAGATGCACAGTTTGCCTTTGCGGCATTCCCAGAGAAAAGAGTAAAGATGACCATCCTCGTTGCCGATATCCCTGTAGCATATGGAATTCTACTAGGAAGGAGCTTTTGCAAAGAGGTTGGTGGAGAGATTTATATGGACTGGTCCAAAGCCAGAATCCCGTCAAAGGTGTAATGCAGACATTGGAGCCTGAATCGCAAAAGAAGTACTTGGTCACCAATTCTAATGACCCCAAAGCCCAAATTCTCTTCGAAGCATCAGGGATGGGGAATTACTTCTTATCTACTGAGTCTGAAAAAATGGACATCCTCATCCAAGAAGAAGACCTTAACAAGGTTTGGACATTGCAGTTTGATGGCAGTTGTGCAACTAGCGGATGCGGTGCTGGAGCTGTGCTAATATCTCCTGAGGAAGAGATTTTTCCTCTCTCTTTCAAGTTGCAGTTTTTCAACATGAATAATACTGCTGAATATGAATCTTTGCTACTTGGCATGCAAGCCACAAAAGAAAGGGGAATCAAGAACCTAAAAGTGCAAGGTGATGCCGAGCTGGTCGTGAATCAAGTAAAAAGGATATACCAAGTGAAGAATGAAAGGCTCAGGAATTACCGCAATGCAGTATGGGACAACATTGAGGAATTTGATGCCTTCTCAATAAAATCCATTCTGAGAGCTCAGAATGATATGGCCGATTCATTGGCCGTCTCAGCGTCCCTCATGCTCCCTCACCTAGGATTGAAGACAGACACATATACCATTGAGGTAGTTTTCCGCCCAAGCATGTTCCAGACAATTCTCAGCACTGGTAGGTATTCAATGATGACAATCAACTTATTGCCTTTTTGGAGAAGGCAGAAAATTTCAGTGAGCTTCATTTTGAAGGATCTACTTCTGCATGCCGTGAATCTATCACTGGTCAAGCAAATGAATCAAAAGGAGGTGATGGCATATGTCAACTCAAAGGAAATAAAATCCCAAAAGGTTTAGTTTCTCTGGAATGATTATTTGACAGACATGACCATTTTGTCAGGAAGAAGCGGCAGGATGATCCTAACTCCTCTCTAGAGACCGAACCAGTCAATCTAGGTACTATAGAACATCCGTAGTTTGTGAACATTGGAAAATGTTGCACACCCGAGGAAAAGTGAAAGTTTGTCAAATTGCTGAAGAAATATATGGATGTATTGGCATGGTCTTATGCCAATCTAAAGTCTTTCAAGCTGAAGGACGTTCAACATGATATCCCGTTGAAAGAAGATGTCAAACCTTTTTGCCAGAAACAGAGGCATTACAATCCCAAGATCTCAGGTACCATTCAGGTGGAAATACAGAAGATGCTGGATGCAAGGATCATTTTTCCTATCCATCACAGTACCTGGGTCGCAAACATTGTACCAGTACGTAAGAAAAATGGTGAGATACGCATATGCGTAGATTTTCGCAACCTGAACCAGGTGTCCTTGAAGGATAACTACCCACTTCCCATAATGGATCAGGTTCTACAGGCAGTAACTGGTTCAGAAATGTTGTCCATGCTTGACGGTTTTTTAGGCTACAATCAAATTGAAGTCTTTCCTGGAGATCGATTCAAAATAACATTCACTACTCCCTGGGGCACATTCACCTATAGCAGGATGCCTTTTGGCTTGACCAACGCTGGTGCCACCTTTCAACAAGCAATGGAATTCGCATTCAAAGGTATGATGGGAAAGGTTATCGTGGTTTATCTAGATGACTTAACTGTGTTCTCTAAACAACGAAGTGATCATTGTGATCATTTGGAGCAAGTACTGATTAGATGCCGAGAACACGGGATCTCTCTAAACCCAAAAAAGTCTATTTTCGGGGTCACTGAAGGAAAGTTGCTAGGGCACATTGTAAGTAAGGAAGGGAAAAAGATAGATGTCGAAAGGGTTAAAGCTATTCAGAGCCTTACTTTACCCACAAGCAAGACCGGCGTTCACTCTTCTTTGGAAAAGTGAATTTTCTCAGGTGCTTTGTTCCCGACTTTGCTGAAAAGACTTGCCACATATCAAATATGATGAAAGGGTTGCAAAATTTCCAGTGGAACGAAGAAGGAAAGACGTCATTTGAGGATATAAAAGCCTCTGTGGCCCATGCACCAGTTCTGGTATGTCCCGATTTCTCCAAGGATTTTATCATGTACAGCTATGCATCTGAGCATACTGTATCGGCCATCCTAATGCAAAATAATTCTGAGGATGTTGAATCTTGAATGCGTTCATGAGTTCTCCCCTCAAGCCTCATGAATTGAAGATGTCTCAGTTGGAAAAGCATGCTTTCGCCATTGTCAAAGCAGTCAAGAACTTCCGGTATTATATCCTAAACTCTCATACAATAGTGTTGGTTCCTGACATGGTAGTCAAGTCAATCTTAACTCAACAGGAGTTAGGAAGCTTGCGAGGGAATTGGATCGCAAAGGTCCAAGAGTATGATCTAGATATAAAGCCAACCAAGCTGGTAAGAGGCAAGGGCCTATGTCAGCTTATGGCTGAAAACAAAGATTCAGAGGTTCCTGAAGAAAAGGATGACTGGATCGATGGAATGCAGGATCAACCGAAGAAAGCTGATTCTCTACCTATGGTTCTATTTGTTGCAACTAGCGACAAGTGGTATTCTGATATCACTTTCTTTCTCACTTACGGTGAGTGTCCAGCTCATCTAACTTCAAAAGAGAAGTGTACTGTAAAGCTCAGAGCAGCCAGGTATGTCATCTGGGATGACAATTTATACAAGCATGGAATTGATGGCATCTTCTTGCGATGTGTCGACAAACCACAACAGGTAAAATTGCTAGAAATTTTTCATGACTCAGCCTGCGGTGGTCATTTTTCCTCTTCCGTAACAGCACACAAGATCATCCGGGCTAGGTACTATTGGCCAACGCTATTTCGGGATACAGCCACCTGGGTAGCAAAATGTGAGCTCTGCCAACAATTTGTTGGCAAACAAAAATTGGCTACTTTTCCCCTCAGGCCGGTCATTATTGACAAGCCATTCAAGCAATGGGGAATTGAATTTATCAGAGCACTACATCCCCAATCAAGTACAGGGCATAGTTATGTCCTAACAGCAACAGATTACTTCACCAAGTGGGTGGAGGCCATACCTGTTAAGAATGCCACCTCGGAGATTGTTTGCAACTTCATCAAAGAAAATATCATTGTGAGGTTTGGCGTTCCACACAAGATCATTGCTGATAATGCTTCCAACTTCTCCTCATGGGAAGTTATCAGTTTTTTCTATGAATATGGGATAACCCTGGCCCATGCCTCAGATTATTACCCCCAGGGAAATGGTCAGGCTGAATCCAGTAATAAGAACTTAGTGACCATCATACGGAAGCTAGTTGATGAGAATCAGAGGTCATGGCACAAATGTCTATATGATGCTTTGTGGGCAGACCGCATTACCCCAAAGAGGTCTCTTGGTATGTCACCTTTTTAGGTATTATATGGAATCGACACCGAACTTCCATTTCTGTAGAACTTCCTGCTCTACGCTTGGCACGAGTGATCGAAGATGAAACTTTTCAGAATTCTCTTGAAAAGAGGGTCATGTATCTAGTAGAGCTTGAAGAAAAAAGAGTGAGAGTGGTCGATAGGATCACCGAACATCAGAATCAAGTCAAGAGACTGTTCGATAAAAAGACCAAGCAAAGAGATTTTCAGGTGGGAGATCTCGTCCTTTTGTGGGACAAGTGAAGAGAGCCAAAAGGCATGCATGGGAAATTCGATTCTCTATGGAGAGGGCCTTTCAAGATCAAGCAGCTCAATAGAGAGAATAACTTCTATCTCTCGTATCTAGATGGAACCGAGCTCCTGCTTCCCTATAGCGGGCAACATCTAAAAATATTCAGGAAGTAGAGCTTGCTCTCTTCTTTGTATAGTTTTCTTTATGTTGTGTGTTTGTTTTTTTCGTGTGTTTTCTTTTGTCGGTTGTGTATTTTCCTTTTGTCATCTGCCCTTGTTTTTGACTCTGTAACCCAATGGATAGGCACATGTTGATCTAGGGTTCTCTACCTCTTAAGCTTCGCTCAAAGATAGTCCCCAGAAAGAGCCAGTTGTTATCCTGTAAAATTGACAAGGGCAATTTTTTAAGTAACCATACCAAAATTTTGTTTTAGTTCACCGCCGAGGTCCCTTAGCATTCGGAATGGCCTAAAATCCCTTTCCAGAGATCTGGTTTTTCGAGCTTAGTCATTTCGGTCCTTTTTTGGCTAGGCGCAGATTTTGTTCATGCAACATCAAATGTATATGCACCCTCTTCTGTGCCTTTGGCGCACTCTTTGTCGTGTCAACAACAAAAATGTTGTGCCTCCCCATGTTGCGCCCTTCTAAACTATGCCGAGGTGCATGCGCTAACCTGTCAACACCAAAAATGTTGCGCCCTTAAGCGGTGCGCCAAAGCGCTCAAAACCCCATGTTGACAGTCCTGAATTTGCACCAAAGGCACAAGTAATTTCTTGCTAACAATGCATAACCGTGCCAAAGGCGCAAGTATTTTTGTGTTGGCTTTCCATTTTGTGCACCCTTTGAAAATGGTTGGTGGCACATTTATTGCACCTTTTGCTATAAATAGGTGCATCCGACCTGTCATTTTCACGATTGAAAAACACGTGAAAAGTTTATTCCTCTGCACCTGTCAGCACTCTAGTCATCCCCGTGTCGCTTTACGTCACATTCATGGACCCCACATCATTTCTTCCAGTCTATATATCCCAGGTAGGTGGTCCTTACTTTTCTTATGGTTTTTGTTTTGGTTTGGTTGTTTGTGGAATAGTAATAAAATGAATCTGAAGGAAACCATAAACCCCTCCAGCCTCTTTTGCAATCTTCTCTCTCCCCCAAACTAGTTTTACCCTCCTTCCAGATCTGCTAGCCTAGAGGGCTTTGTCTCAGAAATGGACCCAAGATCCTCTTCACCTTGTTCCCCTTACTATCAAATCCATGTTGAAAGAGCCCTGAAAACCACATAAACCAATTGAAAAAGAAGAAATCTGAAGATATCACAATCCACAGCCGCAATTTTCCCTTGGCACAAATGCCATCATTGTTGCATAAAACACAGTTGCGCCAAAGAGCGCACTATCCCTGCCTGCAGCATGTGATCTTCTCGCTTCCTTTAAAAACCCTTAAAATCCAAAACAAGGCGTGGGCGCAACTCCGGATACACCAACATGTATGACATGTAAGCTTTTTCTGCGCCTGCACCAAAGCTAAAAGCAAGGCACACCTTAACTCAATGATGCATCATTAAAATTTGCGCCCCTTTAGTGCATAAAAAAGTTCTGCAACATGTTCAATACCTTGCACCAATGGCACATCCTACAGCTTTGTTACATCAGAATTATCTATGCCCTTTCTAAAATGCCTTTATCTTGGCACAGGCACACATCCTTCGACACTAACACTGAATGTTATGTGTAATATTCTTGCGCCTTGCGCCCTTTGGCACTGTTTTCTTCCTTGCAACACTCTCCATCAGCGCACCTTGCTTTTCTGACCCTGCAGCCTGTAGTATAGCTACGCCCTATGCCCAGAAGCTTTTAAATTGCTAACTCCTCATTCTGTAAAGCTTTGATGAATGATCTAATGGCTAACATGGCTCTTATGTGTTGGACTTCACTCCATCTTCTTGCAGATCAGCAGCTGAACTCAGAATCACATATGTCTACATCAAGTAAGAGGCCAACCAAGTCAAAGGGTAAGGCCAAAATCACAGAGGAAGAAATGAAATATAAGTATCAAAGGGTCAGGATGCCTGAGTCCCATGTAGAATGTGACTTGGACATCAGAGATGCCAAACTTGGCCACATTGACACGGAAGATTTTTGGGCCAGAACCAGAAGGGTCACAGGTAGTCCTTGGGTGGACAAATTTGTTGGCAGTGGTCTACACTTCACTGGGGGAATTCCAGTAAGCACAGTAAATAATGAATTCATGATGGTGGTGGCCCACTGCTATAATAAGGACATGAGGTGTGTTGAGAATGAAAAGGGTGAGGTAATAATCAACCTCACTTCCCGAAACTTTGAAATCATGTTGGGTATCCCCCACCACCGGCACTTTGTGGCCGTAAGTCAGGAAGACTGCATAAAGGCATGGGATGAAAACGAGGACAAGTGTATGCAGCTCATGAACGAAGTTTACCTAAAAAATAAGAAGGTAATAACCAGGTGGCCCCAGGTTATTCATCAGCAGTGACTTCTCAGAGGAGCTGAGCGACACCATTACCTTCCTGAGTAGGGTATTTGGGCTTCCTGACACCCATTACTTCCATAAGTGGATGCTTAGGTATCTGGAGACCATGAACAAAAACGTGCCTGATCAACATTTTGAGTGGGCAGAGATCATCAGCAGCACCATCTCCGAACAACTCCAACAACTCTCAACAACGGGGAGGTTCTACATGAACTCCTACGTTGTCTACACTACTGCCTCTGAGAGAGATTATCCGACACTGAGCCGATGTGGGGTATGGCCCCAGGTGAAAATATATGAATATTATCCAGAATTGAGACTGGAAACATAGCATTCTGTAGTTCACCAAGATCAACGATGCCTTCTTCTATGGCATCATCTGCCTTTTGAGGCCCAATATGACTCATGGTCAGATGACCAAGAGCATTGTGACTGCAACAGAGAAGTGGGGGGCGTTATTTACGCAATTCCCCACCTTTACTTATCTGAGAGCTGCCAACTTCTTGGGGGAGCCCACCAAGTTGCCAAGATATGCGGGGCCGAAGTTGATCCTATTGGAGCTGTCCAATAGCTCATCACGTATCATGAGAAGTTCCTAAAGAGAAAGAAGGGTGGAACTCCATTCCCCCTCACGGTGTGTAGGTACACATGCACTTCTCACACCAAATCCTAGGAAATGTTTGCAGAACTGGAGCTGCTCAACCTTAAGCACAATTTCCCGGCAAGGCCGACCTTCGATCCACAAAATTACCTCCCAAAGGAAAAGATCGATCTGATCCATGTCCCGTAGATTGAGGATATCTATATCAATCTCTATCATGAGGTTGAGCTTAGAAGAAAGGATCACTCCCACCTGGCCTTAGCAGAGATCATCCAGTATGGTGTGGCCATTGTTCCGAAAGGTTTCCAAACAACTGATCAAGAAGTTGATCAGGTATATCTAGATACGGATGGGGACAACTAGCCATTTTTTGAAATAGACAGAACAAGGGCACCTCAGACTATTGAGGAGAGGGTAAAAGGCACCTTGCAGCGCACAGAACATTGGTGTAGATTTAATGGTCTCATTTACCTTGGGGTGGACTTCACCATGGTTCCCCTTAGGTAATGCTCCTGCCAGGCCAAAACATTTTCCAAAGGGAAAAGGGAAAGATAAGGAAGGAGAGTCAAGTGCTGCCTAAGAGCAAGCTCCTGAGAGTCCTCCTCCCGCCACCCAGGAGCAGGTTGTGTGCCCTGACCTCCCCAGAAAAGAAAGTGATAGTAAGTGTTCCAACAGGCACATCCACTCAGGATGTTTCCACTGCTACAACCACCGAGGTTCTGATTGTCCCTTCTCCCACTCCTCCTTCCCCTCCTCATGTCACTCAAGCAACCATTCCTTTGGTTGTGTCTTCTCCCCCATCTTCTACTATTCCCCTTTCCTCTTCTTCCATCTTCTCTTCCCTCACGGAGATGTCCCCCAGTATTTCTTCCCTCATCCCTCAGCTCCCTTCCGCCCCCACAGTTTACTCTCCTATAGTAACTCCTACCCCTGTGAGCACTTGGAGGTTCGGCTTCTTTATCAATGTCACCACCAAGTGTCTCAACCCATTTCCCTGAGTACACTGTAGTTGCTCCTTCTTCTTCTGCCATTCTCTCTTCTCCCGCTGGTCCCACTCCCTTAAGTCCAGCATGGATCTCCCAACACCTGAGCTAGCACAAGAGGAAAGTCCCCATTGCACCTATGGACTTATTTTTCATTCCAACAAAAGGAGCTAAGAAGCAAAAGGAGATCGTGTATCTTGATCCCACAAAGGATAAAAATGATATGTCTCCTACAGATTATACAGTGACACAGGTCACAATGGGAACATCCTCTAAGAGCCTACAAGGGGAGGACCTATCTGCAATGGATTCCCTTTGCAAGAAGCTTCAGGAAGCAAAGGAAGAGAAGAGAATACTAAAAGAGAAAAATAAACATCTTCTCCAAGCCCTACATAAAATGGGCATTGCACATCCTACAACTGCCACTGAAACTCCTGAGGCCCTTAGTCAGGATAAGATAAATGAATACGCCAAGATTGGCGAACAAGGCATGGCAATATCCACCTGGAGAGACTAGATCCTCAAAGATAGTGAGGAATAAATTTTCAAGTTCACTGAGCTATATCAGAATATTGGTCAGGCGAACAAGGAACTCCAGGTGATTACAGGACCCATCTCCAAAGAGTTGGACCATGCTAGGTTGTAACATGAGACATTCCAAAATATGCTCGATTTCTTAGTTGATGATTTAGTTAAATTCGGCGTCTTCGATCACCCCAGAGCACTCAATAAAGTCCTTGCTACTTTGGACTACCGGGTTGATCAAATGGAATTTTTCCTGGAGAAGATTGACAAGGTCAAAGAGGAAGCCCTGGATGCAATGCATCAGATGGCGAAAATTGTCCTAAGAATGTATCTGAGCTTTCTTACTCCATCATTCACCTTGAGGAAGGCAGATGAAACCATTCAGATCTTTAAAGAGATCGTCTCGCAAGGGTTAGGGCCAAAAGCTACTTTTGACGCTGAATCCATCAATAACCTGTTAGTGCAAAATCACAGCACCCCTGGATGTTGGTCAGGTTTCTATGTTGATCATACAGGCATCCAGTGTGATTGCACAACATTGAATCCTTTCTCCAAGTGTGGGACTTGCAGAAATGAGGAAGGAATCTCCAGAGAAGGCTGGTTCCTACTCCTAAACTACCTGCCACAAGCTATTCCAGTGTAGGCAAGCTAATCTAATCCTAATCTAACCATCGCCAAGGAGACAGAGAGAGAGAGAGAGAAGGAAAAAAAAACAGCAAAAGCCTACACTAAAACGGTGATACACCAGAGAAGGAGAATGTTGAACATCTATCAAAACTGCCATGGAACAAAGAGAGGTGAGAAATGGGAAGGATGGACAGATGCATCACAGGCCCAAGGATAGATTTCACACAGAAAATGTCCCAAAACTCCATGAACACAGCTCCAGACTTGCAATGAACATTCAAACGTGGAACTGTTAGTGCAAAATCATAGCACCCCTGGATGTTGATCAGATTTCTAGGTTGATCATACTAACATCCAGTGTGATTGCATAACATTGAATCCTTTCTCCAAGTGTGGGACTTGAAGAGTGAGAAAGGAATCTCCAGAGAAAGGCTGGTTCCTATTCCTCTGTTCAGGTGCACACGAAATATGCAGAGGGTTTTCTCAAAATCTAATCTAATCTGCCAAGGAGACAAGGTAAGAAGATGCATAAAATAAATCTAAGCTAATAGAGGTGATGCACCGAGGAATGAAGAACATATGCTTTACCAAATTAAACACAGACCATGTAGATATAACACAACACCATGCACAGATAGCAAAAATGCAATGAAAGATAAAAAATGACAGTAATAAATATGTAAGAGGGTTTAGAAGCAACCACAGACACATATATATTGCTCAAGGATCGATTCAATACATTGCAATGGCCAAAAGGCAAAAAACGGTGTTACAGTCTATATGGGAGGTTTGAAAACTCCACAAATCTTCTTATGAACAGGAGAGAAGGGAGGGTGCAAAGCAGAAAATGTCCAACAACAGAAAGAAACCCCTCCTTACAATTTATAGGAAGAATGGGAGAGAAAAGAGAGAGGAATTCGAAATCTGCCCCAACCACCTCTAGGTTGCATTTAATTCGTTCATCATGGCAGAAGCGGCGGGTTCTGGCAAAGCGGCGGTTTGCCTAACAGAAGCGGCGGGTTGTCTGCTGCATTAAAGTGGTTGTTGAAGCATTACCTCTGCTTGTTATTTCGTGCCAGAGGTGTTTCTCAATTTTCTCCCTCCAGACTACACCAAAATGCAAGATTGACCCTAGAAACGTGTAGAGAATTTCAGCAGCTTTCCGTTGATACCAAGAACGTGCAAATCCGAGCTCTGGATCGAAAGATATGTCGATCTGAAGATTTAGGACACGGAACAGGCGAAAACGGATTTTGAAATATTTTCCCGCGCACTGCCACTTGGACGCCACGTGGCATGCTCTGATTCGCTGAATAATTCTCTCTCCTCTACTTTTCGGCGGGCTGTCTTTTGAGTTTTGACTTTTGGTGCTCTTGGAATATTTTCCACATTTTTTCCCACGCTCCGCCACTAGGGATACGTGGCATGCATTGGTTGGTTCACGAACCTGCCGGGTCTTCCTTCACTTTTACCCCTTCTGGCTTAGATTTGGCCAAACTTTCCAACTCCTCCCCGAGCTCCGCACTTCTATGCTCCATTGGACACGTGTCCAATTTCTATTGGCTCGGGCCAGCGCTTCAAACCTTGCCTTTTGACCTTTTGGCTTCTCCTTGATGACACGTGGCAATTTCTCAATGGTTCTTGGGCCTGCCGGGTCTTCCGCGTACTTCGCGTCCATTCGTCCCGGACGTCCCATTTTGATTTTGGACCTTTTGGGACAATTTCGGCCGGTTCGGGTATTTCTAGCCCACTTGTCCCACTTTGATTCGGACTGACTTGACTCTTTTCGGCCGGTTCGGGTATTTCTGTCCCGCGCGTCCCGAACTGCCCCTCTCAGCAGTTAGTCGATTTTCTCTCTCGGTCGAACCGGCATTTCGCGCCCGCCGCGTACTTTCATCCCACTTGTCCCAAATGCTTAGTGGGCCGACTGGACTCATTTCGGCCGGTTCGGGCGGTTCGCGTACCTTTGTCCCATTTGTCCCACCTTGTGCTGGACTAGGACTTAGCCGATTTTCACAATTTTTTCTGGCCCAAACTACTTGCTTTCTGCAACCTTCTCTGAACTTTCTCAAAGCTTGCTCCTTTCTTCTTCGGCCTGGGGAGTTTAGAAAGATTCCTGAAGGGACCCTAGAAACCTGATTTTGCTCTGAATCAGTCATTTTTCTTGGAATTTGGACATCCTGATGCATGTTATCAAATTTACCCTGGGGGTGAATTTTGGATAACAATTTGGCGACTCAGCGGGATCATCTGCCTGCTAGATGAAAAGGCCAGTTGCCTGAAGCCATCCATTGGGCATGGAGTCATCAAATATTCTGTTAGAATCCAAACTGACTCAGAATGTGCGAGGAGGAAGATGGAAAGAGATCTGATTTTAGCAAAGACATGCATCATCTCCATGGACAGCAAGCTGTGCCAAGGCACTTAGGGAAAACAAAACTAATCTACAGCAAAACAATGTGCACAAGCACTTGGAGGAAAGAAAATCTAATCTAGTATTTACAGATGTAGTGAACCTCCCTCTAGAAGCAACGCTTGAGATAGATTCCATTTACTGGAATCTGCAGTTCTTCACCATCCAATGAGGCCAATTGGAAAGCATTGTTGTTCTTGCACTTTGTGACCATGTATGGGCCACTCCAAATGGCATCAAATTTTGAATGCCTTCCTGGTTTTGCTCTGTCCACATCCCATTTCAATACTAGATCTCCTACTTGAAAAGATCTATCTTTGGCCTTCCTATCAAAGGTCTTCTTGATCAAAGCCTGATCCTTTTCCATTGCTTGGAATGCCTGATTTCTGATTTCTTGCAGCTCCATCAATTCTGCATATCTCACCTCCATGGGCCCAAACTCTAGCAACTCCAGCTGTTTCATGAGTTCCAACGTTGGCAGCTCAAGTGACATGGGCAAGACTGCCTCTCTTCCGTAGACAAGCCTAAATGGAGAGTTACCTGTGGATCTTTTGGGAGTTATCCTATCTGCCCATAAGGCTGATTTCAGTTTGGTATGCCAAGCCTTCTGATTCTCATCAAGAGTCCTCCTAATGATCCTCAGCAAGTTTTTGTTTGTAGACTCGGCCTGGCCATTACCTTGAGGGTAATAGTTTGATGAAGTGCTCAGGTAAATCCCGTTCTTGACAGCCCACTCAGTAACTTTAGATCCAATGAATGCCAATGCATTATCAGAGACTATTGTAGCAGGTACACCAAATCTGGTAGTTATCCCCTCGTAAAAGTCCAAGATGCTAGACTCATTCGCCTCTTTGAGTGCTACTGCTTCTGTCCATCTGGTGAAGTAGTCTGTGGCTGTCAAAATCCATTTGTGCCCTTGGCTCGAATTGGGATTGATGATTCCAATGAAGTCCAAACCCCATTGCATGAATGGCTGGTCAACTGAGATTGGATGTAATGGGAGGGCTGCAAGTCTCTCTTTTCCTGTGAAGAATGCACAATTCTTACATTTCTTGATCCATGCATAGCAATCACTAAAGATTTTAGGCCAATAATAACCAGCCTTCATGATTTTCAGAGCTGTCACTCTTGGTGCAAAATGGCCACCAGCTGGTCCATCATGAAACTCCTTTAATACCCTTTGAATCTGACCTGTGTTAATGCATCTCAGCAGCACTCCATTCACGTCCTTCTTGAACAAAACTCCATCAATGATGGTATATGGAATAGCCTGCAACCTGAAGTGTCTTCTTCTTGCTTTGCTCATTTCTAGAGGGCACATACCCGTCTGTAGGAAATGTATCATATTCTGAGTCCAACAGGGAGTGGACACATCATCATTTTCCTGTTTTTGATCATCTTGTAATAGCAGGACAGCGTCTTCTTTATCTTCTGGGTTGTTTAGTTGTTTGGAAGCGAGCTGCTCACACAAACCTTTGCCTCTTACCAGCTTGGTGATCTTGATCTCAATGTCATACTCCATGACACGGGTGATCCAACCTGCCCTTTTCTCATTTAAATCCTTGTTGAGGAGGAAGTCCTTAACCCCAGCATGTGAGACCAGCAACTGGACCTTGTTGTTTGAGACTAAATGCTTGAATTTCTTCAAGCTCTTGATTACTGCAAGCACATGTTTTTCAATAAAAGAGTACCTCAATTCGCAGTCATTTAGGCTTTGGCTGAAGAAAGCAATCGGCTGCTCCTCATTATCTTTGTTCTGTTGTACCAGAATGGCAGAAATAGTGTCATCACCTCCAAATGCATAGAGGATGAAATCCTTGGAAAAGTCCGGGTTGATGAGAGTGGGTGCCTGGGAGATGGCTTCTTTGATTGCTTCAAAACTCTCCTTGCCTTCTGCCATCCATTTGAAAGCCATGCTTTTCCTTAACATTTTGGTGATGGGCTTGACAAGGGCTGCAAAGTTTGGGACAAACCTCCGAACAAAGTTTATCCTTCCCAGGAAACTCTGAAGGGCTTTCTTGTGACTTGGCAATGGTAGAGCTCTTATGGCTTCAACCCTCTCTGGATCAATTGCTAATCCTTCCTTGGAGACAATATGGCCAAGGAGTTTCCCTTCATGTGCAAGAAAGATGCACTTCTTAGGATTCAAAGACACTCCAAACTTTCTACACCTCTGAAACACTTGCCTGAGGTGAAAGAGATGGTCTGCAGCATTCTTTGAGAAGACAGTGATATCATCTAGGTATATCAGCACTATCTTGTTGATCAAGCCTTTGAATGCCATATCCATGGCTCGCTGGAATGTTGCTCCGGCGTTCGACAGTCCAAATGGCATCTTCTTGTAAGCATATGTGCCCCATTTGGTTGTGAAGGCTGTCTTAAACTGATCTTCCTCCTTTACCATAATTTGATTGAAGCCTGAGTATCCATCAAGTAGTGAAAACCTTTCTGAACCAGCTACGACCTGCAATATTTGCTCCATGGAGGGGAGTGGATAATGGTCCTTGAGAGAGGCTCTATTCAAATCTCTGAAGTCAACACATAGCCTGATCTCTCCACTTTTCTTTCTGACCGGAACCAAGTTCGCAACCCAGCTTGAATGCTTGATAGGGAATATAATTGCTGACTCAATCAGCTTGTCCAGCTCCTTCCTCATGAGAGGCTCCATGTGTGGATTGACTGGTCTCTGTTTCTACCTGACAGGCTTAGTATTTGGATCCAACTCGATTGTATGCTGAGCTAAGTTGGGATTGAACCCTTTCAAGTCTTCATAGCTCCAAGCAAACACATCAGGGAATTCTTGACATAGCTGTATGAACTCATACCTTTCCTGTTCAGTTGTCATCTTTCCAATTTGCAGTGGCTTGTTCTCTTCTACCAAGATGGATGCCGAATCTTCCCTCTTGACCTGAATATTTGCTTTCTCCTTTCTAAACTGATCATTGGGGTTAAAAATTGACTCCAAGGTGACAAGTCCCTTGGGCAGCTTGTCAGTTCTCAGCTGTATCACCTGGTCACCATATTGCTGTTCCAACTTCTCTTGATTCTTAGCTGAGAACTCAGCTTCTTCCTGCAAGAAGTGGATGATTTGCTGGTCATTCTCGAATACTTGCCAATTGACATCGTTATCCGGCACTGAAGGCCTCACAATCACGTGGATGTTTGGTTGTACCTTGTCTTGTTGAATGTTTTCTACAATGTCAAAGGCTGCCCCTACTGCTGCAAGCCTGTCAGCAGCTTGATTCTCTTTCCTGGGAATGGCCTTGATGCCGAAACCCTCAAAATCTTCCATGAGGTCCCACACCCTATTCTTGTAGCATCTGAGTAGATCATTTTTGGCGGCATGCTGTCCCTTGACCTGATTTACAATCAGCTCACTGTCCCCAAAAACTTGCAAGTTATTTATTTTTCTCTTTATTGCCCAATGCATCCCTTGCACCAAGGCTTCATATTCAGCAGTGTTATTGGAGCATGCAAATTGAAATCTAAAAGCTGAATAATACTTTACTCCTTGAGGTGAAATAAGCACGGCTCCACCTCCTGCGCCTTGTCTACTCCTTGATCCATCAAAAAATAGTTGCCATACCTCGTTGTCATCCTTGTGGCTTGGCTTGGTGATGCTAGGAATAGGTTGACTTTCTTCGTGTATACAATAGACCCCTAGCTCAGATTCTTCTACTTCTTGATAAGGATCAAAAGCATGCACCTTGCTTGCCCATTCATCAAGAGTCAAATCTGGGATACTTCCAACCTTAGTGTCGGCTTCATCAGTGCCAAGGTGATCTTCTTGATCAAATGCTGAGCAATTGGTATTAATATGACTTGGAGTATAGGGCTCAATGTGGAAATCTGCAATAGGTTCTGACCTAATTGTAGCTTTAGTTCCATACCTCGTTCTGAACAGCATGTGTGACCAATCAGCGGACAAATATCCCCCAATCTTGGCAGTAAAGTCCCTTGACAAACAGAGGGCAAAGAGTGGTGGAAGGTCTATGACTGATATATCTTGTAAGACAACAACATTTGGACATGCATGCAAGGTAAGACTCAAATTTCTAATCACTCCAACAATTGCTATTGCTGTCCCATCCAGCTGCACTACTCCCTTAGATGTTATTTCATACTGGAGCCCTAACTGATCAGCTATCTGTTTAGGCATTACTGAGCTACTTGCCCCGGAATCTATCATGCAATTATGTACCAGCTGATTTCCAATGATTAACGAAACATAGAAAGGGGGAGGTTTCAGCATTCTACCTTGTTGTGCTCCATGATTTCCTTCAGGCTGGGCAGCATTTGTAAGCACTTTGTCTTGCCTCTGAACCCGCTGATTCGAAGTTGGCCAGTCCTTCATAGCAGCTTGCAGCAGATCTCTTTGGCCTGGGATGGATAGGGATTCCCACATAGATATATTGACGTTTGTTTTCTTCATCTGATCAATGATACTGAATGGTGATGAAGGATCTCTCTGCTGTCCCTTGATTTGCACATTTGCTCCTTGAATGTGGGCATCAACAGCTGGCATTTGAGTTGGCCTAGGGGCTGTTCTTGGCTGCCCTTGTGCATTTGAAACTGGGTTTTGCTTGCCAATCATTTGTGGAGCTGTGGAAGGTTGTGGATTGGCTGGGGCTAATGGCTGTTCTTCACCCAAATTTCTCCTTTTTGACCTTGTGTTGGCAGCAACACCTTGAGAAACTGCCTGATTCATGCCACAGAAATCCTCTGCTTGCCAATTTACCAATGTGGTGTCATTTGGGGCAGGTTGCTGTTGGAATATTTCTTGTTGTTGGCTGTTTTCTTGACTACTCTCACCCTCCACACCAGCACTTGTTACCATTAAAGCTTGGGTTAAAGCACCATTATAGCACATGGATTGATTATGGGGTTCATTACATGGAAAACACCATTCATACTCCTGGGCAATGTTGTTTTGTGCTGGTACTAATGCCTTAGAGGCAGATATGGCATTTGGATTATAGGGCTGGAATGGTCTATTGGCAGGAGGCCTTGTTTGATTCATATTTGCAGCTGGATTAGGTGGCCTTTGAGGCTGATATGGCTGCCTATTAGGTTGAGCTTGAGGCTGATACGAAGGTCTAAAACCTTGAACTTGCTGTCTTTTTAGAGTAACCAGCTCATTGCCTAGATTTTGCAACTGCTTCATGACCTCCTGAAGCTCATTTGGGGTACTTGGAGATGAAGTGGAAGCTCCATTTGAACTTTGATTTCTAGGAGTGGGAATAGGAGTTAAGACAGGTGCTTGACCAGTACTTGGGCTCTCTAAACTTGGATATAATGGCATTGGAGGCCTAGGAGCTAGCTTGCCAGCTTGAATCAGACAATTTTCAGCTCTAATGGCAATACTATAAGCAGCAGGGATAGTTGTGCCTCCCATAGATTGAACCAACATAGAAATATCAGAATTTAAAGCTTTAAGGTAGTATAGAAAAGCACCTTCTGCTGTTGGCCTGACTGCCACCGGAATTCTATCCCAAGATCTTTGAAATCTGAAGTTGAAGTCGGTTAGCTGCTCATTGGGAGCTCTCTTGATGGTTGTCAGCTGCTCCAAAAGAGACAAGTTGTCTCCCTTCTCTCCAAATTGATCATGAAGTGCAATACATAGCTGATTCCAGTTTGTGATAGAGCCAGCTTCAAGGCTCCTAAACCATTGCAATGCTTTCCCCTTGAATGAAGATGCCAGCAATTTGACAGCTACTTGCATCTCATTAATCTCATGTATTGCACAAATATTAGCAATGTCCTTGACATGATCACCAGGAGTGGTCTGATTTTCTCCAGTAAAATATGGAATGTTCTTCAATGCTGCAACTGGGATTGGATTTTGTGCATTGAGAGCAAGTGGGCTGCTGCCAGTGAAGTTGACATAGGGGTTTACTGGTTGCGCCATTCTGAGTGGTCTTAAAACCCTTGTATATTGAAAGAAAGGCCTGTCAGGTGGAGGAGTTGAGAGAGTTCTGCTTGGTGGAGATGGAGACCTTTGAATCCTTCTTCCTCTTTGCCTTCTTCTTGGAGATAATTGCAGGTATTCAAACAGCACTTCTTCTTCTCCAACTCTTGACCTTGTGATTCTTCTCATAAGCTTTTAGGCCTGTACTGCTGAGATTCTATTGATTCTTCCCCTTGGAGTCGCCAGATATGCAACTAATAGCTCTTTTTAAGCAAGAAAATTGCAGCAGATGCATATCAACTTTGCTGCAATAAAAATGAGACCTCTAGGTCCCACCGGGCGTGCCAAAACTGTTAGTGCAAAATCACAGCACCCCTGGATGTTGATCAGATTTCTAGGTTGATCATACTAACATCCAGTGTGATTGCATAACATTGAATCCTTTCTCCAAGTGTGGGACTTGAAGAGTGAGAAAGGAATCTCCAGAGAAAGGCTGGTTCCTATTCCTCTGTTCAGGTGCACACGAAATATGCAGAGGGTTTTCTCAAAATCTAATCTAATCTGCCAAGGAGACAAGGTAAGAAGATGCATAAAATAAATCTAAGCTAATAGAGGTGATGCACCGAGGAATGAAGAACATATGCTTTACCAAATTAAACACAGACCATGTAGATATAACACAACACCATGCACAGATAGCAAAAATGCAATGAAAGATCAAAAATGACAGTAATAAATATGTAAGAGGGTTTAGAAGCAACCACAGACACATATATATTGCTCAAGGATCGATTCAATACATTGCAATGGCCAAAAGGCAAAAAACGGTGTTACAGTCTATATGGGAGGTTTGAAAACTCCACAAATCTTCTTATGAACAGGAGAGAAGGGAGGGTGCAAAGCAGAAAATGTCCAACAACAGAAAGAAACCCCTCCTTACAATTTATAGGAAGAATGGGAGAGAAAAGAGAGAGGAATTCGAAATCTGCCCCAACCACCTCTAGGTTGCATTTAATTCATTCATCATGGCAGAAGCGGTGGGTTCTGGCAAAGTGGCGGTTTGCCTAACAGAAGCGGCGGGTTGTCTGCTGCATTAAAGTGGTTGTTGAAGCATTACCTCTGCTTGTTATTTCGTGCCAGAGGCGTTTCTCAATTTTCTCCCTCCAGACTACACCAAAATGCAAGATTGACCCTGGAAACATGTAGAGAATTTCAGCAGCTTTCCGTTGATACCAAGAACGTGCAAATCCGAGCTCTGGATCGAAAGATATGTCGATCTGAAGATTTAGGACACGGAACAGGCGAAAACGGATTTTGAAATATTTTCCCGCGCACTGCCACTTGGACGCCACGTGGCATGCTCTGATTCGCTGAATAATTCTCTCTCCTCTGCTTTTCGGTGGGCTGTCTTTTGAGTTTTGACTTTTGGTGCTCTTGGAATATTTTCCACATTTTTTCCCACGCTCCGCCACTAGGGATACGTGGCATGCATTGGTTGGTTCACGAACCTGCCGGGTCTTCCTTCACTTTTACCCCTTCTGGCTTAGATTTGGCCAAACTTTCCAACTCCTCCCCGAGCTCCGCACTTCTATGCTCCATTGGACACGTGTCCAATTTCTATTGGCTCGGGCCAGCGCTTCAAACCTTGCCTTTTGACCTTTTGGCTTCTCCTTGATGACACGTGGCAATTTCTCAATGGTTCTTGGGCCTGCCGGGTCTTCCGCGTACTTCGCGTCCATTCGTCCCGGACGTCCCATTTTGATTTTGGACCTTTTGGGACAATTTCGGCCGGTTCGGCCGGTTCGGGTATTTCTAGCCCGCTTGTCCCACTTTGATTCGGACTGACTTGACTCTTTTCGGCCGGTTCGGGTATTTCTGTCCCGCGTGTCCCGAACTGCCCCTCTCAGCAGTTAGTCGATTTTCTCTCTCGGTCGAACCGGCATTTCGCGCCCACCGCGTACTTTCGTCCCACTTGTCCCAAATGCTTAGTGGGCCGACTGGACTCATTTCGGCCGGTTCGGGCGGTTCGCGTACCTTTGTCCCATTTGTCCCACCTTGTGCTGGACTAGGACTTAGCCGATTTTCACAATTTTTTCTGGCCCAAACTACTTGCTTTCTGCAACCTTCTCCGAACTTTCTCAAAGCTTGCTCCTTTCTTCTTCGGCCTGGGGAGTTTAGAAAGATTCCTGAAGGGACCCTAGAAACCTGATTTTGCTCTGAATCAGTCATTTTTCTTGGAATTTGGACATCCTGATGCATGTTATCAAATTTACCCCCCGCGCTCTGCCACCTAGATTACACATGTCAAGCACTGATAGGATGCGTAATTATCTCTCCTTCCCTGTCCCATGGGTTTTCCTTGAAAACTTTGACTTTTTTGTGATTTTGGAACATTTTTTACTTTTCCTCCGCGCCCCCGCCACTTGGGACACGTGGCATGCATTGATTGGAGGACAGGGGTGCGGGGTAGACCTTTACTTTTAGCTCTTTGGCTGAACTTGGCCAAATTTTCCTAATCTTTCCCTGGCTCTGAGGTTCCCTGGTCCATAGGACACGTGTCCTCTTCTGATTGGCTCGGGCCAGCGCTTTAAACCTTGCCCTTTGACTTTTGGACATGTGTCCTCTTCTGATTGGCTCGGGTAGGGTATGGGTTTGTAAGGTTCCCCATGCCGTTTTAATGCATTTGCAGTCAATGAGGAATGGGCTTTCATGTTTTCCCACGTTTCCCTCTCTTGGGCTCAACCCATGCAATGTAAAAGCTAGATTTGGCTCATTTTAAAAAAAAGATACAAGTTGTTCATCTTTTCTGCTCTGCCATCCCTTCTTTTCTTCTCTAGGGTTGAAAATGGAGTTCGAACCTCCTCCCTGCTCTATAATGGCATTTTTTACCTTTTACTAATGAAATGATGTTCTGTGCAAACTTCTGGAGCAACAAAAAACGTGTTTTGTGATGCATCTATCCATCCTTGCTCGTTCTTTGCTTGTTTTCTTCTTGCCTCTCTTCATTACAGGTATTTGTGCACGTTTGAATGTTCATTGCAGGTCTGGAGCTGTGTTCATCGAGTTTTAGGACATTTTCTATGTGAAATCTATCCTTGGGCCTGTGATGCATCTGTCCATCCTTCCCATTGCTCACCTCTCTTTGTTCCATGGTAGTTTTGATAGATGTTCAACATTCTCCTCCTCTGGTGTATCACCGTTTTAGTGTAGGCTTTTGCTATTTTTTTTCCTTCTCTCTCTCTCTCTCTGTCTCCTTGGCATGGTTAGATTAGGATTAGATTAGCTTGCCTGCACTGGAATAGCTTGTGGTAGGTAGTTTAGGAGTAGGAACCAGCCTTATCTGGAGGTTCCTTTCTCATTTCTGCAAGTCCCACACTTGGAGAAAGGTTTCAATGTTGTGCAATCACACTGGATGCCTATATGATCAACCTAGAAACCTGACCAGCATCTAGGGGTGCTGTGATTTTACACTAAGATAACCTTTTGGCCTACCGTGACTTTGTGGGATACCTGATGGAGTCAGGTAATGAATACTTCAAACTCCTAGAAAAACTCAGAGATGAACTGGAGACTTGTGAAGTCATTGGCGATCACACCAAGGGTCCTACACAGGATCAACTCCAACCAATGATAAGAAAATTCATGGAGTACCGGGCCCAATTCCACATTTCCTCTCCTAAGAAAAAGCGGGATACTCCCTTCTAGCCGCGAGACAACGATGAATAGCCTTCCTCTTCTTGGCTTTCTTTTTGTAATATTTAAAATTATGTTGGCACAAATGATGACATCGTCCATGTTGCACCATGGGATGTTGTTATTTACCAAGTTGCCCAAAGTCAATAGTTGACTTTTAGATATTTTGTAAATATTTTGTAATTAGTGGTTGGTTTATTTTTGCCTTCTCTTCCCTTCTCCCTCTATATATACTTGAATACTTGTTGTATTTAGGGTGTGGACACTTTTTAGATGAAAAATAGAAGTGACAAGAAAAAGCTTTGTACTTTTTGTAATAGAAGAAAACATTAATACAAATATTAAGATTTTGTGCTGACTATGTGTGTTATGGGCATCTGATCTTTCTTATGTCAAATCTATGCATTTATTCTATTGCATCTATCTCTACTTTTTTGTCATTTGTTCATGAGTATTGCTATGTTTGTTTATGCAAGTAGGTTTGGCTCTGTTTACTACCAACCCAAAACATAAACCCTCTGAATTTTTTGCTTTGGAATTCATTTCTTTTCTCCCTTCAAATATATTGTATCTCCTCTCCCCACTTCATTCCCTTCTTTTCACAGTCAGAAATACCCCAACTGGGATGAGATCCCTAACCCCTGAAGGTAGAATACTGTAGGACTTGCACAGATTCCTGCTGGTAGAATAGCAATAAACTAGTTTCACTTTGCTATCTCAAAGAGGGGCTATGCCCTACACATTGTTGGCTTGTCTATCCATAGATCTATCCACCCGACATATTTTTAGACCAACACTATTGTCACTGAAAAATGGTGGTTCCTTCAAAAATAAGAATATCAAGGCCCTAGCTAAAAAATATAATATCTTCCTAAAATGGGATATACCCTACTATCCACAATGCAACGACCAATTTGAAGCATCAAATAGGACTATCAAATCCATTATGGAAAATAAAGTTAATAAACATGGACGTAATTGGAATACATAGTTGTATTCTGCCATCTGGGCCTACCACACTTCCTTCTACACTCCTATATGAGCTACTCTATTCTCCCTAGTATATGGATTTGAAGCCATATTAGCTATCAAATTTTAATTTCCTTCACTTCATGTCTCCCTCCAACACCTCATTCATGAAGAGGATTACCATGTTATACGCCTTGTAGAGCTGGAACTATTAGATGAGAGATAGATTCACACATTAGACCAGGTACATGTATATCAAAATCGATTGCATCATAATTTTAATTGTGAGATCAAACCTCGACAGTTCAAAATTGGTGACTTAGTCCTAAAGGAAAATCTGAAAAAACACAGCTAAACAATGATAAAAACCAACCAAAATTGAGCCTAATTGGTTGGGTCCTTATGTTATAACTGTAAAATTTGGATCTGGCACATATAAATTATCTACCAAGGATGGAAAAGAGTTGAAGGAGCCTATGAATGCTATTCATTTGAATAATTTCTACTCATGAGTCTCAAAAGAGTAATCCTTGTGCTAGGGGCATATCATTGTGTTCTCTTATTTAGTCATTTCACCTTGTCTCCCACTTTTATCTTTCCACCTCACCTTGTGTCACATGTTTTGCTTGTCAGGTAGTCATACCCATTTTCTACCACTTTTTTTCTCCTTCCATTATGCTTTCACCCACTATGTTCATATGTAACATGTTAGTTACGACTTAGGAATTCATTTTCTCTCTTCTTTGGCATGTGGTTCAAAATTCTAAAAGACAAAAAAAATTCACATATGTCTCAAAAAATAACTAAAAAAAAAATATAAAATTATTCAACAAAATACAAAAAAATACAAAACATTTAAAAAATGCTTGCTAAAAACATTCGCGACTATGTAACTTCATTCATCACTTTTGTCATCTGATCATTCCCAGTCATTTGAATTTTCCAATCAATCAAGCCACTCTTTGCAATGTAATTTTTTTTTGTAGATAATATTTGAAAAAGGCTCTAAGGACCAAAGACATAAAGATATTATAATGAATCTCAAGAACAACAAAAGTATCTATAAAAAACTGAAAAAATGCTTTAGTAAAAAAGGAATAGACTCCACAAGAGTGAGATAAATGAAAAAAAAGCAATCAACTGAACACAAAAATAGAAGCAAAACCACATGACTGGTTAGCAAAAACACCGTATAAGAGCCCCTATACACATTTATCTCTAGTCCTTGAGCTTGACCCAACAAAATCCTTCTGTTTTTTGTCCTATTCCTCATCCTCCGAGCTACTAATGGAAAATTTAATTCTCTTCCCTTTATCAACAACTACCATCCGCTAAAGAGTCTCGACCCTTTTCTCGGGAAAAAAAATCTCCACACTATACCAGTACATCCCCCTAATAAGGTTCATGTTTTCAGCTTTCACTTGATTAACCATATCTTCCAAGGTCTTAATTTTACTAGAAAAGAAATTAATGAGAGTGTTTCTCTCCATCAAACATGTGATAGAGATATCCTCCACATTCTATTCTTCAAGGTTTTGAAGTGTCGTCGCAACATCCTGGTCTTTTTAAATCTTTTTCCTTCATTTTATTCAGCCTCACCCTATCAGCCAGAGATAAATGGTCCACCTAATCATCCCTTGCCCTAAAACCAACACCCCTAGTTTTTGGTATCGAGGTACTAACATTAACTAATGAATTGATTAAGCCCTAGTGAAGGGGAGCCTCTATTTTTTTACCCTTAAAATCATTTATAGAAACTAGGAGTGATTTATACAAATAAAATGGAATACTAATCCTAATTATCCTCCTGAAATGGTTAAGCAACATGAAATTTTGTGTATGGATCTTTTTATACTTACCATCCAACATGATATACTTCATGATATAGAAACACACCTTAGACCATCTTCCCGAGAGTGATTTTCAAGCTATTCCATCCTCCATATAACAAATTCTCTCAAAATCCTCCAGGAAAGTAAGAATTTTGTTCCGGAGCCTTGTTATATCCTTAAAAAACCTTGTTTCCCCCATAATCCATGCCAATGACACGACCGATTGTCTCCTCAAACACCAAAATACTGATACCCTGCATTGTCACAATACCTTTATCCTACACAGTAGTGAATTACTTCAAAATATTCTTATTAAAACCTTTCAATTTGTGAAGGAAAGAATTAATTCCCCCATTTTGGAAGATATCCCAAATAACAGAATCCCTTTCCATAGGCAAGAACAATGAAGGTTCCACCCTAACCCTATTTCCACCCATCTCGAAGAACCAGATATTAGAACTGAACATAAAAATAGTTAAAATACCCAAAAAAACCAAGTTATAAATGAAATAACTAACCTGATATCCCACAAAAAAATGATGGCAATAATAGGTTAGATCCCCCTCGTACGCTTGATATAAATACTAATTTTCTACATTAAGGACTACCTTAATACTGTTAGGAAAGTCCACCTCACCATGCCATAAAAAATTATCTTGATCC
Organism: Taxus chinensis; assembly: GCA_019776745.2. Classification (NCBI taxonomy): domain Eukaryota; kingdom Viridiplantae; phylum Streptophyta; class Pinopsida; order Cupressales; family Taxaceae; genus Taxus; species Taxus chinensis. The sequence goes on from CM034151.1 coordinate 704,740,664, forward strand.
CGAATGCTGAAGTTTGCCATTTTGTCCATGCACAAGTTAGCTTCATGAAATACATGGTCAATTTGCAAATCATCGAACTTAGCAAAAATTCCCCTGATCTCCTCAATAAAAGAATTAATGCTTGAATGATACTTACAAAATATTGTTCATAGCATTTATAATTTATAGAGAATCACCCACTATAAAAAGATTTCTGATTTGCAAAGAAATAGCCCATTTTATACCATGAAAAACCACATAGGCTTCAGTATAGGCTAAGATAAGGGATTCCTTCTCATTTCTAATTATGCCACCAACACTAGCTAAAACAGAACTACCTTTAGTAACACCATCAAAATTAAGTTGCATCCATCCCACCCTAGGGTTTTCCCATTTTGTATTAGCTCTAGAAACATTCTTCTATATAGAGACTTGTTGGATACACTTGCTAATGCCCAAAGCCAACATAATATATTTTTCATGATTAGGGTATCCTTTTTGCTCTTTGATCTTTGAAATAGACGAGTTATTTACCATTTCCCCTAGAATGGTATTCCCCACTCTAGTAGGGATTTTTGTTTCTTAAAGATCCTGTTATTCCTTTCCAATCATATTCCCCATAAGAGATGGGGAAAATAATTTTCCACACATTTGAGTGGCCACAAGAAGAAAAAGGGCTTGACCATTGCACATACCGGTCAGCAAAAGACTCTGGTAAGACCCAAGAGACTTGGAAACTTCTTTGAACATTGCTAATTATTTTGGGAAAATGGGCATTGTAGGAAAAGGTGTTGAATAGTCTCATTATCATTTTTACAAAGAATGCATCTATTCGGTATCATCATACCTTTTTCCTGCAAGTTGTCAATAGTGAGAATTGTATTGTGAATAACATCCACAAAAATAAATTGACCTTAGGGATAATAGTATTATCCCAAAGATCTTTCCAGAAAGGATTTGGGGGAGGAACATTTCTTGATACCTCATAACTAGTTTTAATAGAATACTCACCATCCTTAGTCAAATCCCATTTAAACTCATCAACTTTTGGAGTATAAGGAATATGAACCCCCCTTAGATTGGTATTGAAACTTATTACCACTTCTCGAACTTGATCATATTCACCTTCCCAAACAAGAGGTTTCCAAGACCTTCCCCACTGATATTGCACCTAATAATCACTTAGAAGGATTCCTATTGATGATTTAAAGTGATTTTCTAAGTTACTTTGTTGTCTTATGTTGATTAAGGGTTCTTCCGAGATCCAAAAGTCATCCCAAATTTTGATCTTCATACCATCCTACATAAAAGGGAGTAAGTGGGTGATAAAGGATGGTATGAGGATCAAATTTTGGGATGAATTTTGGCTCTCAAAAGAACCCTTAATCAATATAAGACAAAAAAATCCTACATTTGCACAAACCATTCTAAAAACAAGATCCCTTAGGAAGAAAATCATTAGAAATAAAAGAGGTTTGACCATTATACAAATATTTAGCCTTTATAACCTTAGCCAATAAATATTCTTCATGCATGAGTCTCCACCCAACTTTATTCATTAAAGCTAGGCTCATAATTTTGATATCCTTCGAACCAAGACCTCCAACACTTTTAGGAAGAGTAACTTTGTCCCATACAACTAGAGGAATCCTATCCTTAGTTTCTATTCTTGACCACATAAATCTTTGCTGAATATTAGTAATAATACTTCTAATCTTTGCTGGCATTTTGAAAATTGACATCAGGTAAACCACTAGGCTCTATAAAGAACTTTGAAGCAATTGTAATTTACCATCCTGGGATAGAAAATTTCCTTTCCATGTAGCTAAACTACTTTGAAATATGCTAATAAGAGTATTCCAACTATCCATAATCATTCTTCCTTTAAAGAGAGGCATACCTAAATAAGAACATGGTAGGGGTCTAATTGGGCATTCTAAAACATCTGTAATTCTATTATGAGTATCTTCATCAACATAAAAAAAAAAATTTTTTTTGCAAAAAATAAAAAATTGACCTGTAACTTCCTCGAAGTCCTAGAGAATATCCTTGAAAGCAAGTTCTTTTGAAATAGTTACCTTACCCAAAAGGAAAGTGTCATCCACAAATTTCTATAAATATATTGGGTCCATACCATTAGAACTTATTAAACCCTTTATCATCCTTTTTTACTTTTGGTCAGCACATAATCATCCTAAAGTTTTTACCACAATAATATAAAGAAATGGAGATAATATATCCCCCTGCCTCAAACCACTCCTAGATGAGGAGAAACATTCATACTTTCCATTAATAAGGATGGAGTATTTAAGAGTAGATATACATTCCATCATCAATTCAATGAAATGATCATTAAAACCAAGTTTTCCCAAAATAAGTCTAGGAAATCTCCATGACACCCTATCATACGCTTTGTTCATATTGATTTTGAACATCATATCCTCCCTTTTAGAAACATCCATAGAATGGAATGTTTCATGAATAATAATGACACTATCTAGAATTTGTCTACCTTCCACAAAATATCCCTAATTTGGAGATATAAAACCCTCCAACAACCCTTTAATTCTGAAAGAGATTATTTTAGTGATAATATTATAGAAAATATTACATAAGCTAATGGGTCTAAAGTTAGATACTTTCCTAGCACCAGGAATGTTAGGAACAAGGGCAATAAAAGTACTATTTACCTCTTTCAACAATAAACTGTGCAAAAAGAAATATTGAACTACATCTTCAACATCCACATGGATAATCTCCTAGAAATCTCGAAAGAAAAATGCAGGAAACCCATCTGACCTAGGGGATTTTTCTCCTTCCAAATTAAACACAACATATTTTATCTCTTGAGGTGAAGTAATTTTATTCAAATATGCATTTTCTTGGTGAGAAATTACAAGATGAAATAAAGTAGCAATATTACTCTCCTTTACCGGATCCAGATCTCTTCCTGTAATAAGCAAGTCAGAGAAAAAACTTATAAATTCCTTCGATATCTCCTTTTGATTTTTTAAATTCACCCCTCTCCTATCCTCAATCTCCATAATAGAGTTACTATTTTTATGCATTGAAGTTGTAAGATGGAAAAATTTTGAATTCTTGTCCCCTTCCTTTAACCACATAACCCTTGAATTTTGTTTCCAGTAGACCTCCTCTTTTGCTTCAAGGTTATGAAAGTCAGAAAATAAAGATTTCTCTGTGTCCTTTAGATCGTGATTCAAACCATGAGATTCCATCACCTCCTCAATCTACTTAAGATCTTGAGTAATTTGGTTTTTTTGAGAAAACATGTTGCCAAAAGTATCCTTATTACAAAATTTGATTCTAGATTTAACAATCTTCAATTTAGACACCAATTTGAACATAGATTTACCTCTTACATTTATTTGCAAGCATGATTAAATCTCTTTCTTGATATTAGAGTGTAGGAGACACATTTTAAAAAATAAAAACGGTATCCCTCTCATCCCATTAGAAGAATTACTAGATTGAAGAAAAATTGGGCTATAGCCAGATCCAATTCTAGGCATAGTAGGCAATGTTCCCCAAAGGATGAAAACTAGGAAATATTGATGAGTAATCTATCCAACTTTATTTGGATGAGCCTTTTTCCAACCTGCCGGTTTGATCAAGTAAATTTCTCCCCTCTGAATTCAATGTCCACCAAATTGCAGTCAACAAAGTCTCCCATACTATCATTGTATCCATTAGAACCACATTTTTTTATCTTCAGGGATTAAAGGAGTGTTAAATTCCCCTCCAATCAACCAATCCATTTCCTTAAATTGACTACGAAAATGCACAATATAAGACCAAAGCTTCCTTCTATCAACAATATAGTTAGGAGCATAAATATTAGAGCATATCCATAAAGAACCATTCTCATTTTCTTTAAACAAAATGTCCCGATGATGAGAAGACTGAAACAACATAGTTCCTTCCCTTTCATTATGTTTCCAAAAATTATCAACACTGCTCAAGGCTCCTACAAAAGAAACACTTTGCATATCTAATCTAAACCACACTTTATTCTTAACTTCACTCATTTTATCTTTAGTAATTTTGGTTTTTTAAATCATAATAATATCAGGAATAACTCTAATGATGGGAATTACTCTGTCAAAACTGGATACAATAACTTCTTTCATAGTAATCAAACTGAGTTCAATTGGAACAGGATTTGGATGTCTAATTTAACTCCCAAAATAAATTTTTTCCTTTGGCTGGCTATCAGAGGTAGAATTCTTACCAATGACAATCTGATGAGAAGAGGATTAATGATCCCTAATAGGTGCCATCTTTGTAAGAAATATTCTGAGGATATTAGCCACCTATTCATACATTGTGAGTATGCCACTAGAATATGGAGTTTTTCCATTTCTAAATTTGAGCTCTTTGGGTGTTGCCGAAGGATCTCAATCAGCTTTGGACTCAATGGAACCCACTCTTTAGGCATTGTGTTGTTAAAAGGATCTGGAAGCTGGTTATCCCTCATTTAATCTGGAGAATATGGATGGATAGAAATGATATTATCTTTAGAAATAAAAAGCAAAACTACAAGACTAGTATTGGTAAAATTTCTAATGGTATCAAAGAGAATATTGCTAGATTTAAACCCCCAAGAACAAGAGATATCCAGAAAATGAAGAATATATTCTATCCAACTGGCAGATAGGATCAATTAATAGCTAGAACAATCCCGGGAATAGCATTGATAGATCTTTGATTAAATGGCATCCTCTTGATCTAAATTGGTATAAGTTGAACTTTGATGGGGCTTTTAAAGGAAACCCTGGGATTGCGGCAGGGGGAGGAGCGAGACGGGATCATAAAGGCAATCTGATAGCTGCGTATGCTGGTAAAATGGGAATTCAAACTAATCATTTTTCCGAATCTCTATCTGCTCTTTGGGGTCTGAGAATTGCCCAAACACAAAATATTCAGAACCCCATTATTGAAGGAGACTCCCTAAATATCATTAATCTTCTTAAACAGTGCTCATCTCCAAGTTGGAGCATCAAGGATTTTATTGCAGAGTCCATAAGTATTAGTCATACTTTCAATAACATCAGGATCATGCATACCTACAGGGAGGGTAATAAATTGGCGGATGTGCTGGAAAATTATGGCATTAATGTTAACCTTAGAGTTTGGGACAATAATAGCATCCCTAAACAACTTCAAAATAGCATTCAGGTGGATCTCCATACGTAAGCAATATCTAGAAATGAGTTATGATTTTTAGGTGTGGATCAACTTCAAAAATACTCCCACACGTGTTGATTTAAAGTATTGGTTTATCCAAATCACGTCTAATAATCAAGATAGTGTGAATCATATGGGGAATTTCAAGTGGAGATACACGGTTTGGAAAATCATGCATGCGGGCTGCATTGCGACTGTTAAAAGGTGGATTCAAACCTCCACGGAAACTGAAGGCGGTGATAAAGTGATTGATGATAGGGAGCAGGCTATTCTCACATGCATTTTTCAATAGGCTCAGATCAGCAGACACACAGCCGATCGTGGGAAAAGCAACGGCTCTCATTTCCAATATTGTGTAGATTACTATAGCAAAAAGTGGACTGGCTTTAGAGATCAGCTAGGAATTTTTTGCAATCAGTTTAGAGCAGAGAAGATGGGGGTCCTCCTTGTCAAATGAAGCCTAGTGTGGACCCAAACTGGAAAGAAAATATTGAGCTGTGGAACATTCTTAGCAAGGGTGGCATAACAAAATTCATGGAAAAGGTTTAGAGGCATGATTAGAGCATCTCTGTGCGTTTTGCAAAGGATTGGAAGGAGAGGATAGTGGAATATGGGGGGTAGAAGGTCTTAATCAATGAAGATCTTATTGCTAAAGTGACCGGCCTTGGCTTGGAGGGCTTCCGATTCTTCAAAAAAAGGGTCGATAAAGATGCTGAAGAGAGGAGATTTGTTGAGGGAGAGGAGAAGCTGACCTACATAACAACGGGCCTGCTTGTTAGCTCAATCCCTCCTCCTTATGATGATACGGTTCATCTCCTTGGAAGGAAGAGTTTCAAAAGCATTCCCAGGTGGTTCCTTTACACCAAGGGCTCATTTTGTTGCTACATAAATTCTGTCTCCTCAAGTTTCCCGGTCTCCCATCCTCCCCTAGCTCGATTTCCCCTCTGCGAGGCTCTACTACTACCAACCCTATTTCTCCTTTCTCTGCCCTCGCCATTGCTACTGTCACCCCCCTGCCGGCCATTTAGGCTTCTTCTCCAATTCCCCCTTCTGTTGCTCCCGCCCCCCACTTAGCCTCTTCCTCGCGAATACCAGTTACCAGGGCTCCTAGGAAGCTTAACCTTGAGACTCTTACTGTGGAGAAGGGTTCTCATCAATTTGAAATTACTCATGACCTCCTGAATATCAGCAGTGCCAACCCCCGGGAAGTGCATTTGGAAATCCCTTCAAGAAGGCTGGAAGCCTTAGAGGCTGATATGAAACTGTTGAAGGATGAAGTTAAAAACTTGACAAAACAGAAAGGAAAGAGGAAGAAGGAGGAGGAGGAGGATGTTGACAACAGCCAAATTGAGGATATCTACAAGAAACTACACTCAGAATCCCGTTTAGGGAAGTCCAAAACTTGACATGATTACAACATAGCCATCTTTAGGGCGATTGAGGAGTTCATTGAGCAACATGTCAAAAGTGTCTCCAACCTAAGCGGAGTTACGGAAACACTTTGGGGTAATGAAAAGGAAAGCAAGAAGGCCGTGGAGCAGCTGGATTATAATGACGCTGCCCACATGACAACTTTGGGTATGTTCAAATCTTGGAAGAATATCAAAACCATCATTGACAAAGCTACTAAAAAGTAGTTGTAGATGCTTCTGCTATCCTTGTTTGTTTTTTTGTTGTTTTTTTGCGGACCCTTTACTGCTTTTTTGTAGTAATTTTACTGTTTTTTTTCGTCTTGGTAGTTGTTTTTTGGCTACTTTGAACTTCATTGTCACATTTGGATTCTGATCCTTTTCTCTCTGGTTCTCTTGCTTATTCTAGCTTCTAGGCCTTATTTTGTAAACAAGGGTATAGTCCCTTTCAAAAAACTATTTTCCAATAATAAAAAAAAATATCAGGATTATGAGTTTTCCTAAAATTCGACAACATACTCTATTTATTGGGATTATTTAAACCCCTTACATTCTAAGAAATCAACTTCATATTTTTTTCTTAGGGAAATGCTTTGTTCAATAGAGTGTTGTTTTCTTGAGTCAATTTCTTTTGCAACATTTTTTTCCCTTCTGTCCCTATTTGACGTATTACCTCTTTTGAAAAAGGGATTCTGACAGTCTAATTCATCTTTTTCTTGTATCTGAACACTTTGAGTATTGATTTTCTTTTCTTCCAACCCCTCCGTATTCCTTTCTAGATTCAAAGAACAAGACAAAAATTCTAGGTCTAAAGGATCCTCCTTTGCTTTTGAATAGGTTTCCCCTCATTGCCTTGATCCTTCTCTTGAAGATTTACAATTTCCTTATTAAACTCTAATTTCTTGTTGAGAACCTCCTCCTTAGAGACTTCCTTATTAAAATCTAGTATTTCTTTGAGAACCACCTCCTTAGGGATATCCTAGTTATGGACCTGAACCTTCCTTTCATGTTCATCTTATACTTGATATTCCTTTTTTCCTTCCATCTGAACAACATTTATCTCAATTTCTAAATCATAGGTTCTTCTATTTATAACACACTGAAATCAAATTTTAGTGAAGACATTTTTCTAGGGGACATCTGATTCTTCTCAAGGTTTTTCTTAACCGCCTTATATTTATCATCCCACACTTGTTGTACTTGTTTTTTTACCTTTCTTATCTTCTTTACAATGTCTCTATTCATTCCCTATCTGTCAGCATTTCTGAAAAAATAGAGGTGAAGCCTCATACTCAATCTTCTGAATCCAAACCCCACACTTCAATTGGAGTTCAATATCCTTTCGGAGAAGGTTCCCAATAGACACATTTACACAAAAACGAGCATACATTAACCTTTTTATTTCCCTCGTAACTGGATCAAACACAACCAAAGAGCATATCTCATTAGTAATGGTTGTTAGGATTTCTTCCTCCTAGAACTCCATCGGTAGCCCTTGTATTTTAACCCACACAGGCATCTCATTTGGTTTCTATTTATAAGGATCAAACCCTGGACTCCACTTTTGAACCAACAAACTAGATCTACCCATAAAACAAAGCCCTCTAAGGAGGATATTTTCACAGTCTTGGAGATTGGAAAGATTTATTATAAAAACCCATTCACATATGATGTTATTTCTAATGAACCCTTTGGACTCCACTTCCTTCGGGACCATTCTTGAAACCATTCAACATTTGGTCTAGATCCATAAAACTTACTATCTAGAGAAAATTCCATTCACGATTTGTCCTTCTCAGCTATACCATTTGGAATTGCAAGATTTAGAAGTCCATTCTTTTCAACAATCTTAATATTTGAAACCAAAAGCTTAGGTTTTCCTTATTATGACCCAACACCCTATTAGCCAAAGATGATGAAAAAGAAAGATTACCTCCCCCATGCATATTCCGTAGGTCCCAAATCAGCATAGCTTCAATTTGAGGGTCACCTATGTTCCAATGTAACTTTGCTTAAGGACACCACTTAGATTTGGATTTCACTTGGGGACAACTTGACATCTGTTTATTTATTCATTGTGGAACACACTAGGAATATATTTGGCCATTGTTATTACAAAATGTGTTATATTGTTGCTTACTTGTTAGTAGTTAACATTGGTGTGCATTGTTCACTGAATTTCTCATCATCTTTTCTTGTTTAATGTTTGTACATATCGAATGTTGTCTTGTATATTATTATCTTAGTATCTTATTTTTTAGTTAGGAGAACTAGTACTCTATGTATCTCGAATGTGCTTATAGACCAATTGCTAGAAATTTATTTACATCTTAGTTCACATATAAATTTTTTGAAGATCCTTCCTATTCATATTGGGCTTATTTCCATTGCTTTTTTTTTGTTTTTTTTTGTCACTTGCATATCTTATGTTTTCCTCCTAGTTTCTTTACACCATGGAATGCTTTCCTTTTTGTTGTTTATTCATGATTGATTGTATTTTTTGGCATTCATATTTCAAATATTTTCAAAACTCACAAAAATAAAAAAATCAAATACTTCAAAACTCCAAAAAATCAAATATTTCAAAAATATAAAAAAAATCAAAACATTATAAAAATTTCAAACAAACATTCACTTATCACAAAAATCCCACAATTGGAAAACCCTTTAAGTGAGTTTTTCAACCTCTCAATACAATCTTGATAAATGTCATACCTTTATCTATTACCCTAGTGATCATTCTGATCTTACAAATATCACTTTCTTCCCTTTGCATGATATGATAATTTTTCTTAGGGCTAGTAAAAAAATTATTTTTCTTTCGCAATATAAATTCACTTGGGGAAATTGTAACTCTAATCATTTAAATAATGGATATGATAAGAGTGTCATATGGAGTCACTTCTCTCCACTCTTCCAGTCTGATCTTAATAGTTATTAGAGAGAATTTGCATCTACTTAATCATCATTTTGGCACGCATTAGGGGCATAACTGATTGTCTTTTTTTTTTGAATTTGTGTTACATTATTGATGTTTTATTTTTAGACCACTTACAAGCACTGTGATTACATCTTGGTTCCTTTATAACCCTAATGTTGGAACCTACTCTGTGTATTGGGTTTATTTTCCTTTTTATATTTTCTTTTCTCTGTGTGTGTTTGTTTATGTGCATTTGGGTTAACCATCTTGATTCTTTCGTAATCATGGTGACAAATTGATTGTGTAATAGAAAAAATAAGGTTTCTCTAAATTTATCCTCCAAATGACGCTCATGCTACGAGCATAGTCCTTTCCCATCCTTGTTCCAATCCCTTATTTTCCTTTCTATTAAGTGGTTATCCATCTCTTTTTCTATGTCACTCACCCGCTTGAGGAGTCATTCCTCTACCATCCTACTTGCTGGGGAATTCTAATGCTTCATTTATTCCTACTCATTAGGGTATCCAAATGCTTCATCGCTTCCTACTCCCTGGGCATGCAAATGGTTCATCACTTCCTACTCATTGGGGCATCTAAATTCTTCACATCTTTCCACTCGCTGATATGCATACATCTACTATATTCAAAGAATTATTAATTCACAATAACACTTTAAAGTGGGGAAAAATGTAGACACCCTAAAATCACTCACTTATTCCCAATGTTATCCTAGTACATCCAGTTATTCACCCATTTGTGTTTGATTGATTAAATCAATTAAATCATGCACATCACTCTTTAGATTAATTAAATTTATCCCTAGTACCCCCTTGTGCTAAGTTAATTACCATTAATTAATTAATTAAGTGTGTGCACATCCTAATCAACTGCCACTCACATCCTCAGTCAACAACCAATTGAACTCCACCTGGAATCCACTTCATCAGTCTAGTCAACTGCACTTCTAGAATCCTAGAAAGGTTGGGACAATTGAATTACACGTTTAACCACTTTTCTAGATGCAAATTATGTGATTAATTCATTTACCACCCCTAAATGCTCTAGAACTATTGCAACCTCCTCAAATGCTATATTTAGCATGTGCATTCACCCACTTGCAACCAAATTCCAACTACTTCTACCTCTATAAATTCAGGCCTAATATTTACCAAACCCTTTTGGATTCACAGTATAGTAACTCTACTTAATTTACAAGAAATAATCCATGCCAAAATATTTGTGTTCGTAGTAATTGCACTAAATTTTGAAGGCCATTCAAGAACAACCACAATTCCACAAGGTTACATAAGCTCTTAAGCTTCACACAACCTACTGAGATTTACATTAGAAGGTTTCAGGGAGGTTTGCAAGTTTTTTTGTTATATTTCTATTCAGTGTTACTTTTCTCTTCTTAAAATGATAAAAAAATGCATGTAGTATGACGATAATCCAAACAAAGTCAATATCTAGCTAAAAAAGTAAATCATACTATGATTAACCATCTAATGTAGTAATAAGAGATTACGACAATGCATCCGAGATGTATAAATAAAAAATCACGAGATCACATTCCAAATAATCATGACATCATATCAATACCCATAAAATGATTAATTTACATACATACATACATACATATATAAATGTTTGTGTGTGTACACACATACATAGGCATCACATGCCCCATCAATAACCCGTAATAAGTGAGTTAACATCCTAATGCTAATATAATCCATAAAATGTAACGACGCCAATAATAATAATAATGATAGTAGTACAATATCCACTATACCCATCCAAAAATAATACAATTATATAATGATTCAGCCTAGTCTAAATTGGAATGAAAAATAAGTGGACACTACATTCGGATTTGACCAATAATGTAACTTTGGGGTGCAATTTTCTTAGTTTTTGTTTAACTAGTTTTACATCTGGACAAACCACAAGGTAATGTATCATAAGAGATGGATCTAACCATGATATATGCTTGTATGTCCATGAAAAATGTCTTGGAAATAAAGAAAAAGTAATGAACATACTTCTATTTCCACTTCTATTTGAATACAACCATGTTGTACTATTTGAGGGTGCTCATTTATACCGATATTTATGTTAATGGTCTTGTCTAGTAGAAAATTTTATGTGTCTTTTTCTTAAAAATATGTTGTAGGTTGATGTAGATCACCTATTTAATTTGAAGGAAATTCCCCTCCCTCTAGTTCCTCAGAAATGTTTTCAATAGGAGATAGTTCCTTTTTTATTTTTATTGTTTTCTCTTTTTTCATTTTTTGTTTCTCGAATAACATGTTTGTGAGGATTTCACTATGGGATATTTTTATCCTCATATTTTTATTTTCTTGTTTTCTTGGACTAGGGTACTTGAGTTATTTTTCAAAGGAATCTGTAACATCTATGTTGATATCAAATCGCTTATTGTGATTAGAAAGGGGTATAAGGTGCCGATTCCAGAGAAACTCTTCAATCGCCTCGTCATTTTGGAAGAGAAACATGGATATGTTATTTAATTGGTCCCAATTTATGATACTAGGATATATAAGCTCAAATTCAATGGTACAGATGGAAAGGTATTCAAGGAGTAAATTAATGTTATCAAGGTCATCTAAGAGGCTATGTGTGGTGTTTTTCTCAACACCCGAATCAATATCCTCATCACTAGTCAATACATTGAGAAATACATGCATATTTTAAAATGATATAAAATATATGCCATAACGATAGAGTTTTTCTGTATACATGATAGGATCAAGGAAAAATTGTTCATTTTTACCAAGTCCTTTACCTTTCCACTACATATGTTTTTTCATTTTTTTTTCTTTATCCCAGGATATTCATAACATGTATCCAACTAATCATCATACAACCAAGATCCCATAGAACCCTCAATGTTTTTATCATTTTTATATATGAATCATTCCATATGATTTTTACCAAGATTGTAAATGAGATCCACTTTGAGGTGGAAACCATTAGGTTTTCCATTATTGTAGGGAGACAAAGGTAATTTACCAACATGGAAAGTATTTTGTAGTTCATATTCACCCATACGTTTATCAAGGATGTTGAGTTTAGGTAGAGATCAGGATGTAGAAGGTTGGAGTTTTAGGAGGATATAAAGATCAATACGCTTTACATCAGTGAAGGGAATGATGCAAGGAGCTAAATATTTATTTGTATAAGGGAAATAATTTTCTTATTTATATATACCTTATAGGATTTTTTAATATTAAAAGGGTTTATCATTAACAAGTAAGGTAAATTCTTTTCACTCATAAGGAAATTTAATACACTAGTGGAAGGTGGAAGGAACAAACTACATGGCATGTATCCATGGGTGGTTGTGAGAATGTTATATGAGGTTTCAACATCCATGACATGACAAAAGGTTTCCAAAGCTTGTGGTCCATATTTTAGGGATAGTGTGATTGTTCCTAAGGATTACCTCTCACAGTTATCATAACCACAAATAATGATGACATTATTTCCTATACTTTCTTTAGTATGACCAAGGAACCTTAATAATTTCATGGAGAAAATATTCAATACTACTCCATTTTCTATAAGAACGCTTTTTATTTTATGATGAGTTATGAATGATTCAATATTCAAGGAATTATTTTTTTGGATATTTGTATTCAAAAGGCCATGATGACCAAATGATAGGACTAGACTCTTAGGAAATAGATTTACAATCAAGGGTTGGAATTGTTGGGTACTGTTATCCTTAGGAAAATGTGTATCATGTAATGTTTAAGTAAGGATGCATTGAATATTAGTTGATGATTTAAGAAACTCCACGAGGGATATTTGTGTATATATATTCTCTAATTATTTGATATTGTTAAAAGAATTAGATGAATATTTAGATTGGATGTCTATTTTGTATCAGGAGTAGCATTAAGACTAGGTATTTGAAGTATGGTTGATGTTGAAGATTTATATTCTAAAGGTACCCAAACCTTTTTATGTCTCATTGTAATGACATAATTAGGAGAATGAATTTTGATGATGGCCATGTAATTAGGTGTATGCTATATAAGTAAAATGATAGAATCAAATTTAACATTGTTTGAGGATTGGACCTTTTATTTAACATTATCATACCATGTTTTAGAATGGGGCCTTTGAACACCTTTAGTTTCAAATTTAGAATTTTAATGTTAGATGTGTTTTTAATCTCAATATCACAATGGTCAATTAAGTATTGAATGAAATGGAGAAGTTTCATACTACGATATGTATGATGTCCATTTATATGATGGTACTCATAATATTCATTTTATTTGTGCCATGTTATTTTTGGTTTCCCTTTTTCGAAGACTATTAATATTTAATAGATGAACATATTCATACTAGAAAAGTTATGGAATAAACTGTAAATAATTTCTCCATGTGGTGTGAATCGTCATTATTTGAATTCACAAGGAGTTTTCTCTTTGATAGGAATGATATGTGGTTGAATAGTTGATTTTTTTATTTTGATTAGGGTGTTTGAAAATTTTGAACATTACGAGAATTAGTGCTCCCATCATTTAAAACATTGTGATTTTGATTGATGAATTTTTATTTATATTGATTGTGATATGTATCCTTGTTAGGTTGACCAATAGAAAATATTTGATGAAACCCTTAACAATGAGGGATCTCTTAATTTTTGTTCCTTTCTTGACTACTTCAAAATTGTTTAAGTAATACATTTTCATTTGGAATGATAATTCATAATTGATATCGAGTATGAAGATATTTACTAATTATTTCTCAAAAATAAAAAAAAGGAATCAACTTTTGATCCCTCACCATATTTGGCGGAATGATGCAAATGTTTCATTATTTCTTTGCTTGGTATTGCAAAGGTGCATCATAATGACCTAAAAATCTAAGTTAAAGGAAATTTTTTTGATGAATTTTTCTAATAAGTAAGTGAAAGTGGTAATTGATCCTTTAGGAAGGTGTAAAAACCAATCTAACACTTTTCGTCCTAAAATTTTAGGGAAAATACATAAGAGGTATTTATCATTGTAATCTACCTCTTGGTATACCATGAAGAATCATTTCATGTGATCTCTCAGATTGCTCATTCATTTAGGGGTTTTGAATGATGGAGGAAATGGTATGCACAACATGTTTTTATCAAATGGATAGCGACAAAGCTATTGTAAATTAAACAGTTTGGTTTATTTTTTCATTCCCATTAACATTTGTTTTATTCTCTTACAATCTTGTACAAATGGAGAGTTTGGTTTAGGTATGTGTATGGTTATATCAGTTTCTTGATGAGGTTTTTTATTATTTTTTGTATTTAGAAACATTAGAAGCTATATTAGAAAGTTCCCTTATCATCTCATGGATTGTCCCTTCAAAACTATTTACCATTAATAAAAAAAACAAGGATTCATTTGATGTTTTTGTTGAATTAATAGATTTTTTATTTTTGTTGCATTATTTGGGTTTATCATAAAAGATGTTTCAAGTTCTCATTACGAAAATCTAAGGGTAGTGTAGCTCCCATTTATAGGATGTAGGTAAGATATTGATTTGTGTTTTGTATTCAAATTTCATCTATTTGCTCATTTTCTTCTTCTGTGATATCAGGTTGTCTTGCATCATTGTCTTCCTCGTCAGAACTATATTTTCCAATGAGAATGGTTTAATTAAAAATATCATAGATATTATGGTTTGTTCTATGAGTAAACACCATTTTACTAAAGATGATAATCTAGAAATAAACTTTTGTAAGAATATTCCTAGTAAACTAGGAAAATGGATTAACATTGGATTTTGGATAGTTGTACATTGCAATAGTTTTTAAGATGGTAGAATTGGATTGGATAATCAAAGTTTCCATACCTAATAATAGGACTTGTTTGATATGATTATTTGATTTGATTTGATCAAAAGTATGTATCCAATTGTATAATTTTTTTTTGGATATGTTGGTTTGCTTGGATTTTAATATAAGATTTTTTTGTGGAACACAAATTTTTGATCTAGTGATTTGACTTAAATTTTATTAACAAAAAAAAACAACAATTATGATATGATTTTGTTTTATTTATCTTAAAGACTAAAAACCATTGGGAAATACAATGTTCTATGATAATGTAAATAATCAGAATGTCGTGAAATGGACGAATGAAAGGATTTGTAACTCTAATAGATACATATTTTCATATATCCTAGACATGATATACCAAGTATATATGGAGATATAAGTGGCATGAGGAATACTCGGAATACTGGAAGAGACTCACCTAATCATTACTATCCTTCTTAGAGGAGTGAATCACCATTCCAATGATGGGTTTTATGACTAGGTGGTAGGGTAATGAGGGAATGATAAGTGTATGGTGTCCTTATTTCTCCATAAGGAATTTACAGATATGATTCCATAGAATTTTTTGTTACATTTATTTTAGGCATATGCTCACAGTAACCCATCTCGAAAAATTTACCTGTAAGTAGGGGACAAAGGTGAGGAAAGCACACATCCTTATTTGAGACTAGGTCTTAAGTGCCATGAAATGAAATATGAGTAGTGAAGTACACATCACCAATGTATCTAAGTGGTGATGAAATCCACATCTCTACATACTAATACAAGTATGAGTGATTAATTTCCAACTTTGAAAAATAAATAACTATGAAAAATGAGGAGCATAAATCAAAGCTATACCTGATTTTTGTAGAATTGTTTTAGCAAGATTTTTACAAGAAAAATAGGTCATGCATAAAAATGATTAGTATATTGTTTTATTTTCATTTGGGTAAGTGTTCAAAGTAGAGTGGTCTTGCACAAAAAATTATAGTATTTTTTCTGTAAAAAAAATTAGGTATGCAAAATTTCTCATTCGTTTTTTATTCTCAAGATCTCCTAAAGGCCCAATAGAAGAACATATGAGGTTTTTGATCATGGAAGTTTGAAAATGATAAAATGAATTTAAAAGGAATGCATGTTAAAAAAATGATAGAATATCTCAAACACTTTTTATTCTTAAGATTACCCAAAGGGCATGATAGAAGAGCATATATGGTTTGTGATCATGAAAGAATATAATAAAACATGAAAAATATATAAATGTTAGATCTATTTTTATAAAATATTTTATAGAACCATGTCATGAATGCAAAGAAAATAGTGGGGAAGTAGACATAGAGATTTTGAAATTTTAAGAATAAATAAAAATTTGACACATAACGCTAACACAAATAGATAGAATGGAAACACACTTTTAAGATACACACGTGAACTTGGAATGCAAAAAAATACACCTATGTAAATTGTTAGCACACATAGTTAAATGAAAATGTAGGGAATGCCATGAAGACAGAGATATGTCCCTTTCATGAAAAAACAAGATGAATACAAGAATAGATAGAGTTCATACACCAACATAACTAGTGCAACACCAACACATGGATTGAAACAAAAATGCATATATGAGAAAATGAAAAAATATGAAAATAGAATAAAACGAAAAGGTTATGGAGACATAGGTAGATGTATTGTACCGTAACTAGTAAATCAGTAGCACAAAAATATCAACACTAGCACAGACCTAAAAAAATAAAAAAGTACAAAATCACACTAGAACATATGATGAGCTATGGTAGTACATGGAAGACAAAAAAAAACACATAATATGCACCTACAACAAAACATGAAAAAAATGGACAAAACCCCTAATTTCTGTGAACTGATCTTCAACTAACTTATGAAATGGCCTACAAATTTTTCAATAGCTTCCAAACAGTAGAAATAACACAAAAATGATGTTAGATTTGACAAAAAAATATTTAAAATTGTTTGGGTATCGCACCAAACATTCAAAAATTTATAAAAGATGAAATGTAAAAAGGAAAAATAAAGGTTCATACATTTTTAGAAAGTGTTATGGTGGACATGGAATTTTACATTCAGAAAGGGGTAGTTTTAGTGCTCTTACACATATAAATGAAAGGCGGGGCAATATCATGCAAATAATTTGGAACATTGTTGTGGATCCAATTGTGATGCAGGTCAAATTCTCAAAGGCCTAGCCTGTTGAACTTGTCAAGGCATACGCAATTAGCTAGATGTAACTGGTATAAAATTTCCCATTCAACTTGTAATGGAGTGGGCCCTAAGATTTTAGACTCTAAAGTTGACTCGTTAGAGGAAGAATAATTATTTGATTCGAAGATGCGCTTGACATGCCAAGGATGATACAATCCTTTCAGTAATAGCCAATTGGAAATGAATTTCTTAGATGTGGTTTCATTGTTTGCGGCGATGTTGCAAAGAGGTTTATAGAGGAGGAGTTCACTACAACAAAAGAGTTCAAAGGAAGGGGAATGATCATTGGGGATGGAATAAAATATAGGAGAGACGTGCACAATAGTATAGGTTGACCGTTGCTTCCATTTTTCTCCTTCTCGTAGGTTCTTGTGAGAAAAATGGAAGCAACAGTCAACCTATACTATTGTGCACGTCTCTCCTATATTTTATTCCATCCCCAATGATCATTCCCCTTCCTTTGAACTCTTTTGTTGTAGTGAACTCCTCCTCTATAAACCTCTTTGCAACATCGCCGCAAACAATGAAACCACATCTAAGAAATTCATTTCCAATTGGCTATTACTGAAAGGATTGTATCATCCTTGGCATGTCAAGCGCATCTTCGAATCAAATAATTCTTCTTCCCCTAACGAGTCAACTTTAGAGTCTAAAATCTTAGGGCCCACTCCATTACAAGTTGAATGGGAAATTTTATACCAGTTACATCCAGCTAATTGCGTATGCGTTGACAAGTTCAACAGGCTAGGCCTTTGAGAATTTGACCTACATCACAATTGGATCCACAACGATGTTCCAAATTATTTGCATGATATTGCCCCGCCTTTCATTTATATGTGTAAGTGCACTAAAACTACCCCTTTCTGAATGTAAAATTCCATGTCCACCATAACACTTTCTAAAAATGTATGAACCTTTATTTAAAAAGTTCCTTTTAACCTTAGATTGGACAAGATAAAGAGTGGGGTCGAGTGACAATATTGTTGGATCTTGATGATAAATTGATTACTTTCAATTTTTCGTTGCTCCAAAATAAGTGAAGCCAAGCTACGAGAAAATGATTTGATTGATTGAATGGTTTGGTGATCAGTTGAACAACATAACATGGTGTGTAAAATTGAATGGCAATTTGAAACAATAATAATGTATATTCTAAACCTCACAAACATGATTCATGGAGAGGAATGAGTTTTCAGTTATAGCTGAGGGAAGAGAATCCTAAACAATTGGTTTATGTGATTTATTTTTTTATTTGAAGCTAACTATAACATGACTAGAATGAATTTTTTGAGTTTTTGATTTGATTGGAAAGATAAAATACTATTTTGAGCTTGATTCATTGAGTTATCATTGAGTTTCACAAAGGTGGCATGTTTTTTGAATATTTGCTTTAAATATTAATTAATGTCTATTAGACCCCATAAAAGTAACTAAGTACCTAGGGCGTGAAGCCTTGTGGCGTGTTGAAAAAGGATGTGAAGGTACACACAAAATTAGTCCTTAGAGATGTGTGAAGGGTCCCATTTGGATTGCTTGAAGTTAGGACTTAGTAAAGTCTCAGATGAAATAGAAAAATACTGAATAAGGAGTGAACAAAAAATTAACCAGATACAAATGTGGATAAGCTATTAAGACTTGCGGTCCAAGTAAAGGATATTCCATGGAATCATTACGGTTATCATGGAAGGATAAGGGGTCTAGGTTGTCAAGGATTAGCTGACATAAGCCCTCTATAGACACTCGATTGAAGGAAATGCATGGTGACACTTGAAAGATTCCTAGGTAGTGGTAGAACAAACATGATAAGATTGCAGTAGGCCTTCGCAGGTGATGATGAATGGTTAGGAGAAGATTCCTTCAACCGCTTGATATAGAGGATCATTCCTAAAAGAATGTGTGTGGGTGAGGAGGAAGAAGAAGGATAGGAATAAGAGAGAATAATGTAGTGTGTATAACAGAGAGCTCTGGAATGTAAAGAAATCTTTGTTATTGTGAACTCTGTCATGGATGGAACCTCTGAATGTAATATTAGCTATTTTATTTGAATCATCAATATAATGAAGTGATTATGTAATACCCTGACAACGAGTCTTGATGTGTTTTCTCATTTGTTCGTATGGGTGTTATGGGTTTCCTTAATGTTGTTTTGTGATTGTTTCTAATTTCAATAGATCATGTTAAATATGTGCTTAGAGTATATCTTCTAGGATTATAAGCTTACGTCTAAAATAATATGGATAAATGCACTCATTCTTTGGTTATACAGTATCATCATATTAATAAAACACATTCCCAAAAATATCACATAAAGGAGGGGCTCGGCTCCTACGCACACCTCGGGTGAGCTTCCAAGGTAGGACTAGATGTTATGCCAATGTGCCTAGGATTAGTTACTGAAATAGGCTATGGTTTGAAAGACTACATTTTGGTTCCATTGTCGAGACCTATTTTCAAAGCTATGAGAATGATGCATGATGATAGAATGCTTAACCTTGGATAGTGTCGAAGCATGGTTTAAAATCATGGAGGATGAGTTTTCTCAGTGATTTATTGCTGGACCTGAGTTTGATGCACGAAAATGGGTAGAAAAACATTTATATCATGAGCTATATGAGACATTATTTTGTTTTTTTCCAGTAGAGTCTTATGAATGGCTTTCAGCATATGCATCTAGATCAAGAAGGTACTATAAATCTCACGTATGGACCAAATATGAAAATCAGAGGTTGTAGGATGATGACCTGACTTGGACACATACTATTGATCATTGGTGGAAAAGAGTGTTACCTAGTTATACCCTGGAATACTCTATTTCTACATATTCTTGTCCTGAGGTTGCTGAGTTTGAGTTCTTAAGGGAGCCTAGAGAACCGTTTCTACACGATATCCCTTTAGCTATGAAGATCCTTATCGTTAACCTAATTTTGGAAGCATTTCCTATGGCTAACTAATATTATTCTAAGTGATGGGAAAGGAAGCTAGGGTGGATGAAGATGGTAGATATTGCAGATGAAAAAGAGAGAGAGAGGAGAGACGAATCAAGTATCGTGAAGCGCGTGAAAGGGAGTTGGCTAGAAAATGAAAGGTTGCAAGAGTGATGGATTTATGGAGGCATACGTTTTGGGAATTGAGGTTTGCAAAAAGGACGTGGAGCCTGAGTAGTGTGTGCTACCCCATTTCAAAAAGGTTAGAAGAGAGATCCCTTCAGGTTCTGATGAGAGTTCAGCACTTGGATAAAGGAGAGTCATTAGTGCGCATCTCAATTTATATGGTGACCAACCCATGGCACTTAGTCTTCCAAATCAATAGATAAGTATTACTAAAACAATTGGTATCAGTTGGAATGACCAATCTACACCTAGGAGATAGAAATTGCATTTGGTACATATATGGCCACACCATCATTTCTTGTGTTTGGAGGAATATTTTTTGGAATGACATTTGGGAAAAGTGTGGGTACACAAAGCTTGTGTATCAAGTCTAGGAGTTGTATGGGACACACATCTGGTAGTAGTGTAATATCACAAACTATTGGTGCGTAGTTTAGTGTAACAATGGGAACGCTAGGCGTGACAACTTCAGGCCCATTAATAGCGACATGAGGTGGATTTGGTGTTATAGGAGTTGGAGGACTTGACGGAACCAAAGGATCTAATGGATATAGTGGATCTAGAGGTGGAGGTAACAATGGAGGAAATGAATGTTTTGGATCAGGTGGAGAATGGCGTCAACCACCTCAGTAAGTATTTTTTGAAATGTCTTTACACCTACCAGACTACAACGGTGTTGAGGATGATGCAAAGCATGTACACAAGTGTGAGCTACTATGGCATGCGAAGGGGATCACTACCTCATAGTGGAAGGTAAGTTAGTTTACAAAAATGTTAAAAGGACACGCACATAGTTTGTACTAGAAGTATGACCCCCATCAGACAATGGTAGATTACACCACACAACAGAATGATTTCTTGGCTGAATTTAATATCCCTGAGTTTGAACAGAAGAGAATTAGTACACTAAAGGAGATCCAAAAAGGAATGAAAGAGAGTGTGTGCAAATATGACGTGTATTTTAAATATCTCTTATCAAATATATCCTATGATATTCACCCCTCTCAGCATGCTTAGTGGTTTTTTGGGGGATTGATAACACCGTTTGGGTGAGAACTTTCACATAAGACTTTCACAGACCCATGCGATACCTTGAAGGATTCTGTGCACGCTGATGCTATCATAAGCATGGATACCGGTGATAGCCCCTTCATCAAGGCTCAGATTGTGGAAATGACGAAGTAGCTGTAGAAGCTATCTGAGAACTTGGCACATGAGACTCATAGTGGTCTATGGTGCATAGATTTTAAGGTAGAGGGGCATACAAAGGACAGTTATCCCTAGAGATTGGCACATTCCATGATGATGGAATGTGAAATTTTCCACAGAGATCATGATGTAAGTAGATGTCCACTACTGCAATGTGTAATCTATAAGAATGTGTCTTTCTATTGTAAGATCTACACCACTACTACCCATGACACCAAGGATTGTAGATTGCTTGACCAGATACATGATTCCATTGATATTGGTGTGTGTTAAACTAGCCTCACAAAAAATTTCTAAGGATGACCATCGTCACTATGAAGGGAATGCAAATGGAGGGGCACATGGATGAAGTTTTAGAGGAGGATTTCATGGTCATGGTAACTGCAGAGGAGGAATAAGTGAGTTCCTGCATGGGATTTGTTACAACTGTGGATCCATGAAGCACTATAAGCACGAGTGCCATGATCTGATACAATGCTCATGGTGTGGAAAGAAGAACAAGTATGTGTTTTTGGAGTTATTTGAACACATGACCTAGCAACACCGAAAAGACAAAGGCATCAGGATGGTAGGTGTGAGGAAGGATGATTAATAATGGATGCCACAGGTGGTAGGCCAGTCAAAACTAGAGCATGTACTAGCTACAATGCAAGTTGAGGCTGTACACTCTAGGGAAGTACCAAGGTAAATACCATTGGTTATTAGAGAAGAGGTGGTGCATAGAATGTATCTGGACCCTACTCATCAGAAAGCAGTGTATCAAAAAACCATGGATGTGATTTGAAGCCTTCAAGGAGAGATCTAGTTACTAAAAGAGAAGTCAAGATAGTTAGAGCAAGGGAAGAATGTTGAGGCTCCATAGAAGGATCTAAATGAGGTTAGATAAGTATGTAAAATGTTTAGGAAAGAAAACATCACCCCCTTTCTAGGATAGTGGTTACGGGAGAATATATCACATGCTAGAGGAGTGTGCGAGAGGTAGGTTATTCATGCCAACCTTCCTCCCTAAAGGCTTGATTATGACAAGAGATAACCTTTAATGTTGTTGTAGATGGATGGCTTTTGAGAAATATTTTGATTGACATGGGTGCAGAAGTTAATGTCCTCACTCTAGACGTATGACGTCAAATGGGAAGGCCCTCATTACAACCATCTTCAAATGTGTTGTATATGGATAAAAAGACAAAGGTAATGTCCATTGGTGTCTTAAAGGATGCTGCTATCACTATCCAAGGGGAAAAGTTCACTGGGGATTTTTAAGACTTGGTCCTAGCTAAGGAAGAAAAATTTCCAGTATTACTTGGGTGCCCCTGGTGTTAGAAGAATAATGCTAACTTAAGGTTCAATAAGGGATACATAAGCTTTGAGAGCAAGGAAGAGTGGGTCATCATCCCCTTAATTAATGGGAAGCTAACCCCCTATACTGAGCCCTTAGGAGAAGAATGTTTTGACAGGATCTATGTGCGCTCTATTAGGGACCCTGAGGTGAATTACCTGATAGAAGGAGTTATTAAGTTTGAAGATGCTCATTCCATGAGTGATACAACTAGTGTGGCGTGTGAAAATTAGGATCACAGGCCTTTTTAGTTAATTGGGAGAAAACTAAGAGGCTCTGTGATAAGGGAAATGAAGGTGCACTCAGTCAAGCACCTGAGAGAAAAGAAGTTACCAAGTTATTCTGGAGGAGAAAACCCTGATGATTTATTACAAGAAATGGAGGCTCAGTGGAAGAATGAGATCAAAAGAAGAGGAATGCTTAGCTATAACTTTCTTGGGAAAATAACACGTTGGTGGGAGACACATCACGATAGCCTTCTAGAGTGGTGTGAGGTAAGAATTGCATTCTTTGTTAGGTTATCCTTAAGTAATGCACCCAGTACAATACAAGACTACCATGGGAAAAAACCTGCCTCGTCCAATATCCAAGCATGTGAGAAAACATGGATGGAATGTATGAAGTCCTTGTCACCTTCTTTATGGGTACATAATTTTTATTCCACCTTAAAATAATGGACGTGCAACTGGTAAATTCACTCAAAGACATGTCGTCAGATAAGAAATTGATAGGAGTTGACAGTTGACCTCCTTCAAGCCTTTGAGTATTGGAGTACCAAGCCATAAATGGTTAAGGTATTGCTGGATTTTAAGTGCCTAACAATGAGAGATAGTGCCATGAAAGAAGATAGGATACTAGAGTTATTGGGGAATCTATCTTGGAACCATGCTTTGAAAAAGAAGAGTCAGAAGAGGTACAGCCTGAGCACGCGTGCATGGAGAAATAAATGGGAAATATGGTCTATGCAATAGATGGAAAAGAGATGGATAGTTTGGATGTTAACCATACTGAAGGTACGCGTGAAGTTATTGATAAAGCTGATGAGAAAGTGCGTGCTTACCATGAACCCCTAAAAATAAAGAAGGTTAACATTGGTTTGGAGGGTGAACCTAAGGAGGCCACTATTGGAGACTATTGGTCAGAGAAGGAGGTCTCAAAGATCATTGATCTATTGTGTAAGTTTATGGATTTATTTCCATGTGGGTACCATGAGCTTTAAGGAATTCAGCACTCCTTGGGAGAGATGAAAATCAAGTTGAAAGAAGGTGTGAGCTCGATTCGAAAGAGGCCTTATTGAATGAATCTGAATCTTCACATCAAGATTAAGGAGGAGATAGAAAAAATGATCACTTCGGGCATCATTAAAGTTGTGGAGGAATTAGAATGGGTAAGACCCATGGTCATCAATATTAAAAAGGATGGAAGGATAATGATCTATGTTGACTACAGGGACTTGAATGAAGTATTTGTCATTGAACCTTTTCCAACCCCCTTCACTGAATAAATCCTGGAAGGACCAGCTGGGCAAGAGATCTATTCCTTCACAAATGGATTTTCAGGATACCCTCAAGTTAAAATTGCTAAAGAAGACAAAAAAAGACAACTTTTGCCACTGAATGGGAATTGTTTTCCTATATGGTCATGCCTTTTGGATTGAAGAATGTGCCTGCTGTATGTTCACGAATAGTGGTCTAGGAATTTCAGGATTTTAAGCATAAGTTTCTACAATTCTACCTTGATAACTGGAAAGTATATGGACTGGTGAAATACCATTGTGATAATTTGAGGTTGATGTTTGAGAGATGGTGGCAGTTGAGGATATCCCTCAACATTAAGAATTTTTTTTGCTACTCCATTTGGAACCCTCTTGGGGCATATTATATGTAAGGAAGGTTTACTGGTGGATCCCGCCAAAGTTGGTATTATTGTGGGATTAGTGGGAGACTACTAGTCAAAGTGCAGTGTATAGATTCCTTGTGCATACGGGGTACTACCAGAAATTTATCAAGGGGTATGCCAAAATCATCACGCCATTGGAGGATTTACTAAAACATAAGAGTGTATTTCACTGGGAGAGGTGCAACAAATGATGTTTGAAACTCTAAAGGATAGGCTTGTCACTGCACCCATACTACGATTTCCTACTTGGGATAAACATTTCCATGTGCATGTTGATGCCTCAGGGAAATCCATTAGAGCAGTGGTAGTATAACCTGGTTAGGGGATTGTTGATCACCCTTTTTGTTTTGCTAGCAGAAAGTTGACACTAGTAGAATAGAACTACACTACTACTGAGCGTGAAGAACTATCAATGATCTTTGCACTGCATAAGTTCAGGAAGTATCTAATGGAAACACCATTCATATTCTACACATATCACATGACATTAAAGTACTTAGTGAACAACTCCATGTTACAAGGGAGAATATACCAATGGGTTTTGTTGTTTCAAGAGTTTGAGTTTATAGTTGTTGTGAAACCAAGAAAAAGTAACTTAGGACCTGATCACTTTGGATTGACTCAGGAGAGGATGCGTAGAGCACTGAGGATACTATGCTAGATGCACAAATGTTTAGGTTATAGTGTGCACCCTCTGATTTGGAAGATATTTTTGTGTTTCTTAAAATGGGTGCGGCACCAAAGGGAATGAAAAATTTGGAGAAGAAACAGTTAGCTATACACATTGCACCTTACATGCTAATTAGTGGAGACTTATACAAACTAGGTTGTGATGAGGTTTTGAGTTGATGTGTGTTAGAGCATGAGCACATTGCAATCATGGAAGAAGCACATGGTGGGATTATAGGAGGGCACTATGCAGGGAATTCAATAACACAAAAGATTATATTATCAAGGATTTGGTAGGAAAGTATCTACCAGGATTGCATTGATTTTTGTAAGGCCTATTACCATTGCCAACGCCTTGGCAAGCTAGGAAGAAGGGATTAAATTCCCTTAAGACCTATAGCTAGCACAAAACCATTTGAAAAGTGGGCCATTAAATTTATAGGACCAGTTTCACCTACCACATGAAGGACTCATTTGTTCTATATCATTACTTACACTGATTAGTTAGAAAGGTGGGTGGAGGTAGCACCTAAAAGGGATTACAAAGTGGTGAAAACTACTAGATTCTTATGGGAGAACATAATCAATAGGTATGGATGTCATTTAAGCTTGACTAGTGACAGGGGTACACATTTTTAAAATGATACAGTTAGGATTTTGTTGGCAGAATTCATGGTGGCCCATCACAAGAATACCCCATATCACCTACAAGTTAATGGAACTACAGAAGCATTCAACAAAATATTAAGTAACACACTGACCAAAATTTGTGATTTGGGAAGACAAGATTGAGATGAAAGCATCATAGCAGTACTATTAGTGTATATGACAACCTATAAGAGATTGAACAAGGCCACACCATTCTAATTGGTGTTTGGCGTGGAAGCATTTTACCAGTGGAGTTTATACTACCGTCCCTACATATTATGCATGCAGGAGGATTAGCCAATGAGAAAGCACTACAGGAGTGCATTGAGAAGTTAATGCAGTTGGACGAAAGGGAATCCCTTTCTAGGTGGAGTCAAAAGATTGAAAAGACGTGACAAAAACAAATAATTCAAGGTTGGGCATATGTTTTGCTATATGATTCCAAATTTTTGTACCATATTGGGAAGCTGAAAATCCATTAGTTAGGACTATATGTCATCTCATACATCCTTGATTCAGGCATGTGCCAGTTAGAGGAACTGGATGGGACAAGGTTACCAAGTTATTTCAATGGGAATAGGATGAATCCCTACTATAAATAAGGCTTATGTGTGATCTGAAATAAGGAAGCTTTGAAAATTAGTTTAGATTTTTGTCTTTATGTCTATTTCCTTTTTTGTGCATTGGTGCACCAGTAGCTAATTGCATTTTAAGAGGCTCTATGTGCAAGGGACCATGCATACATTTTTGTATGGGGTAAGGTAGCTAATATTTTGTACATGAAGGCATGAATGTTGGGAAAAATTAGTGTGAAGACAAATGAATGAGAAATGAAATAATCAAGGGTGCATGGATGGAAAATGTGTGTACATTTTGTGCAGTTAGGAAGGTGGGTTGAAAGAAAATGAAGAACACAAGAAGGGAAGGATTGTAAAATATTCCATGAGTTAGGAAACACTATAAGGAACTACTTAGTAGATGATGTAGAGGTTATGTACTTCGGCATGGGGATACACTCGAAGGAGGTTTGTGGTATTCTAAGTGGTGTTGGAGATCCTAGAGGTTATAGCTACTAAGCGTAAGGGGAAGTTGTGGAAGTTTCTTTAAGTGAAGGAAAGTGTTTTATTAAAAAGTGACTTAGGACACGTGGTCAGAGGGACTCTAAGGCATTGATAAAGTATAAATAAGAAAAGATTAGTCATTTTAACTACCTTTCCTTAGAGATTTTATTTTGTGCTTCGAAATTTGAAGTGTGACGAGGTATTTTTTAGATAAGAGAAATGCAAAGTACTATCACAAACCAGTGAAATTGTGCAAAGATATAGTAAAACCTGTGGTGTAACACAGAGGGAAGAAGACAGTGGAACATAAAGGAAGTTATGTGAGAAAGAAGAAGGGAAGTTGTCAAGTTTGTGCGGGAAAAAGAAAGAAAAATAACACCTAAGGAACGAAGGAGAGTAAAGAGAGATGGCACCAAAGAAGGCATTCTCAAAGAAGCCAGTGGTGGAAGAGGAGGACCTAGTGGAGATCTACTCAAAGATGTAGTACCCCCCTAGAGTGATCAAGGCTGAGAAGAAGAATTCAAAGATATACTAGTGTAAAATAAGAAAATACAACCACAGAACGATTGACAATGAGAAGTTGATGAGGACGGATCTTGTGTCAAACACTCTGATGGTAGACGAGTTTAGAAACCATAAGGTGGACAACTCAATGAAGAAAGATATACAAAAGGATGGGATTTTATAGGTATGGGAGATACCCTTCTTTTCCAAACCCTCCCTACTTTTCAGATGGTTAATATCACGGGTGCATGAAGAATTATTCTACTTCACGAGAAGGAGAATGTGGATCACAGACCAATTAATTCAAGCAGTAATAGGCCTAGGAAATACTTGAGAATATATGGCACTAGATTTATGTGTCATTGCCAAGATCGAGGAACTAACGAAGAAGCTAAATTACGAGAAGAGGGGTAGGACACATGTAATTACAGATCTCTTAGACCCAACATTGAGGGTCACCTCCCAAATCATTAGCTACAAATTGGGGGTATCAAAGAGGTGGACAGACATCAACTGTAGATTCTTGTATGTGGCCTACAAGGTATCTAGGAGGGCACACTATAAAGTTTCCGAATTCATCACAAACAAAATTATCGAAGAAGCGTGGGTACAGAATAAGGCAGGTGCAAAGATCACTTGGGGCTCCATCCTACTTCTTATCATGTTCTGGGAGATTGGTGTCCCAAATGTACTAGATGGAAAAATTTGGGTTCACCCAGCCACACATGTCTCCCCTGTAGTCTAATTCACGCAGTTCACCTATGATGGAACTATCTCAAATGCTTACATGGCATAAATGAACATGTGGTTTAAGAGGTTATGTGAATCCTTCGAGAATGAGTGGCACATTCCCCATGAGTTGCTACAAGTTATTGGTGACAAGGTAATATTTTTTGTCAAACAACACTTTTGTTTGGACACATTTGCAATGACTAAAGGAGAGATGGGGCCATGGTGCAAGCTCCCCTTTGCATTCACTTTCAGATACATAAAGTGTGCCATCGACATGATTAAATATGCACAGTGGATAGTTTTTGATGTAGATAAGGTGGATACTGATGTCCACATATTATGCACCACGTATAAGTATGGCACTCATCCTGCCAATGTCAAGGTTTTGGAGCCATATTTCCTAGAATTAAACTCGTAAGTAAGTGTTAAAATCAAAGGGTATGTCCATCAGGTGTTCATGCAACTGCACCCAAAAAATCCACGAGGAATTTAGGTGGAAGCTATAGAATCTCCCTTTACTAAATCATGGGGAAAACCTATCCCACCCATGAAGGCAGTACAAAAAGAAGAAGAAGAAAAAAATAAGAGGAAGGAAAGCTAGATACTTTGAGGAAGAGGAAGTACTATAAGCACTAGAATAAAATCAAGGGCATTGGAACTTCGGAAAAAGGAGGTGCCAACACTCCATCACCAGGGCGCAAGGAAGAGGAAGAAGAGGAGGGGCCTGAGGATAAGAAGAAGAAGATAAATGGTGCATCAACCCCTGTGGAAGGCTCAGCGGAAGGAGAGGAATAATACCCCACCACATTCAAAGGAGAGTTAGAAGTGGAGTTAGAGGGTGAGGAGGCTAAGGTACAAGAACAAGAGGAGAAATTGGTAGGATATGGGAAGATTCCAATGCACAAGGGTGCTACGCTGCAATCCACAAACCCACATGGAGATAAGGGGGGCCCATTTATTATAATGGAGGATAAGGGATTTACCTATGGGGTGAAAAATTAAATGACAAAGCGCAAGGCAAAAAGGAAGAAGTAGATGCCAATGTCCTCACACATGGAATTCAAGGATGACCCCAATAAGATGCTGCGCGTAAGATTTTAGGCCACCCTCCCACTAGAAAAGTTATATAGATGGGACTTATTAGATCAAGACGAGGGTGCACCTAGAACCAAAAATATGCTTAACTGGGATATGCACTACCACTACGAGGAACCTGAGTTTGAGGTCTCCGATCTTGCGATCGATACCATTAAACTAGGGAAGAAGGGAGGAGATAAATATAAGGTGGTGGATCCTAACCACCTTATAGATGAGCAGGCATGTAACACCTTGCAAAATATATCCTTAGAGGTGATACAATGTAGTCTAGATATGGGCACCACTATGCAGACCTTGGTCACAAAATGGAAGAGTAAGGAAAAGGAGATGGAAAGGTTACACCAAGGGTTGAAGGGAGAATAGATGTGAACAAAGGAGGTGTATGAAAAATATGGTGCCCTCATGATGACCATTCTGGGACAGTGTCTAACATTAGTAAGCCATGCCAGGATGGATTACAGGGATGAGATGGAATATCTTAAGCACCTCGTAGGGATGCTACTTGTTAATACCAAGGATGGTGCAGGCCCAACAACTGTGGAGATCACAAGAGAAATAGAGGAGAACAAGGTCGTCATTGATTCCTGTATCACTGAGTTGGAAGAATTGATCTCCCAAGTCAAGGAGGAAAATATACTGGCAGATAGGGGCTTCAATAGCTGTAGGAAATATGATTCCATAATCAATGTGCATGTAACAGAGGAAGAGGAAGCCATTAAAATTTTGTAGGATACCACCCCCACTAACAAGGTAGAACACAGGCAACAGGTCGTTAACACAATGGCCCAAAAAGAGAAGATAAAGACTAAGTGCGAGAAGCTAGAGTTCAAAATCGAAGAACTTTGAGACTCCATCACTGAGTAGATGGATGAGTTCAAGGGTGTTTGAGTAGAGTTTGGAGTGGTCATTAGCACATTTAAGGGGAAAGTGGAATAGATCATCTCGGATCAGATGTCTTATATAATGGGAGATGCACTGGGAAAGGCCTTATCAGAACTAAAGGCCTTGGAGAAATTGAAGGATGAGATAAACGCGGAGTTCCCTAAGCTCCTATAATTGGCCGTATAATCATCCCCCCATTATTTAATTCTTTTCTCATATTCTTTCTACCACTATACTTTATTCCTTGGAATAACATTTTTACCTTACCAGGTTTCATTCGGAAAGATTGATCCTTTTTTGTGGATGGCATGAAGGGTTGCTGGGGTGGAAACCAGTTTAATGTGGGGTGATGTTGGACCCATACAAATTAATTAAGTAACTAGGGTGCAAATCCTTGTGGCACGTGAAAAAGGATGCGAAGTCACACACAAAAGTAGTCCTCAGAGAGGCACAAAGGGTCGTGTTAGGATAGATTGGAGTTAGGACTTAGTAAAGATTTGGATGAAACATAAAAGGACATGCATAAGGAGTGAATGGAAAAGTTACCTGATACATATGTGGATAAGCTATGAAGACTTACGGTCCAAGTAAAGGATATTCCAGGGAATCATTACGATTATCATGAAAGGATAAGGGGGTCAAGGTTGATAAGGATTAGCTGACATAAGCTTGATAAATAAAAACTATTGAAGGAAACGCATGGTGACACCTAACAGTTTCCTAGGTAGTGGTAGAACAAACATAAGAAACATCTAGCAGGAATTCACATGTGATGATGACCAGTTAAGGAGAATATTCCTTCGACTGATTGATATAGAGGATCATTCCTAGAAGAAGGTGTGTGGGTGAGGAGGAAGAAGAAGGAGAGGAATAAGAGAGAATAATGTAGTGTGTATAACATAGTGATTTGGAATGTAAAGAAAGATTTGTTATTGTGAACATTGCCATGGATGGAAACCTCTGAATGTAATCTTAGCTATTATATTTGAATCATCAATATATTGAAGCAATTCTATAACACCCTTGCAATGAGTCCTGATATGTTTTCCCATTTGTTCGTATGGGTTTTATGACTCTCCTCAATGTTGTTTCGTAACTTTTTCTACTTTCAATAGATCATGTTAAATATGTTCTTAGAGTATATCTTCTAGGAGTATAAGGTTATGTCTAAAATACTATGGATAAATGCACACATTATCTTGTTATACTATATCATCATGTTAATAAAACACATCCTCACAAATCTCACATCAAGGAGGGGCTCAGCACTAGCGCATGCCTCGAGTGAGCTTCTAGGAAACAACTGGATGTTATGCAAGTGCGCCTAGGATTGGTTGCTGAAATAGGCTATGGTATTAGAGACTACAATAGATTTTGTTTTATTTACTCAAAAAGTGACACAAGTTTTAGCTTAAGGAGATTATCTCCTTAATTTAGAAATCCAAGATTCAAGGGATATGTTTTAGTTAACTCAAATGTATGATTTTGATTTTTATTTAACTTTTCCTCTTGAATATATTTAATAATTTTTAACCTTAGTTATGATTTGATTTTCTTTAGTCAACTTGATATGTCCATTAGGGAGGTGAAAGTTAGTTGGAAATGAGGGGAAATGGATATGTGGATGATTTTATTTAATTATTTTTGACATTAAATTAGCCAATAAAACTATCTAATTGGGTAAGGGTGTATAAAGAGAGTTATAAGATTAATTAATCAATCCTAGGAGTGAGGTATGAGCGTGATAAATTATGTATTACAAATATTTAATGATTTAAGACTATGAGCAAGTGGTTATAGTAATTATAGAAGTTGTGAGGTGATAGAAGTACGATTCACATCAATGTCGTAGAATTTCATCAAGGGTCGTAAAGTAGTCGAATCTATCAAAAGTGGTCATAATAAGTCAGAAATGGTCATAATGTGTCATGAAGTGATTAAGGGATGATTTCATACGTTTATAATGTGTAATGGAATATTTTAGGGTGTCTACAAAAACTATATATGCTGAGTATTGTGTACCTTAGACCATGATTCTAGATAGGTTCTAAAATGATTGGGGATTTAATTCCTATATTTATATGTTGTAGGCATGTACAAAACAAAACCCAAAAAAATGTTTTAACAAAAATTAAATTGATCCCAACTATTATTTGCAAGTTAATGATCCCAATTTTCTATTTTTAGACCTTTTTGTGGAGCTTGTTTAAAAGAAGGGGTAAAGGCTAGTGCTATTTCCTTTTTCCTACAATTTTCCTTATAAATTTACATACAAGCTAGATTTTGAGTGCATGAATAAGGCCGAGTATAATTTTTTTATTAGTCATAACTTGGAGTTTAAGTATAATATAAGAGATATTTTTGTCAAGGGAGACTTATAATTAACTATACAATAGGTAAGAAAAGTATATACAACAAATAATAAAAGGCTCAAACAATATAGAGATTTTATTTGGGATTCACTTGATATTTTTAATTCCTTTAATATAATGTATGTAACTACTACTCCAAACCAGCTGCTTGTTCACATTTCTCATTATCATAATGAAATGACTACCCCATGTTGTATATATGATGTGTAAATTGTGGCAAGACCATTGGTACTAGAAAATATCAATCATTGTAAGGTATTCAAGTATGATGACTATATTACCAATTTTATGAATAGAAAAATTAATTTTGAGGACTGGATCATTGATTTAGAACCTTTTTTTGGAATCAAGAAGAAAAGGAAGTGATCTTAGGTAAGCAAGTGATCTAGTTGAAGACAGATAAAATCCCAAAGGGAATCAATCACACTCAAAATATATTTAAACACTACACATAGAGAAAAAAAAATGAGTTGTTCTAATAATACAATATATTGAAGAAGTTAATGTTATCTCAACTATATCTCCAAGGTCTAATTTGATTAGTAAAATTAATATGGAGGATGGAGAAAATATCTCATTTGGATGTTAAGGAAATGAAAATACTACCTTTATTGGTCACCATGATGATTTGAAGGAATATAGGATCTATTTAAATATGCAATTATTTTACAATCTCATGTAAATCCTTTAAAAAAAAAGGCCTATTAATCCCACCCTTTCAACAAAATCAAGACCAAGTTGATAAATTTAAAGAAAGGAGGAATCATTAATCATGTAAGATTCTCCTCATGTGAACTGCAAACTTATTTCTAGTGATAAAAGAGAATGGAAACATATGGTTACGTATAGAATTGAGAAATCTAAATAAAATTTATTTGAAAGATAATTATTCGTTTCCCAATAAGGATCATTTTGTATAAAAGGTCACTAGAATCTAAATTAATTCAGTGTTAGATGGATTCTATGGATAAAATACAATTCTGGTCAAGGAATCAGACATATATAAGATATAATTTATTACTCCCTTTGGAAATTATTTATATGTATACATGACATTTGATCTCATCAATATCATAGCTTAATTTCATGGAACCACAAATTATGGTTTATTGAGCTTGACAAAACAAAATAATGGGTATATTGGTATGAGATCACAACTTTTAAAAATAGAATATGTGGATCATTTGGAAAATGTTTTTTTAGAAGTGTAGAGGGTATGGGATCCTTCTTAATTGAAAAAAATGCTAGTTTAGAGAGAGGAAATTTTTTTAGTCATATTATTTCTAAGGAACATGTTACCATTGATAAAAAAAGGTCAAATTTATTTCCAACATTCCTCTTTCATGCTCTAAAATTTGTATTCAAACTTTTTTTAATAGAATTAATTTTTTTTGTGTCATTTTTATTTTATTTTTATCATATCACAATCCTAATCACCTACATTTTACAAAATACCACATGATCAAATGGATTACAGAGGATATGTAGACAATTTTTGATATATATAAATATATCAAACAAGCACTAGTGCTTGTTATTCCTGATAATGGTAAGGAGTTATAGATTTTCTCTTTTTCCTCTCCATATACAAAATTTAAAGTTTTCATGTACAATAACATAGAATGAGATGAACATCTTATAAAATTTTTATAAAATCATAATATTATGCTGACTCGTAGAAAAGAAATATTTTTCATTGATAAAAGGAGTAAAGGTTTTCAAACCATATATACTTGATCCAAAGGTAAGAGATTTTGTTCCTAAAAAAAATGGTGTAATAAGTATTGATTCAATTGGAAATTTAGGAAAAAGATACAAATGGGTGAATAATTTACAATTTTTGAAATTTAGGTTCACAACAAAATGGTTGTGAGAGGGAAGGGCTATCTTTTTTGATGAACAAGTAAAATATTCATGCTTATAAAGTAAATTTATAAGAGGGGGCTGTTTTATTAGTGGAAAATTACTTGATTACATAAAATTGGTACAAAGACATTATTTAAGTTTTTTAAAAATCATACATTTCCTCTTAATTTGCATAAAACATAACATGGTATCTCACACTTAGTGCTAAAAAATATGTGGTAACTAATAATGTATTCTCTTAGAGAAACCGTGATGGTATACTCATGTGGTGTGTAAATGAATAAGAGTTTTACTAGATTGATTATAAAGTTTTATATTGGATTGTATGGAGGCTTTTATGAAACAATGGTTACTGTGCATAAAATGATCAAAGATGGTTATTTGTGGCCTTCACTGTTTAAAGAAGTTGAAAAAGAAGTAAGAATGTGTGACTATTTTTTTAGTGATTTTTGAGAAGGTTAATAAAATATAGTGTTATTACTCTCATTCCAATGATCACTAAAGATCCATTTCAGAAATGGTAAATGGATTTTATTGGAGAAATTAGTGAAAAAATTATTTTTGGTCCTAGGGATAATTTTTGGTGCAACTAGTTATTTTTCAAAGTAGGCTGAGTTTGTCCCAACAAAAAATATAACTTACAGAATGGTGAATTATTATTTAAAAAATAATATAATCTCTAGGTTTGGTATACCTAGTAAAATTATAGATAATAATGTTATGTGCTTCAGAGATTCTCCCTTGAAGGGAATGTGTAAATAGTTTAGGGTTGATTTTATATATCCATGATGGAATAAGTAGAGAAGTTGATATATGTCATTTGGGTAGATAAAATCAATCTAAAGTTAACTATAGGAAAGATTAATTTTGAATTAGTATATGGTATTAATGCCACATTCCCTAAAAAATAGATTTCCCCATCTTTTAAATGCTAAAATAATTAAATGAAGAAGATAGTGACCCATATACCAAAATAACTAATCATATTTTCCATTTGGATTAAGTTTGGGGCAATCACATAAAAGGTGCATAAAATTTGAATGAAAAATGAATAGTGATTTTGATCCAAATGTCATAGCTAAGGAATTTGAGTTAGGTGATTATTTATTCTTTAGGAAAATAATCTTAAAAAAATGAACACATGGGAAGTTTGATTCACTTTAGAATCAACCATACGTGGTAGACATATACAATGGAAATAGCACTTACTTCTTATGAAACTAATGCAGGAGCATCATCTCCATCTTGTAAATATAGTTTATAGGCATGTAATTTTGGTTTGAAGGTGTGTTAGTAGGTCTTGTAAGTCCTTGTGAGTCACTTAGGTGTGCTATTTTGTGCTTTGGCCTTTCAAAATTTGAAATTATGACTTTCCCTCCAAGTTAGTTTCACTTGAATAGGAGCATTTTAGACCCACAGTATATATATGCTCCTATTCAAGTGAAACTAACTTGGAATGATATATTTACATATATATATATGTAAATGTTTATAATTTTATAATTAGAATGATCAAAATCTTGGGAGTATAGAAGCTCCAAAATTTGAAGGACAAAGGAAACTCAGTTTGTAAACTAACTATGTTGATAGTTAAAACTATGTACTTAGTGCTCAATGAGGAATCTATTTCATTAAGGTTTATTTAGATTGATAATGAGATTAATCACTAATGATCTCATTGCATTTATGTGCATGTTTGGTTTTTGTCATTATAAGTTGTAGTTTTCTTGATAAATCTATGGTAGAGTACCCTGGGTGCATAGTAAGGAAAAGGAAGACAAAGAGAACGAGTTGTGAAGAGGAATTTGAGATTGAAGGAGTGAGATTGAATGGATGAGGTATTTAATATTTAAAATAAACTTTCAAAGAATTTTATAGTAGATAATATACATATTTTGGCTTAGGAATCCTTAAGTGTTGAGAAACTCAATTTTTTAAAGGAAGAGAAGGAATTTTTCAAGGCATTTCCACAGTTAAAGGGCTAATGAATATTTTCTGAAAAGGGGTTAAGCTTCATGTTATTGGTATAAACCTACAAGAGGTACATCAATCCTTGATATTGATTATATGTTTTTTTGTAGTGATTTTCAACTTCTTGGGTACAGTAAGAAACCCTCCAAAGGTTTATAACAATTGTTTGTTATATCATAGATTTCTACAATAGTATTAGATGTGAAAGATACAAGGTAGTGCCTAAATGTGTTTTAACAAGGGTTTACAAATTTTAGAGCCTCAAGAATTTTACTCATTCCTGAATTTAGTGAGTGGGTTCATACAAACCTATATGCGAAGATTTTAGGTCCTAGGATTTGTCTTGATCATAGATTTTGAAGGGTTACACTCAGGTTCAATAACTACAACTCTCTAGATATAAAATATTTAATTTTCTAAATTATTTTTAGATGGAATTTGATTAAGATGATAATTTATTTGTTATATGAAGTTGACAGTTACTTGAAGGATACTATAGTGACCAAGGTAGACAAGGGTCAAAAAGAAATTAAGAAGTTGAGTGAGTCTAAGAAGGAGTTGAACCATAGTTTTTGAAACTTATAAAATATTTTAAGGGAAGAAAAAAAATTAAGCTAATTTTTTGCAATTTAATGCCCCAATCAAGAATTATTGAAGATAATTATCAAACTTAGCTGTGAGAGTATACTTATGACCAAATTGGCAATAAGGAAGGTGTGACTTGATAAATTTTCACCAAAGTAACGCATCTCAGAATTTTATATGGATCCTTAAGGCCCAAAAGGGTATCCTAAAATATTTATAGATTTCCAAATGAGACACTAATCCAAAAATTATTATGGGAAAACAATATTAGTAGGGCTAGTTGAAGACTAGGAGGATGAAGAATGAATGTGAGTAAAAGAGAGACCTAACAAGAGAATTGAAGAATAAAAACTTGCACA
This sequence comes from Taxus chinensis, assembly GCA_019776745.2. NCBI lineage: Eukaryota > Viridiplantae > Streptophyta > Pinopsida > Cupressales > Taxaceae > Taxus > Taxus chinensis. Next base: position 704,778,552 of record CM034151.1, read on the forward strand.
CACCATAATAGCCTAAACGGGTACTAGATAACATACATATCACGTTATCAGTTGTTCTAGATAATCCCAACCATGAAATCACCTGTGAAAATCACTTCAGAATCACAATAAGGGTAATTTAGAAAAATTAATGTAATTTGTTGATTCTTGGTTGCTTGATTCCAATGTGATGATTGATTTAACATTTAATGAGGTGTATTAACAAGGATTTATATGAATGAAAGTTTAAATTTGGGTACTGGGCTAAAACTAGATTATGAAGGTGGGTTTATGGATTGAGATGGTAAGTGATATATCTTGAAAAATATTATATTGGAAGTTGTGATCAAACTATCATTGTGAATTTTTTAAAAAAAATTATAGGATATACATCATTTGGTATCATATCAGGAGAAAAATATTGATACAGTGTCAAAGAAGAAAGAGAAAGAGTTGTCAAGAGGATGAGTGAAGGGAAGAGACATGAAAATCTCTTGGAACCATTTAAAGGACTTGGATATGTGATACCCAAGTGGGGGAAGAAACCATTAATAGAGAGATAAGAAAGAAATCCAAAACAAGTGAATGAGAGAACTAGACACCAAGAACAATAAAAGTTATTGATAATGATGATGACATAAAGAAAGGCCTTAATGGAGACAAGGAAGGTAAATAGAGAGGGAGAGTTAAGGATTTCGGTTGTTAAGCCTTCTAAAGAAGATCCAGTAGAAGAAATGGTTAAGGGATTTGTAGAGTTACTAAGTTAGAGAAAGAGAGAGCAATAATAAAAAGAGAGGAAGATAAAAGAGGAAAGGATGAAGAAGAGAGAGTTATGGTTTCAACAAGATATCACAGAGCTGAAGCAAGATGTAGAGCAGTTGATGATACTCATGAAAAGAGAGAGAGAATAGAAAGTGAAAGAGACATGGATAGTGCTAAGAAATATATCTAAGAGGTCAATTAGATTACGCGTGTAAAAGAGACAAATAAAGTAGTAAAGAACAATGATAAAAGAAGAAGAAAGAAAATAGAGGTGGATGGAAAAGAAAGGCGATTAAAGATATAGTGTAGACAAAAGGAAAGAGTGAAGATGAAGAGGTGATAGAGACATTTTAAGCTTCTCTTAAGGAAGAAGAACATGAGAATGATAGTTCTTATACAATCTGTTGTCATGGGATTTTCCAAGGGAAAAATCCATACTTGAAAACATGATAACTATACCTTAGTGTCAATTTCATTATGAACCTTCTTGAACACCCTTTCAGATCAATTAATTAAATTTTTTAGGCTTATCTGAATCCATATAATGTTCATTTATGTGTTCTTAAACTTTCCCATGTGTTGAATAGATGAAAACTAACTCACAAGTTTCTTTTGAGACAATGTATTTCAAGGTAGATCATTCAACAGGCTTAGTGAAGACAATGTTTAGCCTTTCTAAGACTTGTACATATTCTTTAGAGAATATTTGAATTCCTAAATTCATTGGGGACGTGTATTAATGATCCAAGATCAATTCACAAGTGATTTAGGAATATTTAGGAAATATTTGGAGATTTAGGATCCAGTTCAACAAAAGTGGAGTTTTTAGGCCAAAGTAGTTTGCACTGTGAAAAAAAACCTGATATTCGGAAGATGATTTTGAGATCTTTAAAATTATTTTGAGGTAAAATAAAATATAAATGGAAATATTATTCAATGCTATACATGGTAGTACTTTCATATCTTTCACAACACCCATGCATTTCTTTCCGTAACTCATTCTTCACAGGCATAACTAGATATCTTGATAAAAAAGCACATTTTTAGAAGTTTTAAGTTGAGTTAGACCTTGAGATTCATCCTATTCTTCTAAAAATCCATTTTTTAGTCAAAATAATATAAAAAGTTCCCAAAAAGTCCTTCAGGAGCTCCGACAACATCATTTTCAAGATCCTTTCCAAGGTACAAGCTCCATTCTTAGCCAAATTTTTTAGTTCCATGTGGCAGCATCATCCTAAGGTGAAATTTTGGTGTCCCTCCATCCCTTTTCAAGGGGACAAGGGGGAAAAAATGTCCCCCCCCACCTTGGTCCTGTCAGGTTCCTCACGTGCCCAAATATAAGCTCCCAAGTGCTTAAACTTAGCCCTTTCTTGTATCTCCTCCTTATGTACATGCATGCATCTTGTAACCTAGGGGATTAGGTTAAATTTTTGTGTCCCTTAATCCATCACCAAGGGGAAAAGGGTGCAAAAAAAATCTTCCCCCCTTCCTCATGCTTATAAACCTAGGAGTTATCCATTTTTTCACTCTCCCCCATTTTGCTCTATTTCTACTTGGAACTTTGGTGAAATTGTTCTAAGATTCTCCACCTCCATTTTTCCATGATCATAGTAATAATATTTCCACAAAAGTGAAATTTTAAAAAATTACTAGGTCATTTTTTGCTAGATTGACTCTGTAGCCGTCAAGGAAAAATCATCTTCATATCTTGTAAACCGGTACACGGATCGAGGTGGGTTATTTTATAATATTATTGATTTTCAAACACCTTCAAGGAGAAATTTTTTGCATATTAAATTATGTCCTATATTTTTAATCGTGAAAAAACCCTCATTATGTGCCCTAACTTTCATTTCCTTAATTTCCCATCATTCACATGGATGGATCAAGTTAAAACAAGTGAATAGAAAGTCCAGAAGAAAACATATTATGGGAAAACCAATTTCATCACAATCTGAGGTGGGAAAGTGAACTTTCAAAGCTCAAGGAATCTATTAATGGATACCATGGCACAACAGAAAAAAGACAACAAGGTACTTCTTCACTTCCTAGGGTTCTTGTGGGTGAAATCTCTTGAATATTTGCGTAGAGCTTTGTGATAAATTTTTTAAACTTATTCAAGTGGTTTTGTTCTAATCTAACACTGGGAAGATCATTTATATTTTTATTAATTCCCTATGGGATAACGTACTAAAAATTTCAAGTCAAAAACAATTTTCATTCATGGTCTTTATTCCATTCCCTCATGAACGAGACACTCACAAATTGGTGAAATTGAAAAAAATGGAAAGAATGGCCAGAATGGGTACTCATGATGAATATGCTAAAAATAGTCAATGGGTAAAATGTGCCAAAAGTGGTCACAGTTTAGTGCTTTACCCTTCCCATAAAATGTTTAATACTCACAAAATCCTTCTTCTTGAGTTTCAAGTCAATCCCCATATTCCCTGATGTAGTGAGTGAAGAGTGTCAAAATGAGGAAATTTCTAATTTGTTATGAAAGGCCATTAAAGTCTATTTCACTTGAAGTGCATGATCAAAAGGTAGATGAAAATGGTTTTGGTTTCATTCTTATTTTGTTACTCTGTGATCTGAATTTTTTTGTCTCGTGTTGCATTCATCATCTATGCTCTCGTGGTGGCAGAATCAAGATCAATGTGGGGTGAAACAAACACATTCAATTCTTCTCATGCTAATGATTGATCATGAAATGTGATATTTCTTAAGAATCATAAGGTTTCTCTCAATGAGGGGAGTCATATTTTAGTGTTCTCAGTGGTCTAATTCTCGAATTCTCGTCACTCCTCTTCTCGGTGTATCCATGGTGAGATGCATAGGTTCACCATTTTAGGGTTTTCAGAAAAAATGGAAAAGTATTCAAAGTGAAATTTATCAGAGCTTCCCATCAGTGTAGTAGTGTGGTAAAGTTTTTCAGGTCTAGTTTCCATCTTCATCTTCTTCAGTGCAGATCTTCATCAAATACAGAGGTATATTCATTCATGTTTTGGAGCATTTTTTCTTCCCTCTCTTATCTCATTCTTTCTCCTCTTCTCTACCCCCTTTCTAATTTTTCATTATGAAAAATCATGACATTTGTCCTATTCATTAAAATGTGACTATAGTCAATATTTTAATAAGTGACCCTTAATTAATAAAAGGGGACTAAATTTTATCCCTAGGGATTTAAAAGGTCACATTTTGTGGAGGAAAATCGAAAAGTCATGTGGGGCGTAGGTGAAGAGTCCTCTTAAATCTATAAACTGTAATGACTTCCCCATTCTTAAGGGTTGTCAAAATTTTATGCTCATAAGTAAATAACTACTTATGAAAAGAAAAAAAGATAGTAAATTTCCTCTATTCTCCTTCTTCTATGTTCTTTCATTCTCCTCTTTATTTATCTTTGCTAAAGTATCAATGAAGAAGAAAAGAGTTTATACTTTTCTTAATGAGGGAATTTATTAAACTTTGTATTCATAATTCTACCTTGTCTTGATGTCATTAGAAAAGTTGTTTTCTTTTTTATTATGTGTGATCATATGCTCTGATTAATATTTACAGGCATCTAATTTTGTACTTGCAATATTAAGCCCCCTTCCTTATTTCCCACTCCATTTTCCCACCTACTTAGAAAATTCCTCCCTTATAAGAAATTGCAAGCATTTATCATAGGTTAAATGGAGTTTTCTTATTAGATCCCTAACCTATAGGCCAACAATATATTTAATTTTCATTCATGCACAATAAATGGAGCTACACCATTCAAGTAGAGGGACCTAGAGTCTCAGATAGTTGGTGGAAAACCATCAATTTGTCCACCTAGAAAAATTTCTTACTAATAGTTTCTGGCGCCTACTGTGGGGTAGACTTGGAAATTTTTTTCAATTAAAATATGAATAAAAAAATGCAAACATCCCAAAAATAAAAAAATTGGTATTTGAAGAGTCACATAGCCTTATGTCTCACACCAATGGCTATTCTCGATAACCCTCCTATCGAGAAACCTAAATTACTTTTTCACATTCAAGAAGATATCATATCTGACTTGAGGGATGTTGTTTGACATAGCAGAGAAAATGTTGCTCACTACTTCATAGCTACTAAGTTGTAAGATATTGAAGAGAAACATGATAAAGAACTAGAAAGAGAAAGAAAATCCCATGTGCAATAAAGGATAGCTTAGCTCTATCTCAATTCTGCAAGCTTTTTGATCATAGATATACCAAGTCATAAAGACAATGAGGAGATCTTGACACCATCTTTGAAGAGCTCTAAAGAAGGAAAGAACTAGTAAGACATTTAAGGCACTCCCTTCATCCAAAAAATTCTCTCACTGGTGGTCTAAGCAGTATCAATCCATTGAACATAAAGTTTTTGAACCTTAGTGAATATTTTGAAAACTTTACTGAAACAAAAGAAGTATAAGAAAAAATATAAGTTGAAGCAAGAGATGAAGCATAAGAAATAATGGAAATTAAAGTAGAAGAAAGAGCTATAATAAAATTGGAAGAAAGAATAAGAAATAAAATATGATATGAATCCATAATGGAGAATGAAGAAAGAGAAAGACCCCAACCCATCATTCCATGGGGAAGGATTACAGATCCACTCACTCTTACACCTCCTCTTCATGATATACCAACAAGTTTCGACAAGAAATTTCCAAAGTTCAAAGGTGAAAAAACACTTCCAGAAGAACACATCTCTAACTTCATCACTTCATGTGGGATTCTTGGAATCGAACATGAATATGTTGTTGTGAGACTGTTTGCGGAATCATTTTAAGAAAAGGTAGCTGAGTGGTTTTATCTCTTTCCCTCCCACTCCATAAAATTTTGGGAAAACATTCAAGAAAAATTCATAGCAAGATTGAAATGAGCCGAGGACTACAAAAATATCCTTATTTAATTGGTACAAGTGAAGAAATAATCAAATGAAACTATGAAATACTTCGTGTTCCATTTCAACTAGTTACTCCACAGGATATCAGAAGATGCTTCACCATCTGAAGATAATATTAAGAGATTCTTCATAAATGCACAACCCCCTAAAATTGGATTCATCTTATGAAGAGTTCAACCTCGTACTCCTAAGATTTTCTAGAATTATTAGCGAAATAGTTGGGAATTATAATTAACAAATTATATATCCAAACATAAATTGCCAAATATTATAGATTTTGATGTACAATTAAATTAAATACAGATTTAGATTATTATTGATTACAGATTATAAAGATTAATAACCATAGATGAAAGAAAATAACAAGAAATAAAATGATACAAAGAACACAAAATTTAAAGTGGGGAAACCCGAAGGAGAAAACCCCACTAAAATAAAGCACTGTCTATATTAAGAATTCATAATAACATTAACCCAACACTTCCACTTCACTCCTCTGTCTCACAAACATAATTGCATACCAGTGTCTTAAAATATAATAGTTTGCATATAAAAATAGCTTGAGCATATACTAAAATCAATCTGTCAGTACCAATCTTGTGCGGGATCATCCTATATATAGGATGGGTGAATGGTCAGATTGTCTCACTCTTTTAGTTGTGAAAGACTAACTAAGTTTATTAAAAAACTTGTAAATAAGGGGTCGTAAGTGGTGGTAAAAATAGTTGTATCTATACTTGACATTATCAACCCCAAAAATACCCCTTAATGTTAAGTGGGGAAATTAAAACAAGACATGCCAAATTTACCTTTTTTACAAAAGGATTTACAAATCCATGCATCAACAACAATGATTCAGGATAGCATGGAAATAAGGGAAAACATACAGATCTAACTATATAAAATTTATTAAGATAAGTGCGTTATATACAAAGACTTATATCATATTATGGAGCCTTTTATAAACCAAGGCATACACATAAATAATGCTTCATTGGAATTTACAAGTAAACTCACATACAAACTGTGAGTGTTTACTTATTAAAAATGGAGGAAGTATTGGAAGTATGCAACAACCGTTAAGAGGTGGCATTGTCATGCACACTCCCCCTCAATGGAAATTCTGATAGGCCCAAAAAGGGACAAAACTTACAAAACTTCAAGAAACATAGAGGATTGGTGAATATAACTGTATCTTGATCTTCATTTGAACAAAAATTGAGATCTATATCACCATTTAAGACTTTATCTTGAATAAAGTACATATGAACTTCAATATGTTTTGTCCTTTGATGATGAAATAGATTGTTTGAAAGAGAAATTTAAATCTGACTATCACATAGAAGTGTAGTGATCCCTTTGATGCCCATATGCAGTTCATCCAACAATATTTTCAGCCACATAAATTCCATTTTATCTTCCATAACACTTCTAGACTATGCTTTAGTATAAGAGATAGACTCTATTGGTTGCTTCTTGATACTCTAAGTGATAACACCTGCAACCAACTTAAAAACATATCTAGAATTAGATTTCTATCTACAACATCACCATCATGGTCAGAATCACAATAACCAAATAATTGTGCATCATTACATGAAGAATAAAAAAGACTATAATTAACTATTCCTTTAATATATTTCAGAATTCTTTTTTCTATTTTCCAATGATCCTCATAAATCTTGAAACTCCTACTGCATAAGAAATATTAGGCTACCAACTAGCTATCTATACAAATTAGGATAAAATTTAGCACAAATAGGTTTAAGATCTAATTTGACACCAATTTAAGTAGGAATGAGAACAAAATCATAGTAAGTCATGTTAAATATTCTAAGAAAATTCATAGCATACCGATATTGAGATGAAACAATATATTTATGATCTTGAAATATAACCATTCCTAGAAAATGATTTAAAAAACCTAAATCAGTCATTTGAAAACATTGTTTTAACCTTTCTTTGATTCAAGCATTTAAATGTCTATTACTGCTAGTAATCAAAAGATCATCAACATACAATATAATAATGATAATATGATTATTTTCAAACTTAAAAAAAATCACTATCAGAATAACAATTAGTGAAACCAAGATCCTGAAAGAAACTATTAATTTTATCATACCAATATCCAGGAGCTTATTTAAGAACATACAAAGACTTTTTCAACTTACAAACATATAGTTCCTTACTAGCTTCTTAAAAAAATTTAGGTTGATACATTGAAATTTATTCTTTTAAGTCACCATTAAGAAATTTGTTTTTGACATCCATTTGGTGAATCTCCCAACCATATTAGGTAGCCAATGCAAGAAGAATTCTAACAATGCTCATTTTGGCCACAAGGCAAAAGTTTCAACATAGTCAAGACCAGGTTTTTGGGTGAAACCATGAGCTACCAACCTTTCCTTGAACATATGAATTTCTCCTATAGAGTTATGGAGGAGTTAGAGAAACAGATAGAAAAATAGATATTAGAGAGGGAGGAAATGATAAATAAACTAAATAAAGTTTAGAAAATAGAAAAATATAATCCCACTTCATGCGGAATCCTCACGAAGAATATGGAGCAACTAAGGAGAATCTGTGAAGCACAAAATAACATCCACAAAGAGATGTAAACCAACACACAAGAAGTTATAACTTATCAAAGTTCAGAAGCCATAGAACAAAGAAATAATGTTTTACAGGTTTTTGAATTCTTTAATGTTCCATGGGATGCTAAGGAAAAATCCACATAACAAAGGAATAAGCACAAAAAGAAAAATAAAGCTAAGGAAAAAAAGAATCCATGCAATAAGAAAATGTAAGATGTGGAACAAAGGAACCTACACAATAAGAAAATTCAAGCCACATAAAAAATGAAAAGGTCCACCAAATAAAGAAAAGGTCTGGAAAACAAGGAAAAGATAAATTTGTGAGTTTTAGAGTTTTTGTAGTTCATGGAAAGATAAAGAGATGTATATAAAAGGTAAGACCATGAAATGCTTAAAAATCTGCACAAGACCTAAAAAAATGTGTAATACACAAACATGTTGCGAAAGACTTGAGAAATTGTGCGAGTCTTAAAAAATCTGCAAAACACACAAAATATTGTGCAAGGATTAAAAAGATGTGCAACACTAAAATATGCCACGAGACACAAAAAACTATGAAACACCTAGAAAATTTGTGCAACAATAAAATATGTCGAACAAGACACAAAACATCATGGAACACTAAAATATTCCACACAACACTTAAAAAAGGATGCATACCAAGAAAATAAACCATGAAAATTGAAAATAGATTGTTGAAAGGAAAAAAGGATGTGAAATAATTAAATAGCCTTGGAACAAGAAAATATGCCGCAAAAAATTCAAATAGGCTATAAGACACATAAAAGACTATAAAATATTGGAAAATCTTAAGGAAGGACATAAATGACCAAAAACAAAGATCCAATCACTATGAAGGCTATGAAAGGAAGAAACACAAGATTTTTATCTTCTACACTTAATTCAAACTTTCAAAACTTCCAAATTAACGTGGAATTGGAATATTACAACTTTATATCTTGAAAAAATATGCAAAGCACAAAAATAGACATTCGTGGGCTTTGAAAACTTCGATTTATATTCTTTCAATCAATCTACAGAGGTTATTACACCCATAAAACAAGTTTATCTTGTAAAACCAAAAACATATATCTCTCATACTATGCTAGGAAAACACGAGGATACATAAAGCATAGATTTATAGATCCACCAAAATAAATAGTTTAGGATTATAGTTTATGTTTGAATAGTAATATAAGATAGATCACATTGCAGAGTGAAATAGAGACTAGATTAAGTGTAATAAAATGAAACAAAATGCACACAAGACACAAGATATAAGTGGGAAAATGATAAGGTAAAATACCCACTAAAATCACTTATCCTTTGAGAATATAAATGTAACCCACCACTCCCACTATTTCCTTGACTACACACAATTCAATCATCAAATCTCCTATAGCTTGTATTACAACTCATTCTTCTTTCTCTATGATAAGTCACCTATATTTTTCTATTTGCATCTAATACCAAGTACATCACCTTTATTTATATCAAATTTGGTGGTCCATATCCACTCTTAATTACGACTCAGTTCATGATTGTATTTTAAATTTAGTTCATAAGCCATGACCATTAGTCTCTGGTGGATTTCTATTAAGTTAGTTTCACACTTAATATTACAACCCCAACACTACCTCAGATGTTTATTTTTAGAAATTATTCTTTTGGATGTCAATATTAGATGAGAGTGACGTCAAACTTTTTGTTTTCACTCCAGGATAATCTACACCAAATTTTAGATGATTCTCTCATCTAGATTATTGTGAAAGTAAAAAATTCATGGAAGATGGAAGAATACTGAGAGAAAATAGAGTCCTCTATATATTTAAAAATAATCTACCTCGTCACACAAGAAATAACTGTAATGGATTTTTATTTTTATGAAGAACATTTGCTCCAAATTTTAGGTAGTTTAGCTCACTAGATCACCAAGAAAATGTAAATTTTTTTGAAGTGGGAATATTACTGATATAAAACCAAGTCCTCTATATCTCCAAAAATACTCCACTTCATCATGTAAGAAATTTATCAAATGAAATATGAATTAATGAGGATTATTTTTTCCAATTTTAAAGTAATTTGGCTAACCTAGTCACTGAGATAATGTAAATACATTTTCAACTATTTTGGAACAAAAATGGAGTTCATAGCTAGAAAACACTTTCTCAAATAGAAAATAAATCATTCTATGACAACCAACAAGTGATATATAATGGGAAAGGTAAATTAAAACAAAGCAGTTTGAGAAAGTTTCAAGGTTTTTCAAAAGTGAAATCACCGAAAATGAGAAAAACAACATTTTTAAGAACTCAAGCACAAAGATAGTTTTAATGGATTCTCTGGAGGAAAAATATGTATTTTTACTATAGTTTCATGTAATAGTTCATATATTTTCATGTATAGTTTATTTGGGGGAGACTAGTTTTCAAAAATAACTTATTGCTTGAGTGTTTTTACCATTTCACTCTTTTAGAATTTTAACTCACATTTAATCACATATGCTTAACCAAGGTTAGTTGGGGGTTAGAGAATGAGTTTTACCAATGAAAATAGGTAATTGATGAGGTGAGGGGATAATGGGGACACTAAATTGAACTTTTCACCAAATTGTAATAAGTGTCACCATGTGGCAACATGTGAGGAAGATGGACGGACTGAAAAATGACTTTTGGGAGCTGAGATGAGGTTTCGCATGTGACCGGGGAATATTTCCATGAGATTTGGTGCATGTTTGTGTCCCGTGTGTCCCCTTTTCTTGTAGGACAAGGGAAAATGGATAGAAAGCATTAAAAAATTTTCCAAGGCTGGAATTTCTCATGAAGAGAGGGTAAAGTGAGTTAAAAACACAAGTTTCAACTTTTCTAACAACCTAAGTTATCATTTTAAGAGAACAAAAGTTGTCTAAGAGGGGGGATATTTTTGTGTCCCAAATTTCCCCTTGCACCAAGGGACAATTTAAAATGGACAAAATGCATGAAAAATTCATTAAGGGTGAAGGGGTCATGATTTGAAGCTATAAAATAAATTTAGGAGATAAGTTGTGATGTTTTAAGTGATACAAAATCAACCAACAACAACTGGGTTCATTTTTGTGTCCCTATTATCCCGTTACACCATGGGAAAAATTAAAATGAACATCTGAGGTTAAAAATTGTGCTAAAGTTTTTGAAGAATGTTGTTTTCATCCTACCAACACAAGAATAAAACATGGATATTTATTTTTCCACCCAAGGAGAAAATCTTGAATTTTAGAGGACAAAAACTATATTATTTTGAATCTAAAACACGTACTAAGGTCATTCCAACTAGTTTCAAGAGCTTATTCTTCTTGAAATTTTATTTTTAGCCATATTCACCATTATACCAAACAGGATTAGTGGTAGTAACCCAAACTATACTAGAGAATAGTGGGCCTGAACACAAAAATGATATATCAAACATGTAATAGAATCCAATATATTTCCATTTATTATTTTTTAATCTTCCAAATTCTCATGGTACTTCCAAAATAATCATAACAAGGTCTCTTTCTCTATTGAATCATGTGTTTCATGTACCTAAAATTACCTATTCTTGTTTGAATGGAACATAACACATTATACCTCCACATTATTCCTTGAAACTACCATGCATCTCATGATTAATCTTCTAAATAACCTTGATATGGGTTGATCCCTTGTATTTATCTTCTAGAGGTTATTTTTGTTGCAAAATGACTAAATATATTCCTTTTCAAGCCTCTGAGAAACATTGTTCTGTCTTAGAGATAAGTGTTGACACGGGAATTGTGCACCCGTTAAATCAGTGAAAGATCCTGTGCAACATTGGAACATCCCTAAGGTGTGGGACCTTGTTACCTTAGGATGAACCTCTAGAGAAGGCCGTATTCCTTTAGAACTTGGGGCACCTGATTTAAGATCAATGTGTAAGGATAAAAACACTTGAAAATGACTCTAATCTACTCAATTAATGGGGTTTAGAGTTATAAATAACAAATAAAGGAAACACGGTGATATACCATGAGTATAACTAGATAATTGTATGATCCTCACACCGGAAAAAGGGTAATTAAGAAAGGATAAAGTAACATCACAATCCAATTCACCTTATGATATTTAGATAGGGAAAAGAATAAGCGATAGAAAAAATAGTATACATTCCCTTGTAAGACCCCAAGTATACCCAACTGATAGATAGAACTTGTTTGAATACATAATCAATCAAACCAAGACAATATAATATATGCACATGTCAAACATCCCTTTCACTTTGTAACGGTCAATGATAATGTGAATTTATAACAGAAGGAAAATAATTTTCACACAACTTATATTCAAGATAATCACATCATTTTCCCACAAATTGAAATAATATTTTTTGAAATAAAGGTGAGTTAACCATTTATACTAAGGAATTGCACATCCACAAAGCATAGACTGATCAACTATTAACATAATAAATCAGACCCTTCATGGAAAAATATTATTATGAATGTAATTAAAAGGATTCAAAGTATTCAAAGTACTCTTATAAGATTGAAGAGAAACTTCCCAATGATCTCTCTATATCCCAAAAAAAAATATGCACTTAACTATTTATAAATTCATTAGGTCGAGCCATTACAGTTGGACCTTAACTAATAAATTACTAACAATAGAATGTAATTGAGTTCTAGGGAATAGGCTCCCATAAAAATAACAAAGTGGTTGTAAGGGTTTGACTCACTAAACCCTATAACTTGGATCTATCAAGAGCTTGGAATTGTCTTTCCATGACCGCTTAGCCTTAACTTGGTCCTGCAACACTTTCTCCTTCTTCAGTTTTCTCCTGTTCTTTCTCCCAGCCATTCATCTGATGCTTGTAGTCAATGAGAATCTTGATGATTCCTTGAACTTCCTCTTCTCCTGGTCCACGTGCATAATAATTCACTACATCTTGTGTCTCAATATCCCTTGCTACTTTATCCGGAATTGTTTTGAGTTTACCCACTACTTTTTCAGTTGACTTATGAAAGTATGACATGAGACCAATTTGTCAATTGAATCACTATTGAAAGTTTTAATTATTTCATCATCTCTTTGTATCAAATCTTTGAAGTTAAATTTGATTTGATCCACTAGAAGAGCATCAATATTATCATTGAATAATTCAAAATTGACATTATCTAACTCTTCTAAAATATCATTTAGAGAATCCATTATTTCTACTCGTTTGTCATCTAGCTTCTTGACCAAACCTTATAATACTTGAGACATAAATTCCATGGCCATATGAAATTCAAATAGTTTGGAAATATCATCAATTACTTATTCTTGAAGAAGTAGATCTAAATCTTCCCCTCTAATCTCACCCCACATAGTCAAGTTCAAATGCAAATTATTATTATCTTCAGAAAAGGCTTTGTCCATGCTACAAATAGAGGCTCTTTCAGATTGTAAATCATTATATATTTCAACAGTATATGTGATCAAAGTATTAGCTTCTTGAAGCATGTGTTCCATCTATCCATTCACTGATCTTCCCTTCTGACCTATATTCTCAATATCATGATATGAAATATCATCCAGAGTAGAAGAAATTGTAAAATAGTCGTAGTTGAAGGATTAGTGCTTGGATTGGGTTGTGTTACTTTTCTCAGTAAAGCAGTGAGTTATTAAACCTTTTCTTTAAGCTCATCCTTGGAAGCTTTATCATTATCATACTTCTTCAAAAAAATTCTGAAAGTTGTTTGCACATCTTATTTGGTGCCCTCATGTGTTGCTTTACCTAGCGAAAATATGGAAATTTGATAGTTCATTGCTATGATAGTTTCTTAAGTTTTTCCCTTAATGGGAGTATCGATTTCTAAAACTCTCTCTCCTGATTGGTTTATAGATAGACTCAAAAGGATATTTGAGCATTTGGCCTGTATCCTTGGAGTAAGTTCCAACACACTTAGATCTATTACATCTATAAGAGGTACTTTCTTCTTCTACTTCAGAGTTTGGCAATACAACCATTCTGGTATAATAGATGCTGATGGAGATGGCATAATCGACTCAACACTTGGAGCACTAGATAATAAAATAGCACTGATAACATTAGTTGGCAAAGAAATGGAGGTGGCAATAATAGATTGGGTGGAAGTGAGGAAAACCATAGGAGTGGGTACAATGAGGCTAGAAGTGAAGTGGAAACTGGAGACCTAATTATCTCCCCTGCTGAGAGAACATAAAGGGATGAAAATACCTGGGCCATGGATGGGTATGGAAAAGAATAAATAAGTGTAGAAATGAAAGGTAATGATAGAGGAAGTGATAGTGACAGAGGAGGGGATGGTAGATTTTGTGATACAACTAGGGAATCAATAACATCAACAACTTTTGATATCGGTACTTTATAAGACAACCTTGGAAGTATTAGCCTTTTAGAGAGAGGAAATTCAAATAATGAATGAAAACTTCTTAGGGACCATATGGGACCATTGGATAGAATTTTTCCATTTTGTATGTGTTAGAAGACTCATTGTTGGTTGGGCTTATGTTCTTATAGAATTTTCTGACCCTTTGGGTGAAATTCCCAAGGTAGCCAACCAATTATATGTCCTTTACAAAATGGATCCTGCCCTCTCTTTAGTATTGAAAATTTCCTCTACATACCAATCAATCCAAGGTAATGGTTGATTGGTAACATTGTTAACTTTGTATATTGGGTCCAATACTTCTTCCTCATCCTCCATTTCCTTCGAAATATTTACAATACCAAACTACCTAACCTCATCCAAAGTTAAACTTTTTTAACTCTCACTTCATGATAATAAACTCATCTCGAAAATTAATCCAAATGTCTTCTAGCTGGGGCACGTGAGAACTAGAAAAACCTATTTATGTGAACTTTACCTAGTAATAAAAATTAGTTCGAGGAGGAAAGATTTGCAAGGTTACTTCAGAAATTTCCACATCTAAATTATTTTCTTTATAGATTTTTGCACAAGTATATCGACCGATTGAAATGGGAAACTAGAATCCCACCTTATGCTATTTGTGCTGGATTTTGTGATAATCCAATAATTGTCGAACCAATTTTAACAGAACCCATTTATCAATAGGGCATCTCAAAAACTTATTTGGTGCACCCATGAAACTAAGAACCAGGATATATGTAAATGTAGGAAACTAAAAATAAATGGCTCTCCATTCTCGTACTTCTTTGAAAGCCTCATTAGAAATCCTTCAATTATACAAATCCTAGTCAAAATGATAAAGAAGAACAACAAAAAGGGAATCATTGACCCTACAAAAATGTCTTCTCCCCTCATCCATTGTGATTTGAGGATAAAAATTGAAAATATGGGATGCACTTCTAAAACTTTTGGTATTCAACCCATTAAATTCCCCCATGGCAGCTGCAACATAGACCAAGATAGAAGTCATGTAAAAGTTCTTAGAAGATAAGACTTTACCCAATTGAAAACAAATAGAGCTATTAATATGCTCTCCCCATCGTATGCATTTATTATTTTTCTTGATAGTGGAAATGTACAGAAACATCCATTCGTGAAAATCTTTTATAAAAGCAAGGCCTGAAAATTTACTCAGCAACATGATAATATCGTTTACTTCCGGGAAGAAATTTTATTGATACATTATCTTAGGAAACTTGGTTACACTCTTAGCCATGTATCTCTTCATCATGACCTTTGTACATAAATAAGGGTCTTTGTCCAAATGTTCAATCAAAACTTCAGGTGAGATTGTAGCATAGTCTTCAACATCCAAGAGTTTGAAAAAGTCTTCAAATAAATCAGAGTCCAACCAAATTACAACTTTGTCTTCAACATCTTTCACCGATATGGAGTCTTCATCAAAATGGGTTGTTGCGTCTAAGAAAAATTCAGGGCAGTGCATGTATGCTGGAAAAAAAGAGGTGAGAGGAATACCATTGTCATATATAGCTTACATCAAGTACTTCTTGTTAGGAGCTCTCAAACTTTCCCAAAAATCTAGAAAATCCACCTTCCCTAGGTCAGTATACCCACTATTCCCTAAGTCTGAAGATAGGCACAAATGAGGATTAACCAATAAGAATGTATATTTCATATTCTCTTTTGCCTTTTGATGAATAAGTTGACATCAAGTTTGGGTTTTGGAATCCAAAAGGGCCTTTGAAAATTTGTAACAAATATCGTAAAAGTTCCAAAATGCCGAAGTCTGAAAGTTGGAAAGGATTCAAAATCTGAAGTAAAAACCTCTGAAAATCCGAAACAACAGATGTCTGAAACTCAAAAAATCACAACCTTGAAATTTTGAAAAACCACAGAATTCCAAAATTAGAGCCTCTGAAAATACAAAAGCTAGAAGCTCTGAAACAGTAGACCTCCAAAAGTCCGATAGAGGGAAACTCTGAAAAGGAAGACCTCTGAATCCCGAAACTAGAAAATCCGAATGTCTGAAAGAGAAAACCTATGAAAATATGAAAGAAAGAAATTCTGAAATAATAATCTATGTACTACAAACTCACTGATGAACAATGAACGTGAATCAAACTCTTTTGGAGATCTGAAAGAGATTATAATGGAATCTGAGATGGATTCTTGCGAACGTTAGATTTTACATCCGTGAAGATCAGGAAAAATTTCAAGGAAAACATGTTGCATGATGAGAAATTCATTTCCAAACAAGAGAAAGCAAGAACAAAATAAAATAACAAGGAATAAAACCCAAAATAATCATAAACCAAGAATAAATAACTGAAGAAAATTACCTTGAAAATAACACCTCGAAAGTACAAAGAATTCGGTAAAAATCAGGGTGTCAAAGTAAAAATTTAGGTGAAAATGAATGATAAAAATATAAATTTATATAGAAAAACCCAAAATTAATTCCAAAAGATGACATGTGGGGGGTTGGTGAGAATTAAATGCTTAGAGGACCCTGAAGTCTGAAACTTGAAAGTATGAAATTTCAAAACTTCAGAATTTCAGACTTCAGAAGTCTGGAAAAAGGTTTCTTAAAATGGCATTATAGAATTCTAAAACCCTAAAGTCCGAAGTTCTGAAATTTCAAAACTTCAGAGTTTTGGACTTTGAATATCTTAAGTAAAAAGTTACCAAAAAATTGATAGAAGACTCTAAAACTTTAAATTTGGAAGTTCTGAAATTTCAGAACTTCAGACTTTCGGACTTTAGATCTCTAAGTTATAAAAGTGAAAATTCTCAAATGATAATTTTGAATCTCGAAGGTCCAAAAGTCTGAATTTTAAGAATTTCAGAATTTCAGAGTTTAGAACTTCGAAATCAAAATTTTGACTTTGGTCCTTTGTCTCTAAAAGGAAAATCTTTGAAATCTGAAGTCTGAATTTTCAATTTTTCATAATTTCAAAGAATTTCAAACACATCCTTCTAAAACACTTCCAGGTGAAAGATTTCAGAAGTTAATTTTGGATCAACTTTAATATCATTTTCAAGGTAAGATTTGAAGGTTAACATTTTGGGTGACCTCCAGGGAATTCTTTCTTGCTAAGATTTTGGACCAGTAGCCTTATACAAACATTTGATAAAAAGCATCCTGAAAGAGAACTACACACAAAGAACAAAAAAAATAAAATAAAAGGAACAAAAAACAAAAACAATGTGCAAAGAACTTGGAAGAAAATTAAAAATGAACATTGTACAAGGGGGTGGAACAATCTCAAAAAAATCTTTGAGATGTATGCCATTCATGTGAATGGGAAGTTCTTCTCCATTGAGCTTGGATAGACGAAATGAATTTGCCTCTTTATAACTCATGATGATGTATAATCCACTCCAGAGAGCATCAAACTTGGCATGTTTTCTTGGTTTGTCTTTGTCTTCGTCCCATTTGAGAAATAAATCTCTCTCTTGAAAATGTTTGTCAGATGTTTTCTTGTCAAATGATTTCTTAACCTGAGCCTGATGTTTCTCCAAGGTCTTCATAGCCCTGTTCCACACTTATTCCAATTCCATGAGTTCAAAAAACCTCACCGACAAGGAATCATTCTCCATAACCTCAGGATGATGAGATAAATACAAAGAAGGTAACTCCAAGGAGAGTGGAATCTTTTCTTCCTTTCCATTTAAACACATGAAAGGAGAATTTATGATGGCTCTTTTAGGTGTGATTCGATGTGCCCATAAGGTAGTATTTAGCCAAGTATGCCAATTCTTATTGTTAGTCTCCATTATGCATTTGATAATCCTTATGAGGTTCTTGTTGTTGGACTTAGCCAATCCACTTCCTTGTGGATAGTAATTGGAAAAGGTCTTAAGGTAGAAACCATTCTTAATAGCCCACTCAATCAACCTCAAACAAAGAAAATCCATTGCATTGTCTAAAACAATTGTAAATGGAACACCAAACCTTGTCATTGTACCTTCCAAGAAATCGAGAACTGCTTTCTCATTTCTTTCTTTCAATGTTACCACCTCTGTCCATCGAGTAAAGTAGTCTATAGTGGAAAGAATCCATTTATGTCCGTCACTAGAGGGAGGATTAATCATTCTGATGAAATCTAACCCCCATTGAACAAAAGGCTGAAATCTAACCCTGATGGAAGAGCTGCAAACTTCTACTTTCCGATAAAAAGGTCACAATCCTTACATTTCCTTACCCAAAGATTGGCATCTCTAAACAAATTGAACCAATAATAACCAACTTTCATGATTTTGGTAGTATTTTTTCATGTAGAGAAATGTTCTCTAGATAGGTCATTGTGAAAATCTTATAAGAACTTTCCTACAAGTTCCAGTCTCACACAACGAAGGAGAACACCATTCAAATCCTTTCAAAAAAGAACATTATCCACTAGGACATATGGAATAGACTGAAGATAGAAGGTCCATCTTTGAATTTAATACATGTTTAAGGGATTTACTCCCGAAAAAATGAAATTTTGCATCTTAGATAACTAATCAATTTGATCATCACAATCATCAGTATTAAGAGCGTAACATCCTCATCACCCTTGGATTCCATGTCAGCAGCAAGCTATTGACACAAACCTTTACCTCTGACAAGTTTATTAGCTTTGATGTGTATGTCATACTACATCACCTTCATGATCCATCCAACTCCCTTCTCATTCATCTCTTTGTTCAACAAAAAATACTTGACACCAGGATGAGACACCATTAGGTGATTTTTTTTGTTAGAAAAAATGTGCTTAAATTTCTTTAGGGCTCAAATAACTACAAAGATTTTTTTTTCAAAAAACAAATACTTGAGCTCATATTCTTCGATGGATTGACTGAAGAAAGTAATTGGTTACTATATCATATTGTTATTTTGTTGGGTGAGGATACCTGAAATGCTCTCTTGACCTAAAAAACCATAAAGAATAAAATATTTATCAAACCTGGGGTTCACTAGCATGGAATCCTAAGAAATTTCCTTTTTGATGGCTTTGAATCTCTCCCTTCCTTCCTTTATCCATGATAAATTCATATTTTTATTCAGCATGGTTTTTAACAGATTAGTGAATGTCACGAATTGAGGGATGAATCTCTGAACGAAATTTATGGTTCCCAGAAAACTCTGGAGACCCTTCTTATGACTTGGGAGAGATAAGGACATAATCAGATAGATCATGGCTGGATCAATAGAGAGTTTTTTTGCTAAAACAACATGCCCTAATAATTTTCCCTCGTGCACTGCAAAATTTTTTTTTCTTGGGATTGAGTGAAACCGTGAATTCTCTACATCTTCAGAAAACCTTCCCTAGTTGCGTGATGTGGTCTTCTGCATGCTTGGAGTATACAAGTATAACTCTAGATAAACAAAACTGATGTCATTGATTATTCCCTTAAATGCCATATCCATAACTCTTTGAAAATTAGCCCCAACATTGGACAATCCAAATGGCATTTTTTTATAAGCATACGTGCCCCACTTGGTGGTGAAGGTTGTTTTAAATTGATCAGATTCCTGAACTAGAATCTGATTATAACTTGAACATCCATCGAGTAAAGAATATCTTTGAGCTCCTGCCACCATTTGAAGACTTTTTTCCATTGATGGAAGAGGATAATGGTCTTTTAATGAGGCATGGTTTAAATCCCTGAAGTCCACACATAACCGAATCTCACCATTCTTCTTTCTTACAGAGACCAAATTGGCTACCCAAGAGAAATGCTTGATAGGAAAAATCATATAGGCCTCGATTAGTTTTGTTATCTCCTTTCTCATTAGTGGCTCAATTTTAGGCTTAATTGGCCTCTACTTCTGATGAGCTGGCTTGACATTAGGATCTAGTTCGATGGTATGTTATGCTAGCCCTGGTTCAAAACCATGTAGGTCCGTATAGCTTCATGCTAAAATGTCATGATAATATTAATGCAGTTTGACAAAAGATTCCTTGTCTTTAGAAGTACATACTTTACCAATCTTTAAGAAAAATCATTGGCCATAGTAACCTCTTCAAAATCATCTTCTTTGACCACCATATTCGAGTTCTTTTTTTATGGCTTGATCATCTAACTTTAAGATGGATTCCAGAGTAAGTAAGCCTTTTGGTAGCTTGTTGATTTTTAATTGAATGATTTGATCATTGTATGCTTGTTGCAAGTTAGCTTGACCTTTCACGGAAAACTCTACCTCTTCTTGTAAAAACATGACAATTTTTTGGTCATTATTGAACACTTACCAACTACTTACATTGTCAAGGACTACAGGTCAAACCATTATTTTGACAGATTTTTGTCCTTCTTTTGTGATACCAACTGATATGTCTTATTGCGAACTAATTATAGTGATCCTATTAGGATCTTGGTTTTTTTTTCTAGGGACAACATGGATCCCAAAATCTTTGAAATCTTTGATCAAATCCCAGACTCAATTCTTGTATGATCTTAAGAGATAATTTTTTTATGCACTGCATGTTTTCACTTGGTGTAAAACCAACTCACTTTCTCCTAGTGGTGTATTAGACTTCAACCATATAATACGCATGATTATATTATTGGGATTTCAATAATCCCCTCCTTTTAGTTCTAACTCCTAATGCTATGTTCTTACTTGGTTGGGAGTAAAACTTTGTTTCCTTCCTAACATTGCTGCTATCAAGAACTTATTACTTCCTACTATGACAATATGGTGGAGATGTTATTTTTTTCTTAAAAAGTTACATGAGCAGATTTCAATCATATAATCCACATGATTGCATGATTGAAAACCCCTTACACTAAACATGTTATTGATAAATCTTAAAGTCTTTTACCTTCTTGATCGGTTGTTACATTTTTTGTTGAATAGAGACATTAGTCTCATTTGAAACATATGGCTTCCTTCTTAGTAACATGGTAGAAACTTTTTTTTCTTAATAATGTTGATTAGTGGTTAGAGCCTCATTTCCTTTTCTTGAATTAGAATGTTTCCTTTCATGTCAGAGCCTCAATTCCTTTATTTTGAGCTAGCAAAATTCCTTTTATAAGGAACTCATATTCAACGATGTTGTTGATAAAACTAAATTACAACCAGAAAGATGAGAAGTATTTGTCTCCCTTTAAAGAAATCAACATAACCCCAACACCGGATCCATTTTTACTTCTCGTGCCATCAACAAATAATTACCACATTCCTTCAAAAATACTTGGGGTTTTGATAAATTACAGTATGATCGTACCTTCTTCATGAATGCAGTATGTACCTAATCTAGTTTTTTCCAAAAGTAGCAAACCAAATTCTTCCTTTGCCAATAAATCAATGTAGGGATCATATTGATGATCTAAACTTACCTCATCTAGCATTGTATCAGGAAATTATTCTACAAGGGTAGTTGGTTCATGATAAACATCTTCTTCTTCAAGGTCACCAATGGCATAATTCCCATTTATGGGACTGGCAGTGTAGGGTTCCATATGATTATGGAAAATTGGTTTTTCTCTTATAGTTACCTTCATCTCGTACCGAGTTATGAGAATCATATATGACCAATCTATTGATTAGATAGATTCTAACACTAAAGAGAGGGAACATAGAAGATTCACATGTTGGATCAAGGGACATTTGAAGGCATAAAAAGATAGGGAAGGAAACGCGCGTGAAAGATAGCTTGATTTGGGACTTATCCATTTTCATGGTTACGGGCTATTTTTGGAGATAGTGTACGGAGCACACAATGGGATGGAGACTTGAGTGATAATAAAATGATATTTTTGGAAGAGTGTCTACTAAGCACCATGCATGAGTTTGAGTTAATAATAGGATTACTACTGCCAGTTAATTTTAAGAGATCTATTATTAGCGCACTTGCATGTGTGTATGCTATTGTAAAGGCGCATGACTATTTTCAGCATGCAACCTATTTTGGAAAGTGCGTAAGTAGTGAAGGGAAAGTCCACACCCCTATAAATATGTATTAATTTGTGGAGTTAAAGAGACACTATGTATGAGATATTATGGAGTTATGCTACCAGATCTAATACATGCATAAACTTATGATACTATTCATTGTAAGAAGCTTTTGTATTTACTGTGTTTAATATAATGGAGTGTATTGGGTGAATAATGGTGTTAAAAATGACTGTAACTGACTCTTTCATGGTTGGTTTCATTATGTTGATTGTTTAATTCATGATTATTTAAGGCCTAGATCTAGGATAGGCTCTGTGGAATATTTATGTTATTTATGGATTTGAATGCATTATATCTTCATTATGTTCACATCTTCCACAAGAAACTCTAAGGAGGGGCCTGATACCTTTATGCACTTCGAGTGAGCACTCAGCTCAGGCTAGGTGATGTGCTAGCGTACCTGGGTTATCTGTGGTAAATTATAGGCTGCATCAAAATATGAGGATAGGTAATCACCCATATTGTAAGTGAAGTCTCATGATAGGAAGATGGTGAAGAGAGGAGGAAGATCAATAACTAATGTGTCTTGTGTGAATGATAGGGTGGGACACCCATGGATAGTAAGTTGGAATCCTTTAATGATTCTGATAGTCTTAACTGTTGTACCATCTAACTGAACAACTTCCCTAGAGATTGGAGTATACTGTATTCCCAACACATCTGTAATCTGTTTGGGCATGATGGAACTACTGGCACTAGAATCGATCATGTAATTGTGCACCAAATGATCACCAATGATCATGGAAATATAAAATGAGGGTGGTTTGTTGGTGTTAGAGATATGTTTCCCTTATTTTTGACACAAATTTGTTGCAAATTCTGCTCAACAGACTAATGATCTATCAATTATACCAAAACTATTGAAGGCCTCTCACAACAAATTTCGTTGAGAAGGAATCAAGAGTGTGTCCTTCATTTTGGTTGGTCTTCTTCATTTTTTCTACAATGCTGAATGGAATCACTCCTACTTTTTTGACACTTCTTTGGGAATTAGGGTCTTCTTTTGGAAAATGCTTATTAGGTATCATGACACCTGAAGAACCTTGCATCTTCGCGGATTGATTAACAGTTTCTTCTAGCCATCTCTTTTCTACATCCTTATCAACTATTGTCCATTACCAAGGTTGTGAAGTAGAATCCTGGTCAACTATGGAAGGTTGGACTTCCATTTCCCTCTTCTTAGAATGAGTATTTGCTGCTATAGACAAAGCATCTGTATTCACCCCAAAAAAATCTTCTTCCTACCAATTTAGTAAAATGGTCTCCTCAAGCACCTATGGTTGATCTGTTATTTTCTGTGCAGGTGATTTCTCTATTGACTCCGAAGGGGTGGATATGATTTGAACCATAAGGACTTGGATAAGAACTCCATTAGGACACATTTTTTTATTGTGAGGTTGAAAACAAGGATAACATAATTCATAATCTTGAACTAGATTATTTTGGATAGGTACAATAGATTTATAAGAACTAGTGGCAAGGAAATTCCTAAAATTAAGAGGCCTAACATTTACTGCTTGACTTGAAACTTGGTTTTGAGGCTAGTTATTCCCTTGAAATGGGGGACAGTTAGCTTGGTATTGGTGATTTGGTGACTTATATGGGAAATTGTACTGACTTTGTTTTTTTTTTTGTGTAACAAGCTTATTCCCAAAGGTTTCTTGCAACAACTTGACTTCAAAAAGGTCATTTAAGGAGGTGGGGAAATACTATGCTAACTATTTAGAATCTAGCGGAACAGGACCAATAGTGTGTTAAGCATTTGTAAGATCAGTGGGTAATGAAATTAGTGGTTGTGGGGATATCTTCCCATCCTAGATCAAGGAATTCTCAGTTCTTATGACAACCTCATAGGCATCTAGTAATATAGTCCCTCCCATACACTGGATCATTACGGCTATATCATTATTTAGATCTCACAAATATTACAAGAATCCATTATTTGGAAAAGGTTTAATGAGTGCCAGAACCCTATCCCACGTCTTTTGGAACCAAAAGTTGAAATCACTGATGTATTCGTAGGGAGCTCTCTTTATAGTAGTTAGTTGTTGTAAGAGTGATAGGTGATCACTCTTGTCATTGAACTGCTTGCAAATAGTTTCTCGTAACTCATCCCAAGTGGTAATAGTTCCAACACTCAAGCTTAGAAACCACTGAAGCAATTTTCCCTTGAAAGAAGTAACAAGAAGTCTAACTGCACTGTTTTTCTCTACGATATTATGTACTGTAAAAATGTTTTTCTTACATTGAAAGGGGGGAAAAATTGGTTCCTTTCCATTCTTTTGATAAGATAATTGTTTCTAAGTGGAGAGAATATTCCTTCAAGGGGAGTAGAATGACACATGTGGGGAGACAAAGATAATTCAATATGCTGATAATTACCCTCTCATCTAGCTGAAGATCTTGTCTGAATTATTTGCATCTATTAACACACCGAGATACAAAATCCAGAGATATGGAGTCACTAGGTACTTTGAGGTATGTAAATATGAAGAGAATTACCAAATCTATTTATCTCACTAGGTGTGCCAAAAACTATTATCACATGGATCATGCACCTGTTAAATTGTTGAAAGATCTTATGCAACATTGGAACATCCCCAAGGTGTGGGACCTTGTTTCCTTAGGATGAACCTCCAGAGAAGGTCTGATTCCTTTAGAACTTGGGGCACCCGATTTAAGATCTATGTGCAATGCTAGAACCCTTTAAAATGACGCTAATCTACTCAATTCATGGGTTCATGGTTATAAATAACAAATAAAGAAAGTACGGTGATACACCAAGAGTATAACTAGATAATTGTATAATCTTCACACTAGAAAAGAGGTTAATTCAGAAAGGAAAAAAGTAACCATCCCAATCCAATTCACCTTATATTATTTAGATAGGGAAAAGAATAATCCACAAACAAAGTAACACACATTGCCCTTGTAAGACCCCTCGTATACCTAACAGATAGATCAGAACTTGTTCAAATACACAATCAATCAAACCAAGACAATATAATATATGCACATGTCAAACATCCCTTTCACTTTGTAATGGTCAATGATAATGTGACTTTATGATAGAAGGAAAATAAATTTAACACAATTAATATTCAAGATAATAACATCATTTTCCCACAGATTGAAATAAGATATTTTGAAATAAAGGTGAGTTAACCATTTATACTAAGGAATTACACATCCACAAAGCAATACATTGATAAACTATTACCACAATAAATAAAACTCTTCACATGGAAAAATATTTTTCTGAATGTAATTGAAAGGCTTCAAATTATTCAAAGTACTCTTCCAAGATTGAAGAGCACCTTCCCAATGATCTCTATATATCCCAAAAAACTTTGTGCACTTAACTATTTATCAGTTCTTTAGGTTAAGCCATTACAACTAGACCTTAAGTAAAAAATTAATAAAAATAGAATGTAATTAAGTCCCAAGGAATAGGCTCCCATAAAAATCATATAAAGTAGATTGCAAAGATTTGACTTAGTCAACCCTATCAACTTAGACATTGACCCAGAACCTATAATTGTCCTTCTGTGGCCACCTAGCCTTCAACTTGGTCTTGGAACTCCTTATCCTTCTTTAGTTTTCTCTTGTTCTTTCTCCCAGACAGTCATCCCATGCTTATAGTCAATAAAATGCTTGATGATTCCTTGAAATTCCTCTTCTCCTGGTACCCACATTCATAATGATTCACCACATATGTTATTTCAATCTACCTTGCTACCTTAGTCTGGAATCCTTTTGAGTTTACCCACCACTTTTTTCAGTCGACTTATTAAATTATGACACAAGACTAATCTGTCAATTGAATCACTATTGAAAGTTTTAGTTACTTCATCGTCTCTCTGTATCAAATATTTAAAGTTACATTTGATTTGATCCAATGGAAAGGTCATCAATATTCTCATTGAATAATTTATAGTTGACGTTATCGAACTCTTCTGAAATATCATTTAAGAGCATCCATTATTTCTACTCGTTTGTCATCTAGATTCTTGACCAAATATTATAATACCTAAGACCTAAATTCCACAGCCTTCTAAAATTCAAAAAATTTGGAAATATCATCAATTACTTCTTCTTGAAGAAGTAGATCTAGATCCTCCTCTCTAATCTCACCCCACATAGTCAAGTTCAAATTCAAATTGTTATTATCTTCAAAAAAAACTTCGTCCATGCTACGAATAGAGGCTCTTTAAGCTTGCAAATTGTTAAATATTTTAACATCCTCTGTGATCAAAGGAAGGGATTATTGAATCATGTGTTCCATCCACCCATTCATTGATCTTCCTTTCTGACCTATATTCTTGATATCAAGATATGAAATATCATCTAGAGTAGAAGAAATTATCAGAACAATAGTAGTTGAAGGATTAGTGGTTGGAGTGGGTTATGTTACTTTTCTCAGTAAAACAGTGAGATGTTCAACCTTTGCTTTAAGCTCATCCTTGGAAGATTTATCCTTATCATACTTATCGAATAAAATTCTGAGAGTTTTTTGCACATCTTGTTTTGCACCCTCGTGTGTTGCTTTACCTAGTGAAAATTTGGAAATTTGATAGTCCGCTTCTGTGATAGTTTCTTTAGTTTTTCCGTCAATGGGAGTAGCAATTTATATGACTCTCTCTCCTAGTTGGTTTTTAAATAGACTAAAAAATGATCTTTGGCCACTTGGCATGTCTCCTTGTAGTAGGTTCCAACAAACTTATATCTATTACATCTACGAGAGGTACTTTCTTCTTCTGGTTTGGAGTTTAGTGATACATCCATTCTGGTATAGAATATGCTGATGGAGATGAAATAACTGATTCAACACCTAGAGTACTAGACAATACAATAGCACTAGTAACATCAGTTGGAAAAGAAATAGAGGTGGAAATAATAGATGGGGTGGAAGTGAGGACAACCACAAGAGTGGATAAAATGAGGTTAGAAGTTGAGATGGAAGGACCCAATTATCTCCAATACAGAGAGGAAAGGAAGGGATGAAAATACCTGGGCCATGGATGGGGATGGAAAATAAGAAGTGAATGTAGAAGTGGAAGGTAATGATA
The DNA here is from genome assembly GCA_019776745.2 of Taxus chinensis. Lineage (NCBI taxonomy): Eukaryota > Viridiplantae > Streptophyta > Pinopsida > Cupressales > Taxaceae > Taxus > Taxus chinensis. The sequence continues at coordinate 704,806,209 of CM034151.1, forward strand.
GAGGAAGTGATAGTGACAGAGAAGGAGGGGATGGAATATTCTGTGATATAACTGGGGAATCAATAACTTTAACAAATTATAATACCGGTACTATAGAAGACACAACCTTTGAAACAAGAGCCTTGGAGAGAGAGGAACTTCCAACAATGAATGAAATATTCTTAGGGACCATTTGGGCCCTTTGGATAGACCTTTTATCTTTTATAGGTGTTAGAAGACTGATAATTGGTTGGGATTCTGTTCTTATAAAATGTTCTGACCCTCTGGGTGAAATTCCCAAGGTAGCCAACCAATTATGTGTCCTTTACAAAATGGATCTTGCCCTCTCTTTAGTATTGCAAATTTCCTCTACATACCAATCAATCTATGGTAATGGTTGATTAGCAACATTGTTAACTTTGTATATTGGATCCAATACATCTTCCTCGTCCTCCATTTCCTTTGGAATCTCTACAATACTAAACTGCCTAACCTCATCCAAATTTAACCTTTTGTACTCTCATTTCCTTGATAATGAACTGATCCCGACAATGAATCCAAATGTCTTCTAGCTGGTGCACGTGAGAACTGGATAAACCCATTTTAGTGAACTTTCCCCAATAATCAACATTGGTTCGGGGATGGAATGTTTGTAAGGTTAATTCAGACATTTTTGTATCCACGTTCTTTGTTTCATAGATGTTGGCACAAGTATGTCGATTGATTGAAATGGGAAACTAGATTCCCGCCTTATGCCGTTTATTCTAGATTTTGTGATAATACAATAATTGTCAAACCAATTCTAACAAAACCCATTTATTAGTAGGGCATGTTAGAAACCTAATTGTTTCACCCATAAAACCGAAGATAAATGGCTCCCCATTTTTTTACTTCTTTGAAAGCCTCATCAGGAATCCTTCGATTGTACAAAACATGGTCAAAATGATAAAGAAGAACAAAAATAAAGGTATCATTGACTCTGAAAAAATATTTTCTCCCCTAATCCATTGTGATTTGAGGATAAAAATTGAAAATCTGGGATGCACTTCTAACACCATTGATCTTCAACACATTAAATTCCCCCATGACAACTGCAACATAGAACTAGAAATAATTCATGTCAAAGTTCTTTGAAGACAAGACTTTACTCAATTGAAAAAAAATAGAGCTACAGATATGCTCTCCCCATCATATGCATTTATTATTTTTCTTGATAGTGGAAATGTATAGGAACATCCATTCCTAAAAATCTTTGACGGAAGCAAGGCATGAAAATCTACTCAACAAAACAAGAAGATCATTTACTTCCAATATGAAATCTGATCAGCACATTATCTTAGGAAACCTGGCTATGATCTTGACCATGTAGCTCTTCATCATGACCTTTGTATGAAAATCAGTGTATTTTTCCCAATGTTAAATTACAGCTTCAAGTGAGATTGTAGCATAGTCTTCAACATTCGAGAGTTTGAAGAAGTCTTCAAAGAATTTAGAGTCCAACTAAATTACAACTTTTTCATCAACATCTTTCACCGATATAGAATCTTCATCAAAATGAGATGTTGTGGCCAAGATGAATTTGAGATAGTGCATGGATGCTAGAAAAAAAGTAGCAAGAGCAAGACCACTGCCATATATAGCCTGCATCCAAGACTTCTTGTTAGGAGCTCTCAACCTTTCCCAAAAATATGGAAAATCCACCTACCCTAGGACTAATATCTCCAATATTTGCTAAGTCAGAAGAGAGGCACGAATGAGGAGCAACCCTTATGAATGTATATTTCATATTCTCTTTTCCTTTTGACAAAGAAATTGACATCAAGTTCGAGTTTCCGAATTCAAAAGGTCCTTTGAAAATTTGTAAAAAATACTATAAAAGTTCTGAAATGCCAAAGTCAAAAAGTTTGAAACCTCTGAAAACCCGAAACAACAGATGTCTGAAACTCCAAAAAATAACAACCCTGGAATTCCAAAAACCACATATTTCTGAAATCAAAACCCCAAAAATATGAAAGCAACAAGCTCCAAAACAACATAACTCCGAAAGTCTGAAAGAGGAAATCTTCAAAAAGACAAACCTGTGAAACCTGAAACTGGAACTTTCGATAGTGCAAAAGAGAGAACCTCCGAAAATATGAAAGAAAGACATTCCAAAACAATAATCTGTGGAATAAAAACTCGTTGGTGATCAAGGAATGAGAATCTAAACCCTTGTGAATATCTAAAAGATATTATAATGGAATCTGAGCTGGATGCTTAGAAATGTTGGATTTTGCAACTATGAAGGTAAGGAAAAATTTCAAGGAAAACATGGTGGATGATGAGGGATTCTTTTCCAAACAAGAAAAAGGAAGAAAAAAATAATATAACAAGGAAGAAAACCCAAAACAATCATAAACCAAGTAGAAATAACCCAACTAAGTTAGCTTGAAAATGATGCCTCGAAAGTACTAAGAATTCAGTAAAAATCAGGGTCTCAGAGTAAAAAGTCAAGTGAAAATGACTTATAAAAATATGAATTTATATAGGAAAACCTGAAATTAATGCCAAAAGCTGACATGTGGGGGGTTGGTGAGAATTAAATGCTTAGAGGACCCCAAAGTTTGAAACCAGAAAGTATGAAATTCTGAAATTTCAAAACTTTGGAGGTTTGGAATTCAGAAGTCTGGAGGCGAAAATATAAAAATGAAGATAGGAGACTCCAAAACTTGAAATTCAAAAGTTCTGAAATTTTAGAAATTTTGAATTTCAGACATCAGAATTCTGGGAAGAGATTTCTCGAAAGGGCATCATAGAATTTTGAAACCCAAAAGTCTGAAGTTCTAAAGTTTTAAAACTTTGTAGTTTCAGACTTCAGAACTTCAAGTTGAAATTTACTGAAAAAAGTGACGGAAGACTCTGAAACCCAAAAGTATGAAGTTCTGAAATTTTGGAACTTTGGAGTTTTAGACTTCAAAACTCTAAGTTATAAAAGAGAAAATTTCCAAAGGAGACTTCTGAATCCCGAAGGTCCGAAAGTCTAAATTTTTAGAATTTTTGACTTTTGGAGTTCGAAAATTCAAAATCAAAATTTTGACTTTGGTCGTTTGTTTCCCAAAAGGAAAATCTTCGAAATCTAAAGTCTAAATTTATTAATTTTTAGAATTTTGAAGAATTTCAAACACATGTTTCACCTATTTCTTAGATCATTTATTTTAAGTGTTGACGAAACAAATAGGGTAACGGGCGTAGGAGGGATACCTGTTCAAATTTTGGTTGATGGGTTGTTGCGCGCGTATGACTTTTGAATCCACAACTGATCATAAGAGATTCCTTTTGGCTAGGAGGAACTACCTGTAATGTAAAGAAAGACCACAAGAAGGAGTTAAACAATATGGGTAGTGAACTACCTAGCGTATGCTAGATCCTGGGAAGTGTGATACTTCTTAGATGGCTGTCAGTCAACTATTTTAAACAATTTAATGCTGTAAACAAAGTAAATCCTATTGTAATTTGAAATGATTTAGGTATCTCACTTAAAACACAATAAGAAATAGATCTAATCTAACAAGCTAAGCTAGAATATAATTAAAAGGTCAAATCATTGGTTCTAGGTTCTGCAGGATTGATAGAGGTCTCAGGTAGATCACAGGTGGATGAGGGTGAAATGAAATTTGGTGGGTAGGTCTCTATTATGGGTTGTATGGGAAAATACAGAGAATGATGTTGGTTAAGGGTAACCAATGGTGGTCAGGTGTAATTGGTGCCGGTTATTGTGGAAATATGGAAATGCCAAAGAACAAGATTTGGGTCTCCTTTGTGATTGCACAAAGGACTTTGGTTGGTCAGGATGAGGTATTGGGTGATTGGGGTAGGATTTAGCGAGGTTTTTAATGGGTATATGGAGGTGGAAATGTTGGAGAAGCTCAACAGGTGGCTAGGTAAACAATAGATGATAAAATGAAATAAACCAGAAAAGTATGATGTTATACTTACTTAGATTCCAGTCTTGGATGCCTATGAGTGAGGTATGGAGGTGCTAATGAGAGGTTTAAAGGTTGCAAGTGATCACCAATTAAAGGAAATATTCTACATGGACTCTATGTACATTCCTCTTTGCTTGGTTAGATTAGATCAGGTTGGGATGGCTGTGCAGGAAAAGATGTTTGATCTCCTTCATTGCATGTGGATTCTCACTAGAATTCACTCTTTGAAGATGTGTTATCTCTCTGAGATGTGTTAATGCTTGCCAACCTTCTGCTTCTTTCTTCCAACTTCCAACATTGATAATAAGGTTGTTTTAGGGTTAAAAGGGTAACCGACAGTGGTTCTGGCTTAACCGGCAATGGTTAGGGGTAATCGGTGTTGGTCAAGGTGGGATTTTCTAGGTTTACTAAACTAGGGAGATCCTCTTGATTTACTCGGATCTCGTGTCATTAACCCATAGATTAGACTAGAAGCTTCTTGTGAGCATGCGGGAATGTTCTTAGAGGGAATGTAGGCATTGATTTTTAGAGTTTGGGTAAGTCTTAGTTTGTTATGGCAACTTACTAAGAACAGGTCTTAGGTTGAGTTGGCTTGGTGAGGTTTCTAAGTGAACTGTATGGGTGGATATTATTTAAAATAAGATATTTAAATAATAAATATAGTGAGGATAATTCTTTAATTTAATTAAATTAATATTAGTGGGGTAAAGGGGGCCATGGCTAGGTGAATGTCATGAAGGGAGTTTATTTGTTGAGGGACCAAAGGGGAGTGTGACCTAATTTTAGTGTCTACATTGTGCCCCTTTTTGTTGCGTAGCTTGTATTGGTAAGTGACATTAACAAAAATAAGATGTGGTTGCCCCATGTTTGGGTGAAGGTGATCCCCCTCAAACAAAGAACTGACAAGACTGAAGGTAAAATCGGTGAGTGGTTTGATAAAAAAAGGTGAATGTGAGGAAAAGGCAGGTGGGCATAGTAAAAAAGGGTGAAAGGTCTACTCAAGCCATTCCAGGTAATGGGTTTGGGTCAAAGGTAGCAATAGTCAAATGTACGCACATGTATAAACTGTAGCACGCTATCGGGTTGAAGAGCAGGAAAACTCTACATCGTCTAATGTCAATAGGTTTATCCAAACAAGGTTGAAGTGATTCTAGTATCCAAGGTATAGGATATGGTTAGGAAACACAACATAGGTTAGGTGCAGGAATGTTTAGGTATGTTCCAATACACCAAAGGTAGGGTTAGGATAAACGGACATGGTAATAGGCTAGGTAAGGTCATTAGGTCAACAACACAGGTAACAGTGCCATAGGGTATAGTGAAAACATGAGGTCAAAGGTCACTAGCAATGGTCTAGGTACAAATAGCTCGGTCACAGCATGGGTAAGGCCAAGGTAGGGGTAAAATAATGAGTCCCCAAAGGAGGAAAAATGGAGGTAGTAAATGATGAGGTCAGGAAAGGTAAGGTAAATGGGTTGGGTAAAGGTGGGGTGAAAGTGAAAAAGGGAAGGCAATGTGCAGGTGAGGGTATAGGGCAACTGATGACGGTATAGGGCAACTGACGACGGTAAGGTAGGGCACGTGAATGATGTCAGTCAAGGGTAAACGACGTCGGTTAGGTTGGGTTGGTTATAAAAACAAAAAATCCGTGTGTTTTGTTATTCATTTGTTATTTGTGAAGTGAGAAAATGAAAAAAAAAAAAAAAGAGAGAAAAGTGTCTGGAGGAAACGAGACAGTGAGCTCGCAGTGTGATTTGACGAGGGTTTGGTTGGTGAGCAGCTGGTCCACAAGATCAAGGTGAGAGATTTGATTTGTTGGAGGTTATGAGTAGCTATTCGATGATGGCAGAGACTAGAGAGGGATCGGGTGGGCCACTAGTATAGTGGTTAGACATGCCACAGAGATGGTGGCAGTGTGACAAGGTAAGTGCCCTACTCTACATTGTGTATTTGTTAGATTGGAGGAGTAGATTATTGTTATTTGTAGGTTTTTGTGGTTTGTGTGGGTGGGTAAAAATTAAATTTGGAATGGGGGAATAGCAGGAAAAAAGAGGAAGGGGGAGGGTAGTAAATGGTATAGGTGGGCTGGGTAGAGGTATAGGGGTAGTTTAGATCATTATAGGTGGGATAAAAAGGGCAGGGGGGAGGTTTTTAGAAAAGGGGGGTTTTGGGAAGTTGTGGGTTTTTCTACAACAATGACCAGCGTCTATTGGGTGGAACCGGTATCGGTCACCAAACAGGTGACCGATGCTAGTTAAGGGGTAACCGTGGTCGGTAAGTGTGAATTGGTATCATTCACCAAGCAAGTGACCAATGTCGGTTTAAGGATGACCAGAGTCAGTTAGGATGAACTGGTACTAGTCAGGCTTTTAGGCTCAAGGGTGCAAAATGATGTGGGCTAGGTATTTGAGATGGGTAGGGTGAAAATAGGGTGGAGGGTAATGATAATTGGTGAATATGGTCATGGTTAAGGTAAATTAATGTTGTGTTTGTTTTGGATATAGGGGAGAGCACAGTTACATATGTGAGACAGGGTTCCACTACTACTAGTGACAGTGCGTGGTGCAACGACCCTGTTGGAGTTGTAGCATGTAGAGGCAGTGGGCTTGAGTGGGGTCAATCACTACATACATGTTGTTCAGCAGCCTAAATTGATGGTTGTACTCATTGATAGATGGGTTCCCGTGACCAACATATTCCACTTGCCAACACGTGAGATCACTACCACCCTGGAGGACATGTTCCAAATTTTGTAGTTACCCATATTGGGTGCCCAGGTGTAGTCTATCTCCTCTGAGGCCTTAAAGGAGTTGATTTGGACTATTTTTAGTGAGGGAGCGAATGATCTGAGATTCCATAGCACCAGTTTGAGCTATGGAGAGATGTACCTAGCCCATCCAAATGAGATAAGGAAGTGGTTTTGTTGATGGAGGCATTGTGCTGCTATGCATTGCTAGATGTAGAGGGTGAATGATTTCCCTGCTTACTGATGGGTGTACTCCACAATATGATGGTGCATGAGACATGGTTTTCTTGGGCACCAAAATTCTTAGTGCAGTTATACAGAGAGCTATGGGCATATGGGTAGTTGCTCAGGTTTAGCCTGTGATGTACATTTATACTACACTGCTAGGCATAAGAGCACATAGTGTGTGTGTGACCTATAGGGATGCCCCAAGAAGATGCATTCCCACCTAGATTTGTGTGGGTGGGATACAAGAGACGGGTGCAAGTGATAGGAGAGCGAAGATCAGATAGGCTGACACATGATGTGGCCCATTTTCGGTAGTTACTAGAGGGATTGTCTAGAGTGGACATTATATGAAGTCCATATGTGGGATTCCCCTCATATAGGCATATGCATGAGGAGCTAGCTGAACTCCAACTAGAGAGGTAGATACAGGGTCACCGTGCTAGGGAGGATGAGATGATCCCAGTAGATAGAGGTTGATAGCAGTTCGGGCTCTTACAAGACATTCCTCCGCCCTTCCCACAGTATCAAAGAGATGATGTGGAGAGGCCCTTACCTCTACCATAGCCTATAGTGCCGACAGGGGAGTAGGAGTAGCCAATGGATCGACAGATAGATGACGGTAGATTTATAGATAGGTACAGGCAGTGGTGGGTGGCTCAGTTATGAGCCATACCACCCATACTGGGGCAGCCAGACCTAGCTACCATTACAATGCAGAGAGATGCCCTACAGGGGTAGGTAGCTACGTTGATTACATAGTTGGATATACTATAGAAACAACTGGAGGGTTCAGAGGTAGAGGTAGTAAAGCTACATCTACAGGTCACCAGTCTATAGGCCCAAATGGCGGATGGAGGAGATGGAGATGGTCAGGGGGATGGTTAGTTGGCAGCCTTACAATCTGAGGTGGCAAGTTTATAGGGATAGTTGGCCATAGGCCAAGCACAGATTGGGGCCATTATAGGCCTAGATATAGGCACAAGGACAGGGGGCACCACCACAAGCACTGGGAGCAGGTCTCAGTTCATAGGCAGGTGTAGCGCAGGTATAGGGGCCAAGACCTATGGGACCACCATAGACTTTGCATGTATCCAGGTTATGGGATGCCCTAGGTGAGGTGAGATCATATTAGGACTAGCTTATGGCAGTTAGGATATATTTCATATCCTATGCCAAGTACAGGTCATAACAGGTGATGGTATACACTACTCCCACGAAGGACATCTATGTAAAACTGTTCAAAAAAAAAAGAGCAACTGAAGCTTCCCACATTGATCAACTTCACGAAGACCTCAAGGAGTTCAAATTTTCCCATATAGACTTCCCGCATCGATCAGTCTATCTCAACTATAAGTCAAAACACTCAACTTGAACATGATCGATGCAGGAAGCTTCGGTTGCTCTTTTTTTTTTTTGAAGAGCTTTACATAGTTGTTCTTCATGGGAGTAGTCTATTTATAGTAGCAATTGTTAAGAGGAAGATGTCATTTCTAGGCAGTCATCTTTTTATTAGAAGTTTGACTCAAGGAGTTTGGTCCCATTTTGAGGTCTTTGTAGTCATGGACAAGACCAAGGTGAAAGATAGGAATCTTGTTCAAAGGGTAAGGTGAAATGACCATGAGATCTCATTTAAAGGTAGATGAAAAGTATCCATGATAATCATGCTATGTGCAGTGCCGTGGTACACATATTTAAGAGAAGATAACTATTGACGGGTACTCACATGATTATTGTTTAATCGTTAGGGAGGTGTATGGAGTGAATGGTGCTCAAGGGACAAGCATGGGAAGAGACAAATGGTGAGGTAGGATGATGAGTCAACAATAGAATGGTCAAAGATGAAAGGCATTAAGGGGCTCAGGTTCAAGTTTACCATCAAGAGAAGATAAATGATAAGCACTTGATCTATAGGTATGAGTCATGATGTATGGTCTAAGCCAATTAGGAGCAAATTTTCCCCATTTTCTTTTTTCTTCTTTGGTTACGTGTTGATTTTCTTTCAGGACAAAGTCACCTATTTGGAAGGTTTGTTCATGGACATGTTTATCATAGGCACGTTTGATATGTTGTTGGTAGACTTGAAGGTGATCCAGAGCATTAAGATGACATTCATCTAATAACTCTAGCTGTGTTAAACAGTCCTGATGAAAGTCATCATTAGTGAGCATGTCACAGAGAGAAATGTGGAGTGAGGGGATCTACACTTCGAGAGGTAAAACAACCTCTGTATTATAGACCAGAGAAAATGGTGTGGCAACTGTGGAAGTATGAATACTAGTGTGGTATGCCCACACGGAAAAAGGAATGTGCGTATGCCAATCCTTCCTAGTATCATCAACCAATTTCATGAGAATTTTGTTGAGGGTTTTGTTAGTGGATTTGGCTTGGCCATTAGTTTGTGGGTAATAAGGTGATGAGAAACTAAGTTGAATGCCAAAGGTGTCGCAAAGTTTTTGCAATGTTTTGTTTTTGAATTGTTTTCCATTGTCAGTGATGAGGTGATGAGGAACACCAAAGTGACAAATGATGTGGTGATTAATGAACTCACATATTTTCTCATCTTTTGTGGAGATGAGTGGTATGGATTCCACCCATTTTTGTGTAGTATTCAGTAGCAGTGATGATCCATTGATGGCATTGGGAAGAATGAGGATTGATTTCTTCGACAAGATCCAAACCCCATTGAGAGAAGGGCCAAAGGTCACAAGTGACCTGTAAGGCATGACTGGGTGTATGATGAATATTGGAATGTTGTTGGCATTTTACACAATATTTGACGTAGTTGCAACAATCATGGTTAAGGGTTGGCCAGTAATAGCCTAGGTGAAGAATACGCTTAGCAACAACAAGGCCGTTAAAGTGACCTCCACATATGCCATCATGAACCTCCTTAATGGTATAAGGAATTTCAGAACTTTTGAGGCATCGTAAGAGAATACCATCAAAGTTGCACTTATAGAGGAGTCCCCCCAGGATGACGTAATGAGATACTTTTTTAAGGAAGGCGCGTTGTTTGTTACGGGTGAGATCAGGAGGTAAGATGGAGAGAGAAAGGTAGTCAGAGTATTGTCTATACCAAAGGTCACTCAGGTCAGGGGTAGTAGTTCCAATCGAGTAAACATCATGAGGTAAATAAGAAGGTGATTGGAGTCATTGTATGATGACAAAGATTTTAGAATCGGCAAGTGAAGCGGGTATTTGGGAAGCTAAGAAAGCCATGGTATCTGTAAATTTGTTGGTTGAACGTGGGATGGTTTGAAGGGTGTAATGATCAAAGGTGGTCAAAAGTATGTCTACATGATGTTTATACTTTTTAATTATCTCATTACGACATTGGTACATACCATTGACTTGGTTTACAACCAATTGAGAATCACTAAAGATGTTGATTGATTTGACATCTAGGGCATAGGCGGCTTGTAGACCTAGTATGAGTGCTTCAGTATTCAACAATATTATTGGTGTATTCAAAATCTAGTTTGAAAGACAAAGGCATGGGTTCACCATCAAGAGGAATGAGGATAATACTAGATCCACCCCCACACTGACACTTGGAACCATCAAAGAAGAGTGTCATTTGATAAGGGGGTTCGTCTAGGGAAAGGGTAGTAATTGACTCATCTGGAAAGTAAAAATTAGAGGGTTGATCCCCGGAAATAGGTGCGTCGGCCAATTGGTCAGTGATAGCTTGGCCCTTGATGGAGTTTTGATGAATGAATTTGAGGTCAAGATCAGCTAAAATCATAAGCCATCATGTGACACGTTGATTTTGATAAGGTTTGGTGTACATGAAGTGTAAGGGGTCGAGTGTTGGTCACAACATAGGTTTTGTGGTTGAGTAGGTAATGATGGAGTTTGGTGGCAACGAAAACTAAGGCTAAGAAAAGTTTTCAGGATGGTTGTATCAGGTTTCATAGTCCAAAAGAGTACGGCTGATGTAATAAACCACCTACTCCCTGTGTTGTTCATCATGATGAGCGAGCATGGCTCCCAAGGAATGATCAGTAGTTGATATGTATAGGTAAAAAGGTTGATCGTCTTTAGGTGGGATGAAGTATGGGTGGTTAGAGAAGGTATTTTTTTAAGGCCTCAAAAGCTTTGTGACAGTCATCATCCCATTTAAAGGAGACATCCTTCTTGAGCAGATGATGAAATGGTTAACACCGATAGATAATTATGAAATGAAATGGTGAATAGACTGCAACTTACCTTGCAGGCTACAGAGTTGTCGAAGGTTAGTGGGTGGAGGCATTTATAGAATGGCCTTGAATTTATTAGGGTCAACTTCTATACCATGGAGGGAAATGATAAATCCCAGGAGCTTTCCTGAAAGAACCGCGAAGACACACTTCTTAGGCTGAAGGTGGATGCAATATTTAATGAGGCGGTCAAAGATGGTTTTAAGGACAACAAGGTCCTCAGAGTGAAATTTATATTCAGCTAAGAGATCATCCACGTAATCTTCCAATATGTGATGCATGATGTCATAGAAGATGTAAGTCATAGCCCGCTGATATGTGGCACCAGACGTTTTTAAGGCCAAAAGGCATGACTCGATAGTAGAAGGTCCCCAAGGGGTGATGAATGAGGTCTTGTGTTGATCCTATGGGGTAAGAAAGATTTGGTTATAACCCGAGAAGCCATCCATGAGTGATAGTATCTCATGACCAGTAGTGAGGTAACTAGTTGATCAATACCAGGTAAGGGAAAGTCGTCTTTCGGGCAGGCTAGGTTGAGGTCATGGAAGTCCATGTAAATGCAGAGTCCCCCTATCACTTTAGTGACAGGGAAAATGTTAGAAATCCAATGAGGATAATCAATGGGTAAGATGAAGGAAATGGAAAGAAGGTACTAAAGTTCTTCTTTGATGAGAAGAGCAATGCGAGGGTGCATTTTCCTCATCTTTTATTTGATGGGTTTGGCATCGGGAACAGTTACGATATTGTGGACCACTATGGTGGGGTCAATACTAAGCATGTCTGCATAAGACCAAGTGAAAGCATGGTTATGATCTCTGAGAAAAGAAGTGATGGCTTCCTCTTCAGCAGCATCTAAAGATTGTCTGATCTTTAGGATGTGCGGGTCATCCTGAGTATGAATGTTGATCTCGATAGTCGATTCATTCAACATGGTTTACATCTTAGAGGGTAACGACTGATGAATATATGAGTCTTATACACCAAGGTAGGTGAGTATGGATTCATCATCCTGACATTAAACAATGTTAATTGTAGGTGTGTTGTCATCGATCATTTCAGGATACAGGAAGGGAAGAGTGGAAGGGGCCTCGCCCTCATGTTGATAAGTCAGAGGCCCCAAGGAAATGGTGTTTATGAAAAAAAAAGTTAGGAGGGATAGATTAAAGATACATTGACTCTGTCAGTGAGGATGGTGATGAAGGTGGAGTGGGTGAAGAAGGTGGAGAAGAGCTAGTTTCCTTAATGAGTTTAATGCGGGCCTGTTTGGTAGGTGGTTTGAGAAATCTGATACCACTATGGTCGTTATGGTTTATTGGTGGTATATAGAATAACGGTATGGTGGCCTTGCCTATCGTAAAAGGTAAAACCAAAACCCTTCCACACACATCATAGTAGGAAGGTGTGGGAAAAATAGTGATTGGTAAGTGATTGGAAGTCAGCAGAAAATGGGCAATGGGTTTGTGATGGTGGTTCAGGTGTGTAAGTGGTAGTATCGAGTCCCCCATATGTGAGACTAGTACGAAGATGAGGAGGACCATAAAAGAGACGTTCTCCTATATGGTGATTGTAGCAAGGGTTTTGGTGAAGACTTCCATACTCCTGTGGAGTTAAGGAATGTGTTGACACTATATAGGCCATACTCCCCCAGAGTGAGGCATTGAAAAACACCTTCCAAGGGATCAGTGGTTGGTATGTAGGTATCTGGTATGGATAATGTGTCAAAGGTCAATGCGGAGGTGGAGTTAATGGATTAGGAAGCTGATGGGTCAACCGTGGAGGTTATGGCAGCGGTAGGAATGGAGGAGGTATGTGTGGTAGAAATTGTGGTGGTACTGATAGGTGGAGGTTTAGGTGAAGCGGTAGTGGTCACAGAAGGTAAAACTTGATAGGTATGAGCACATCATTGGGTTGGTAAAGCATGTTACATGTTTTGAAAGGGTGATCGGTCAGATGGAATGGTATAAGTGTGTCCTTCATGTTCAAACTTTACACAACGATGTAAAGTGGAAGGAATGTAACCCATGACATAGATCTAGGGTCTACCAAGCAACAAGTTATATTGGGATACCCCCTTCCAAAATGTAAAACAATTTTGGAATAGTGTGGTGACCCACAGCGAACGTGGATGATGAAAGTGACTAGTTTAGAGGTGATAGCGTCATTGAATGATTGCAACATGACTGGATGTTTATGCATGTAATTGTCAGCTATGTGCATTTGCGTGAATGCATGGGATGAAATGATATTAATGCTAGTTCCCCCATCAATCATCACATGATGTACACGTATGTCATCGATGTGGATAGAGATGAAGAGGGCTGGGTCTGGGTCATCGTTTTGGTGTGGCACGATCTCTTCCTCTAAGAAGCTAAGGGAGGCCACTTGGTGAATAGGGTGGGGTGAAGATGAAGATGGTAATTTGATGAGAGGGGCTACATAATGGGGTGTGATAATGGAGGCTACGGGTGTAGGGTCATTAGGTAAAACCTCGATAGACTGAAAAAACCTCCATGAGAGCTTGACGATGGGATTCCAAGGTTTGAATGAGGTCATATAGGGACATTTTGAGGGGAGATTGTTGTAATTGTTTGAGCATGGTGTGATGTGTGATGCCATTAGAAATGGGGTAACGTGGGACCGCAGATAGTGATTTTAGGTATGGGTGCAGATGGTCTGTTAGGTATAGGATTGGTTGGTGGGTCAATTGCCTTTTCTTTACCCTTCTACGCATGTGTAGTGACGTGTATCATGTTGATTTGAGGGGACTTGGCAAATGGAAAAGGTGTAGGGTGACAGGTATAATGACATGATGGGAAAAAACCTACTGGAGGATAAAAACCCTGTGAGGTGAGTTAGGCGCAATGACATTTGGGTGGTGGTGTGGAAAGTTCTCTGATGTGAACCATGTTAATTTCAAATCTTATGTGTGGCTCTAGGAGCTATGAGGGTGGGAGGTTGTGGTTGTTGAGTGGGTAGTATAGGGAATGGGTATTGGTGTAGCAGGATCCTCGTCGAGAAGGTTGTCATCGTCAAAGTTAGTTTTTGGTAGGACACAATTGAATAAGGATGGTTTTCAAGGCCTTACAGTTCTCCACATCGTGTCCTAGAACACGATGGTATGTGAGGTGATAGCATCATTGAATGATTGCAACATGACCAGATGTTTATTCATGTAATTGTCAGGTATGCACATTTGAGTGAATGCATGGGATGAAATAATATTAATGTTAGTGCCCCCATCAATCATCACACGATGTACCTGTATGTCATCGATGTGGACAGAGATGAAAAGGGATGGGTCTAGGTCATCGTTTTGGTGTGGCATGATCTTTTCCTTTGAGAAGCTAAGGGAGGCCACTTGGTGAATAGGGTGGGGTGAAGATGAAGATGGTAATTTGGTTAGAGAGGCTACATAATGGGGTGTGATAATGGAGGCTATGGGTGTAGGTTCATTGGGTAAAACCTCTATAGATTGAAAAACCTCTATGAGAGCTTGACGATGGGATTTTGAGGTTTGAATGAGATCATATAGGGACATTTTGAGGGGAGATTGGTGTAATTGTTTGAGCATGGTGCGATATGTGACGCCATTAGAAATGGGGTACGTGGGACCGTAGATAGTGATTTTAGGTATGGGTGTAGTTGGTATGTTGGGTATAGGATTGGTTGGTGGGTTAGTTGCCTTTTCTTTACCCTTTCTGCGCACTTGTAGTGACGTGTATCATGTTTATTTGAGGGGAGTTGGAAAATGGAGAATGTGTAGGGTGAGTGGAATAACGACACGACGGGAAAAAACCTATTGGAGGAGAAAAAACCTGTGAGGTGAGTTAGGCACAATGACATTTGGGTGGTGGTGTTGCAAGTTCTCTAATGTGAACCATGTTAATTTTAAATCTTGTGTATGGCTCTAGGAGCTGTGATGGTGGAGATTGTGGTTGTTGAGTGGGCAGTATGGGAATGGGTATTGGTGTGCAGGATCCTCATTGAGAAGGTCATCGTCGTCAAAGTTGGTTTCTAGTGGACACAATTAGATAAGGATGGTTTTCAAGGCCTTATAGTTCTCCACATCGTGTCCCTAGCACATGATGGTATGCAAAAATATTAGTATCGTCAAACCCTTTTGGTTTGGGTTTGAGGGGGTCATAAGGTTTGAGTGGTGGTAATGTGCTAATGACAGAAGTCTTAAGGAGGTTGGTTAAAATTTTGGCATAGGATCCTGCTAGTGGATCGCAATGAGAAGTGAACGTGGGTTTGGGTTTGGGTGTAGGTGACTATTGAGTTGAATTGTCTTTAGAAGAGGAGAGGGTCGAGCCATGGGTTTGGGTGCTTGAAGAGGTTTTAGGTATCGATCGTGTTTGTTTAGGTAGGGGTATAGTAGATGGATAGTGTAGGAGGGTGTGTGGTTAGTTTGAATGCCTTATTATGGGGTAGTGGATTTTTGTTTCTGGGTTGCACCTTCTTAGATAAAGGTGACATGGGTGTCCATGAGGTCTAGAAGGAAAGAGCAGATAGAGGAAGAGGGTGAGTCACTCATGGGGATAATGAAGGTGCTATGAAGGTAGATGATACGGGTCGTGCTTGGGGTGTGAGGGATAGTGACTGAAGTGTAGTGGGTAGTGAAGCAATAGCCAAGGGTATTGGAGGTATGGGTGGTAAAGAAGTTATAGGTGTAGATGTAAGTTGGGTTGGGCATCTAGGTAGGTTAGAGGTTTGGTCAGGAAGGAATGGGCTGTTGTGTTTTTGGTTTATTGATGGGTGGAGGTTTCTTGACCATGTAAGGAAGTTGAGATCCTAATATGGATGAGATAGGTGCAAGTGCAATTGGTGCGGCTGAGTTATGAGTTCTATGGGTTTGGTGCTTCTGTTTAGGTTGTCAGAGTAGGTGTGGTGTTGACTTTACAGGATGTAGTTAAATCTAGTTTGATAGGTGGATGAGTAAGGCCGGTAGTCGGGAGTGACCCCTAAAGTGCTAATGGGTTTAGTCGAGGCAAGATGTTTTATGTGTATGGGTTTGGGTTTAGGCGCAGGTTGAGTTATGGGTAAGGGTGTGGTTTGAGCTATAACAGGTGTCATGGAAGGAGTTGTGATAGAGGTGGTTGGGTTTGGTTTTATTGGTTGAAATATCTTTGGGTAGATAGTGGAGGTATCGGCAAGGGACCTCTGCATCTGTGTTGAGACAAGAAGAAAAAGACACCCCCATATTAAGAGCTCTATCCACATAATCTAAGTGATCGGCCAAATGTGAGAATGACACACGTCTGTAGGTGGATTTGGTGAGGAACTAATGGAAATTCCCGTCAAATGTGTCTTAGAGATGGGGAATTGGATAGCTTCAACTTCTGTAGGTAAGAGAGCCAAAATTAGGTCTATAGGATTTTGGGTAGCTAATGGAAAATGCTCGACAAGAGGAAAATCTATCTCAACTGTGTCTATGATGGGTGCATTGGAGATGATGAGAGCTCCTCTATAAGTTGAAGGAATGGATAATGGTTCTCCTCTATGGGTGGAGGAGGTACTGTGGGTAAAGGTTCTCTAAGTGGTGAAGCCATGGGTGAGATGGTCTCAATGTTAGTGGAAGACTTCTCCATAGGTGATGAAGGATATGAAAGGTGTTCCTCTGTTGGTGAAGGAACATGTGAGGTTGGTTCTGACACGGAAGGAGGATTTCAGGCTAGGATCTCCTCTATGGAAGGAATATGGGGTAATTGGGAGGCAACATGTATGTCATTAAAGATAGCGTGAACCTTGCGGGTATGGGTATTGTGAGTTGAGGTGTCACTAGTTTGATCAGACGAAGGTGCATGGTTGGGAAATGGTTTCTTAAAGATGTCTAGGTTTTGGTTGGTAGGTGCATTAGGATTATCCATGGTTAACTCACCTTTCTTGAGCATTTCTTGGATAATATTTTTGAAAGTGATGTAGTGGCTGTCACTATGACCCTTTACTCAATGATAATTACAGAAATCATGTTCTTTATACCATGTGGGCATGGGGTGAGCAGGGTTAAAACCAGTGTGTGGTTTTATGGGTGAAAGATTGATGGCTCTGGCTTTAATAAGCTTTTATAAGATAGAAGAGTAAGGCTCCCTGATTGGGGTATATTTCCACTACTCTCATTTGAATTGAAAAGTCTAGACATGTGAGAGATTAGATGAAGGGGTAGCCTGATTTGACGGATGTGCTGGGCCGGCCTTGAGTACTAATGCGTTAGCGGTGCCCTTAGCTTTTGAATAATTGTTTTGTGGTTTGGAAGAAGAAGAGGTATCATTTGACTTGAATGCCCAATTCTTATTGCGTAATTGGATTTTATTCTCTTCGATGGCCCGAATATCTAACTTTCATGAAATAGTGAATGCTTTGGCGAATGTTCAGAAGTTTTGGACCTGCAAGGTCAGTGAGATATGCCTAGCACAAGCCCATGTAAAGAGCTCGATGAGTTCTATTTGTGGTAGTTGGAAGGTAAGTTGGTTGATCAGGCTATGCCAGCAAGTGACAAAATCTTCGATAGATTCTTCATCATACTGACATGTGGAGTATAGATTAGTCATGGTAACCTTCTTGATGATATTGATAGAGAAATGATCCAAGAAGGCTTGGGCTACCTAATTGAATGAGAATATAGAGTGTCTTGGTAACCCACTGTACCAATCTAATACATATCTAGTGAGGGACATGGGAAAGGTCCTCAAGAGCAAGGCATCATCATGAGCGATAAGATAACACCCGTGTTTGAACAACCAAAAATGTTGCTGCAGGTCTTCTTTGCTATTGAAATGATTGAATTTAGGCATTTCCCAATGTATGAGGTATGAGTGGATAGGAATGGATGGGTGAATGGGCTCATTACAAATCTCATCGTAGGTGAGAGTGTTGTGGAAGTTGAAAACTCATGCCTCTAATGTTTGCATCTTGTCCAACATCAATTTAATTAGGTCATTGGTGGGTTGCAATGATTGGGTGCATTTTGTAGCATGAGAGGGTTGGTTTTGGGCATATAATAGGGGTGGAACTCCAATGTAGGTTGATTGAGAAGAAGGAAGTGAAACAGGGGGTACGTATCCGGTGTGTATAATGGATGAAATGGGAGGTTGTTGATAGTATGTATATAGGGGTGGAAGGGTCATGATAACCCTAGTGGCAATAGGGGCTAATGATTGTGGAATGGAAAGGACCACGTTCTAAAATGGGGTAGGCGTCACCGACACTGGAGGTGGTAATGTAACTACAGGTATGTGTGAGACATTAGGGGTGGATGAGGTTGTGTTTGGGGTAGTTTTCATGGGTATGGCAGATGTAGCGGGTGCCATGGAAGTAGAAGATGTGACAATTATAATGGGTATAGGACCTAGTTGTGAAATGACCAAGAGTAAGGTAGATGTGGGCAGAACGGAGCTAGATGGGGCTGATACGGGAGTGGGAGTAAGAGTCAGGGGGATAGATACAGGCATGCTTTATAGAAACTAACCTGAGGCATCTCAAGTGGACGAGTGGAAAAGGTAGAACTGCAAAGCGGTAGGGTTTTGGTCAAGGAGTCTTGTAAACTCCTCATCTCCGGTAGCAATAGTAATAGGCTGGATGGGCTCCATGGCTGGTGATAAAATAGAAGGTGGTGAAGGACTAGGTGGGAGTGGTTGACAACTGGTGTGAAATACGAGGGCACTTGCTTGTCTTTGGGTCAGCATCATGTGAACCAGTACTGATTATGTAGGGCTGCTTCTCTATAAATTACATAGAGAACAACATGAATAGGTGAATTTGGCGGTAAAAAGTGGATTAGGTACAAAATGGTGGTTGGAATGTGAAATAGGCTAACTAATGCCAGTTAGGGAAAATCGACACTGGTTAGGAGTAACCACTGCCGGTCACTATAGAAAATGGATAGTGAGTGAAAAAACAAAGCAGAAGGTGAAATATGATAGGTATCCCAAATCTGATGATGTTTACAATGTCAATGGGTATGATGGTAGTGACAGGGATTGTTAAAAGTGGAAGAAAATGAATAAAAATGTCCTTTTGAGTAGGTTAGGAAAAGGACCTGGAACCGATATTGGTTGGGTATAACTGACAATGGTCAAAGGGTAACCGACGATTGTTAATGTGAAATTGAAATAGTGATGAAAGAAAAGTAGTTGTGAATTAAAATATGGTGTGGAATCAGACCTAGAATTCTGAGAATGATGGTGATATGGCCCAGGAACACTTAGGTGAAGCCAGAATACACCAGCTATGATGAGGAGCATGCAAGGATGAACAAAAAAGTGAAGAACATGATCTCTCACCTTAAAATGCAAACCAAGCAAAAACACTAAGAAAAATGTGATCCTAGGAATGCCCTTTCTATTATGTTTGTTTAGCTTATGCTATTTAGGGACTGACACATGAATTGTGAAATAGAGTTTTTTGGTGAGGATGGCTTCCTACAAAGAAGGAGATCTAAAAGGTGAGGTTTCATGTTGTTATGGTTATGGTGGGGATGAGCTTCACTCTGAAGTATGACTCGACAGAGCAGCGAGGTAGGTGCCCACTGTACCGTGATTGTGTGATCACCTATAGCTTCTTCTAGGTAGGATGTTGTTTAAGAATGTATGTATTTTGAATTTTTTTGAGGTTTGGTAAGACTCAGAGAAAGAGAAAAGGAAAGAAGTGCTTTTCTACGATTTGTTTGTCAACCATCTGTTGGTCATGACTTCCAGCATATAGGTTGCCCACAATTAATGTGAGCTAATGTGATAAATCAGAATGTAATGTACTTATTTTTTAGCCGAAATTGAGATGTGAAATTGGATGACATAATAAGATGAAGAGGAAGAGGGATGCTCTTTCACTACAATGTAGAAAACATGAACAAATGGTTCTTTTTAATTACACCAAAAGAAAAGTTTCCTTTAGAGTAAATAGAAAGAAGAGGTGGGTTACCAAGGAAGAAAGAGTTCTGAATCCACGAATGATTGTGAGAGCTTCCTTTTGGCTATGAGGAACTACTTGTAATGCAAAGCAAGACCACCAGAAGGAGTTAAACAATATGGGCAGTGAACTGCATAGCGTATGCTAGATCTGGGAAGTGTGATACTTCTTAGATGGCTGTCAGTCCACTATTTTAAAAAATTTAATGTTGTAAACAAAGTAAATCCTATTGTAAGTTGAAATGATTTAGGTATCTCACTTAAAACACAATAAGAAATAAATATAATCTAACAGGCTAAGCTAGAATAGAATCAAAAGGTCAAATGATTGGTTCTAGGTTCTGCAGGTTTGACAAAGGTCTCAGGTAGATCACAGGTGGATGAGGGTGAAATGAAATTTGGTGGGTAGGTCTCTATTCTGGGTTGTATGGGAAAATATAGAGACCAATTTCGGTTAAGGGTAACCGACGATGGTCAGGTGTAACCAGTGCTGGTTACTACAAAAATTTGGAAATGCCACAGAATAAGCTTTGGGTCTCCTTTGTGATTACACAAAGGAATTTGGTTGGTTGGAATGAGGTATTAGGTGACTGGGGTAAGCTTTAGAAAGGTTTTTAATGGGTATATGGAGGTGGAAATGTTAGAGAAGGTTAATAGGTGGCTAGGTAAACAATAGATGATAAAATTATGATGAAATGAAATAAACCATAAAAGTATGACGTTATACTTACTTGGATTCCAGTCCTGAATGCCTGTGAGTGAGGGATGGAGGTGCTGATGAGAGGTTTGAAGGTTTCAAGTGATCACCAACTAAAGGAATGATTTTACATGGACTGCATGTACATTCCTCTTTGCTTCATTAGATCAGATCATGGCTGGGATGGATGTGTAGGAAAAGATGTTTGATCTCCTTCCTTGCATGGAGATTCTCACTGGAATTCACTCTCTGAAGATGTGTTATCTCTCTAAGATGTGTTAATGCTCGCCAACCTTCTGCTTCTTGGTTCCAAATTCCAACCTTGAGAATAAGGTTATTTTAGGGTTAAAAGGGTAACCGATGGCAGTTCCAGCTTAACCGGTGATGGTTAGGGGTAACCGGCATTGGTCAAGGTGGGATTTCCTAGGTTTACTAAACTAGGAAGATCCTCTTGATTTCCTCAGATCTCGTGTCATTAACCCACGGATTAGATTGGGAGCTTCTTGTGAGCATGCGGTAATGTGGTTAGATGGAATGTAGGCATTGATTTTTAGGGTTTGGGTAAGTCTCATTTAGTTATGGTAACTTACTAAGAACATGTCTTATGTTGAGTTGGCTTGGTGAGGTGTCTAAGTGAACTGTATGTGTGGATATTATTTAAAATAAGATATTTAAATAATAAATATAGTGAGGATAATGCATTAATTTAATTAAATTAATATTAATGGGGTGAAGGGGGCCATGGCTTGGTGAATGTGATGAAGGGTGCTTATTTGTCGGGGGACCAAAGGGGAGTGTGACCTAATTTTAGTGTCTACACATACTTCTAGAACATTCTGGGTGAAAGATTTCAAAATTTAATTTTGGATCAACTTTAATATCATTTTAAGGCAAGATTTGAAGGTTACCAATAAGTAGCTTCATAATTATATTTACTTATAATTCCATGCACATGTAACACACTTAAAAACAATGTTATCACATTCCTCTCAAATATAATGAGAATTGCATTGAATCAATGGGACTGAATGAGTTTAAAGATTAGATGGAAGAATGACTAAAAATGACAAGGAAAAAGGGTTTCAAGTGGGGGATTGGTTTTCATGGAATAGTTTTTAAAAATTCCATGATAGCCATTTAACATGACAACAATGTACAAGGACATTTCCTTCTTTCACCCTAAAAATTTACTTTTTCAATTTGAGAGAGATATGGTTTTTCCTACAATGGATCAGTACTTACTCCAATTGAGCCAAATGTTCTTCTCTCTTCTTTAATTCCATAGTGAATTATTCCAAATAAACCACTACACATTTTCCTTCCAAATATTTGAAGGATAAATCCATCGATCTTTGAAAATTTTAACCTACATTATATAATCAAAAAGACATATGATGATATAGAAAAGTACCCTAAGTGGTGGTGAATGAATATTTGAATTGATCTTCTTTGGCCAACTTAATTTTGTTATACCCTAAGAATACATTGAGCATGGAAAACATTTATGACAACTTACAAATTGTTGTCCATGAATGGTAGGGGATAATTATCTTATAGATAATTCTGAATCAAATTTATAAAAACCACACAAATGTTGATCTCACCATTTTTATTTCTTATTGGAAAAATGTTGGCTATCCATGTTGATTTATGAATAGGGAAGATGATGTGAGAATTGAGTAACTTTTCAACTTCATTTCTAATGGTTCTAGAAACATTAGGATTGTACTACCTTTGTTTTTTTAGAATGCTCTCACGTTAAGTTTTAAAGGGGTGGAATGCTATATAAACTGTGTTTGGAAATACTTGAGATATTCATATGAATAAGCTAACACATCAGAATACTTATTCAACAATTTTGAAAAGTTTCTACATTCATCGAGAGAATAACACTTGCCGATGGTCACCATCATTGGTTTCTCACTTTTTCCAAAGTTTACTTTATCATATTCAACGAAATATTTGGGTTAATCCTTAAGTTTTCCATAAATGAACTTGTCATGTTTATCATAAAAATACTCTATTGAAACCAATCCTTTTGGGATTATATTTCCATTTAACTGTATCACTTCATCATCATCAACATTATCACATATTGTATCATTATTGTCATCAATTATAAACTCCCATGGGAGGGAATCACATCCTTTAAAATACATAGTCCTTAAATCACCTGCATACTAGAAGAATTACAAGATATGATTGTCATTAATGAACACATGTCAACTCTCTGAGTTATCAAGAAATATTGGATGGAAAATCATCTCTACTTATTACCTATTCTCACCAAAATCGAAATGGGGAATCATTAGAGAGGAAAACACCACCAATGAATCAAATATATTGTTCTGATCATGAGGGACTACCTTGATATCAAATACATCAAAATCTTCTATACAAAGACAAAATCTATTTCTATGATGATGGAGAAGATATTTTTTGACTTGGAACAAGTATCTTACCTATTTTACAACAAGATTCACATCTCCTTGTACTACAAGATTTTTATATTACAATTTTTAAGTGGATCACAATCTAAACAAGGCCTCATATTATGCAATGTTATTCATGTTTTCAAACTATTATTTGTATGCAAAGGGATGAATTTTACCTGAATGGTAAATAATCATAATGCCTATGTAATAACCTAAATGGGAGTGACTTCCATGAAAATATAAAGTCCATAATTCATCCTTATGTTGATCCACTATAATAGGGAGTTATTCATCTTTATTATATGTCAGGAAATATCTGTTGTGTCCATTGTCTTAAAGTATAATATTTTCTCTTGTGTCATCCTAGTTTTAAATTAATTCATTCATTTTTCTTACGTGTAATAATTTCTTCATTTGACCTTTAAATATAATAATTGCATATAACCAATCTATCTAAATTCACTTCATTTTTCACAAAATAAACTTTTACTCAACAACATTCCATAAGAGTGATAACTACCAATATGGTTATCAACGCCTTCTTATCTATGAAATTAGAAAAGGATACTTGAGCATATTTTATTCTCCCAACAACAGGAAATTATTTTATCTCCATAGAATAGCAACTGAGAGCTCATGTTAAATGAAGAATAATATCCTTTTAAACTTTTATAGGCATCACATTTTCAGAGGCCCTAGAATCAACTATGTAGTTATTCAATTGATAAAATTCAATTAGTAAAGATAGATAGAATGATTCAACCCTACCTGTGGTGGAATAATTTAAATCAAGAATGTTTTATGGTGGGGATAAGGTGGGAATTGGCAGTAATCCATTTGAAGTAGGAAAAATGGGATTAGAATTTGGATTAATTTTTTTAATAAACTCACATAGATTTTTGAATTGTTTGAGATGGGTTTGCAAGTACTCTGATAGTAAAAAATGTACTTTAGATATTTTTACATGCAAAATTATATCAAATGAGGTATAAAAATACGTTTATGAGGTCATTGTTGCCTTGGAGGGAGAAGAAGACATTAATTTTTGTGTGGTGACCATTTTGGGAGTAGTAACTATAGATTTGGAAGTAGTATTTATGTTTCTAGTGTTAGGAGAAGATGAGCTACTTGGGGAATAACATGTCTTCATAGTCCTTGTGAGATCTAGTTTCATATTGGAAGAATCCATGGAAGGAGGTAATGGAGATCCTATATTGATTATCTTGTTTTGTAGAGTCACCACTGAAGGATTTATAGGATTATTATTTTTTGGAGGCAATAAAAAAAATTTCTTTCTATTATTATAACCATGTAAATACTGTAAATGAGTAACTTATCATGTCAGGTACATCATCTTCTTCATTTAATGAGTATTCAAAATAACTAAAATAATCATCATATACATCCTTAATCCCCTAAAAATTCTCTTATTATTATTTTAATGTTTCAACTTCCTCTTCATCATCCTCTTGTACTTCACAAGATGCATTAGCAGGTGGATATTATAACACTAGTTTTTATGGTATACCTTCAATCCTTTTATTATTTTATAATTTCTTCCTTGGTGCATCCTTATACATGGTACTATGGGAAATCTTCCTTTTCATAGAAACTAAGTCATTTTCTAATATTTGCAACAAAGAATCTATGGTCCCTGAAGTGAAACATGGATGGCTAGTTATCCATGAGATCTCTACTTAATTTTTCACAAGAGAATATGATGGCTAGCTAGACTCCACCACACGTGGGGGAAGGAGCAGGTGTGGTGAAGGATGATGGACCTAGTGGTAGAGAGGAAAAGAGAAGAAAGGAGGCTTAAGTACAATGAGGCATAAGATAGGGATTTAGGGAAGTAGTGCAATATTTCAGAACAAATGGTGTTGAGGAGAGAGATGACTTGTGAATGATTTGAAGCTCATGTAGAGGATGTGGAGAGAGAGCATATAGAAATCCCCCATTTTGGAAAGCATGATAAGGAACCCATAGTGGCCTCTTATGAGAACGTGTCAGTAGAGACAAATTGGTCTATAGGCGTGCATCTAAATTGACTTGGAAACCTAACCCTTGTGCTTGGTTTTCTAGCTTATAGTGTAGCTAGTAGTCAACAAGTTGGTTTAGGAAGTAGAGTAGCAAGAGGTAGAGTTGAATTATCAATAAGTTCATAAGTGATTCATATAGCAAGTGCATTTATGGCTGGTCAGACATCTTACCTGTTATTTGGAGGACCGGTTGGAGGGACCTTGTAAGGTGTGTCATTGGAAAAGAACAAAGGCACGTAGAAATTTGGACTCATATCAAGGAGTAGCATAGCTTTGTAGACTATAGAAGTTCAGTTTAGCATGATTGTTGGGGCACAATGCAGTACATCCTCTAGTCCAATTCCTACTACAGGTGGAGGATCAAGAGGAACAGGTAACTGGTGATTTGGCAGAATTGGTGGATTACTAGGTGGAGGTAACACATGAGGTTCTTGATCTGGTGGGTGTCAGTGCCTAAATTTGTTCTCCTTTTCAGTCTGAACATCATCAAAAATATGGCATGAAGCTTGAAGGTAGATAGATCTTGATATATGTCATTTTATAGCTAGGGATGTGATCTAACTCGTACTCAGATTGGTGGAGAGATGGATAGAACTTTGAAAGGATTTGATCTGACCCTCACTATTTTAGGTTATACCTTTCAACCAAGGTAATAGAACCTATATTGTAACCCCCAAATGGTGAAGGAGATGAAGATACCCCTCAATTTATGCAAATAGTATGAAAAGGCCTTGGAAAAATATGATCAACACTCCAAATCTGATTTTCACAAGTTGTCACTCCCAAATTATGGAGATATTTTCAATGCAAGGAAAGGGTTACTGAAGACATTATATAATCCTGATTTGCCTTGTGCATTTTTGTAGATGGGTTAGATTCTTCTTTTGACACAAAATGCAATGCAGGGGTAGTATGGGTAGGATTAGTTTTGTTTGAATGAATGTTTTGGTGGGGCATCGACAAAAAAAACTTGGATATATCAAACCTTTGACAACCTTTACAATACTTGAACATAATATCAGATAAAATGCTTCAAATAATCAGGATATTCTTTCAACCAGAAGATGCATAAATGGAAGCCCAGGTTGAACTCTTCACACAATATTTGAGAACTCACCACAAAAGCTTGAAGTAAACAACCCAATTAAACACAAAAATCCTTGATCAAATCACACCTAAGGTACCCCGAAAGTCTTACAAGCAACCTCTACAGTCAAGGAAGGTAAAGTGATTTTAAATTTGTTTATCTCTTTAATCAGATGAAGTCTCTTCTGAATATGAGATTGTAAATGCCACTAAACTATCAACAAGAAATGGAGATTCTGTGTTATTTCCAGAGACTTTCAATGCAAGATTGCAACAAGAACTATGAAAACTATTTGTAGGCATTTAAAAATGATAATAGAAATCATATTTCCTAGAAAAACACAGATTAACTCAAAATCTTATTAGATTCATCAGCTGGGGAGAGTTTCATAAAAAATCTTAGAGCTATATGATTACTATACACTTCTAACCAACTCACATACATGAAGATCCAACACAAGAGAAATTAACCTAGTTCTTTGGTGGGTTCCTCATAAAATGAGCTTTCTCTCAAAATTTGCTTGTGATTTTCAACTTCCTGACCTTTTGCATTTCTCAAAAACTGCATTATATACCTCTTGCCACATTTGAATCCTTCTTTCCCAAGAAAATAATATGCCATGGCATCAAGTTTGTTACAACAATTCCCCATGATATTACTGAAAGTGACATTTAACCAATTCTGCGAGGAGGAGATGCCAAGCATACAAAAAGACTAAATCATTACAAATATTTGGATCATTATTCATTATGGAGGCACGTTTTTTATCCTCAAGGTATGCAGGCCCCTCATCCTCTCATCATTTCATCTTATCCTTTCCCAATTTGGTTCTACATCTTTATAATTTGATATTTCACATGTCTTACATGGGCATGAGTAAAATTTATCTCAAAAACACCTCAAATATGCAAATTAAGTCATGAAGCCGATTCCAATGATCCTAGAAGGCCAAAACCACATAGAATCGCCAAAAATTTGATGCAAAATTCACAATTACAAGATTGCTTGAGCAAAATGGAAACTAAAAATGATCCATGTGCAGTTACCCTGGAGCTACTTTTTCACCTTCAATCTGGGCCCTCCACGCGTCTAAATATGATTGGGAATCAATTTGGGCTCACCAGTTGACCTTTTGACATTTTTGGAAAAATGGCAAAAATTTGACCTTTTTCTCCGCCCCTCCGCCCCTCAATTTTTCTGATGGCACCTGGCACATGGTGGGTGCCATTGGGATCATACTTCAATTCTACGCATTTTGACCTTTTTTGGAAAATTGGAAAAATTTCACCTTTTCCCCCACGGGTCCGCACCTCTACCTTTGTCCTTAACACATGTCATGCTACCTATCATTGAAATTATGTGGGCTTATTTCATGTTTTGACCCCTTTTTTCACCATGGGAAAATTTTCAACTTTTCCTTCCATGAGCCCGCACCTCCCATTTCGCCCTTGCCATGTGTCACTTGGTGATTTGCTCGCAGTCCTGCGCTT
Organism: Taxus chinensis; assembly: GCA_019776745.2. Lineage (NCBI taxonomy): Eukaryota > Viridiplantae > Streptophyta > Pinopsida > Cupressales > Taxaceae > Taxus > Taxus chinensis. The sequence goes on from CM034151.1 coordinate 704,833,977, forward strand.
CAAATTTCCATACTGAGTCTTTTTGCAAAAAGGGAAAAATTTCCCTTTTGCATCTGCCACCCCGCCGACCCGCTCTGCCCACCGTGTATCTCCCTGTAGCTCATTCGTAGGCCCACGGCATAATTCTTCGTCTTAACCCTTTTTTCCAAAAAGGGAAAAAGTTCCCTTTTCCTTCTACAACCCGCACTTCCCTCTAACGTTTTTATGGACACACGTCTACTTGAGATTGGCCATGGGGCCGCGCTTCGAAATTTCACCTTAGGCCTTTTTGACCAAAAGGGAAAAAGTTCCCTTTTCCTTCCGCGGCCCACACTTCCTTGCTTTGCCACCGCATCGCCACGTGTCCACCCCTGCTCCAATTCGGACCCACGGGCTTTTCCTCATCTTTTTTCCCCTTCACCAAAAAGGAAAAAATGCCTAAGTTCCCCACTAGCTTCCCACTCCACCTTCACATAAGAACATGACACGTGTCCTCCCGTGGAGTTGCGGGGGGAATTTTGAATTTTTTCCCGAAGCCCAAAAATGACTAAGTTTTTTCAGAGAAACCCACTAATCCTTGTCCAACTAGAAGTAGCAACGTATGAGGATAATTTTGAGCTTAATTTTGATGGTCAAATGACACCCGTACGACCGTCAAAAAACATAGAGTTTTACAGAGATGCCCGAATTCGATTTTCTCTTCGTGGGTGATGGATTTTTTTCTCAAAAAACAAGGGGAAGTTGATTTTATGCAAGTTTTGACCATGGGGAAGGGTTTTTGAAGGCATCATATGCATGAAACAAAAAAATTTGATTTTTCACGATCAGGCAAGAGGGAAAACATAGCATAGCCTACAGATTTGGAAAAAATTAGGGCACAAACAAGGCATGCATGGGTGTTTCTTCACAAATGAGGCATGGAAAATGATTTTTCAAATGAATTAAGGCATGGAAGCAGAGGAAACAACTTCATTTCACCCATTAAAATTGTAGAAAATGTTTCAGGAAGTGCAGAGTGAAAGGAAAATTAGGGAAAAATCATAGAGGATCAAAATGGACACCAACATCGGCTCCTGCTCGGGGATGGGCACTCCCAGTGAGTGCCATAAGAACAACGTAGACCAAGTGCCAAAATAATCCATTGGTCAAATGGAGTCATGAGCCAAAAATCACCAAAAACCAGCCGAGAACCTGACAAAAAATGGCTGCCACATAGCAAGGAAAACCACAAAAATGACAAAACACCAAAAAACAGAGCGAAAAACCAAACACTATACATTATACAAGCTAGTGCATACCTCAAATTTGGGGATTAATCCAAGAAATGCTTCAGATGCCTACCATTAACATGTAGTTCAAGCAATTCCCCATCTAAATCTTTGAGAAAAAAGGTATTCTCACCAATTATGATATCAATGGAGTAAGGTCCCATCCACAATGCATCAAATTTTCCATGTTTTCCCTTATCCTCATTTCTGCTATCCCACAAACAAAACTAGATCTTCAATATTAAAGGCCCTAGGAGTGACCTTCTTGTCAAACAATATTTTCAACTTCTCTCTAAATCTGATATGCCTCTGATGGGATGCTCTTCTCTCTTCATCTAGCTCCATAATCTGATTGATCCTTGCTTCATATGGACTGACCTCTTGATCCTCAAGTTGTTGAACAAACTAAAATGAAGATAACTGTAGATGTAAGGGAAGCATAGATCTTGAGTTCCATACACCAACTCAAACGGGCTCTTACTAGTAGCTCTCTTGGCAGTGATTCTATCAGCCCAAACTATAAATTTCAGTTGTTCACCCCATTTTTTCTTGTTCAACTCCAAGGTCCTTCTAATGATCTTCAAAAAATTCTTATTACTGGACTCAGCTTGTCCATTTCCTTGGGGATTATAGTTTGAAGAATAAGTTAAATTGGTTCCATACTCCTTACACATTGCCATCAAAGGTTTAGCTCTGAAACACATGGCATTATCAACCACAATTTTGACTAGCACACCAAATCTGCATATGATATTATTCAACAAGAAGTCCATAACAACTTGGTGTGTTGCTTTCTTGGTGGGGATTGCCTCTACCCACTTGTGAAATAATCTTTGGCTACAAGAAATCCACTTATGGCCAGCACTAGAAGGATCTGAAATCTCACCAATGAAGTCCATTACCCACTGTTTGAAAGGAGCTTCGATTGATACAAGATGCAAAGGAAGGGAGCCTGAAGCTTTCATTCTTCTAGAGAAACGCTAGACAGCTTTCACATTTTCTAATCAGCATGGTTGCATCTTTGAAGAGAGTAGGCCACCAATAACCAGCTCTCAAAACTTTGTGTGTTGTAACCCTTCCAACAAAGTTTCCTCCACAAACTCCCCCATGGAAATCAGCAATTAATTTGGGAGCTTCATCTTTAGTTACACATTTCAAGAGGACACCTTCAGGGTTCTTCCAAGTCAGCCCAAAGTCAGTGATGATGTATTTTTGAGAGGCCAACTTGAGGGCTCTTTTCTAATTTTTATTTAAATGATCAGGACAACAAATGTGTCTAAGGTAAAATATTATGTCCTTATACCCCTCATAACTTACCAATTTCCCAAGAACATCCACCCTTTCTTCCTCTACCTCATTCACTTCCACAGTCTACAAGTTGCTCTTAGCCATGAGCTTAGCAAGACCCAAACCTCTTACCAAGTTTGTGGTTTGGATGTCCATATCATAATCTTGTAATTTGTTCACCCATCTACATATTTCAATTGAGATCTCCATCTCTGATAAGATGTCTTTTACCATGGTGTGGGGAACATAAGCAACAACTTTTGAACTTAAAATATAAGGCTTGAAAACCTTTGTTGCTTTCACCAAGGAAAATTCTTGTTTTTTCCATGATTGTATACTTTCAACTCAGCAACTTGTAAAACCTTACTAAATAAGGAAATAGGCCTCTCAGCCCCATATTCATCTTTTTGGAGTAAAACAGATGCAATAGTATTTTCAGAAGCAAAGGAGAAGATTTGGAAAGGCCTCTTGTAATTCGGAGCTGACAAGATAAGTGCATGTGTAAGTGCCTCTTTGATTCCTTCAAAATCCTGAATAGCAGCCTCCTCCCACTTGATAACTTGATCTTTCTTTAACATGCATGTGATAGGAAGACTCAACTTAGCAAAATTGGAAACAAACCTTCTAATGAAATTGATTTTCCCAAAGAAATATTGGATGCCCTTCTTTGTTCTTGGAATTGGCACCCTACTGATTGCTTCTATTCTCTCTAGGATCAATCATGACACCAGCATTTAAAACAATATGACCAAAAGTAGCTTGGCCTTTTGTACCTCAAAGTGATAGTTCTTTGGATTGAGAGAGATTCCAAATTCTCTACATCTGATCAACATTCTTTTCAAATGTTGCAAGTGATATTTTCTGGCTATTTGAAAATACAGTCACATCATCCTAATAAATTGCAGTGAATTCATTTATATAACCAGCGAAAATAAACATCCATTGCTCTTTGGAAGGTAGCTCCAACATTAATGAGATGAAAAGGCATTCTCACCTAAACATATGTTCCACAAGGAGTGGTAAAGGTAGTTTTAAATATTTCTAGACTCCTTGACAACAACTTGATTGTAGCTAGAGAAACCATCCAAGGTGGACAACAATTCAGTTCTAGTCACTAACTGCAGCATGTTCTCCATGTTTTGTAAAGGATAATTTTCTTTCAATGAAACTCTATTCAAATTTCTAAAGTCTACAGAAATTCTGACATCTGCATTCTTCTTTCTGACTGGCACAAGTTTTGCAGCCCAATATGAATACCTTGTGGGCTGAATGATCCCTCCCTCCTTCAGTATCTTCAATTCATCTTACATTTTCATGGAGAGGAGTGGATTAATTGGCCTTTTCTTCTATTTGAATGGTTTGGAATTTTTCTCAAGATGGATCTCATGTTGAAACAAGTCTTCTCTATATGATTTTAGCTTTGAATATGACTAGGTAAGGTAGTTTTGATATTGTTTCAACAATTGAAGATAGGATTTGTTTTTCTTCCTTGTTTAAACTGCTACCCAACCAAAATTTTCTTGGTTTTTCCTTTTTTCCCAAGTCATGATCTTCCACATCCCTTGAGGTAGATATGTTTCTATGGATGATGCAATCAGCCTTGTCAAATTTTTACTCAAGAGTAACAATGCCTCTAGGAATGGTGTTAGTTTTCAATTGGATAATATCTTTTCCAAACAAATTCTATCTTCCTTCAGTCACACACACCATTGGTTCCCAATAAATATGATAATATACAAACTCACCTTGATTTTGTAAGAACCTTTGCACTTGAGCATCATCATCAAACACTTGTCAATGCTTGATATTGTCAAGGACAACTGGTCTAGTTAGTTCACTTAGACATTGTACTCATAATAAGGTGAAACTGGTGCAATCTCCAAATCTAGATCCCAACACTGCCAAATTTTCAGTAGTAGCATTGAAACTTCTATCATGGTGCACAATATTGAAAGAATCAAACATCTCAATTATATCCCAAATTGCATGCTTATATTGCTTCATCAACGTTGATTTTTTATAGCATTCAATTTTCATATTTTTTTTGAAAACTAGCTCTGAATCTCCCTTTGCAATGATGTCCTTAACACCATACTTCTATAAAATTCTCAGACCCAACAACAAGTTTTCATACTCAGCAATGTTTGTTAGTACATTCAAAATTACGCTTGAAGGAGAAAAAAAATTCTTCCAAGCTAGGAGAAATTAGAATTACACTAGCACCATTTCCAAATTTGGATCAAGCTCCATCAAATAGAAAATTCCAAGGAGAACATATCTATTCAAGGAAATTTGATTGATCCATTTTTTGTTCCTTTCCATCATAAAAACCAATAAAATTATTAGCATCAATATCAGCAAATAATACTTCATAAGAAGCATTGTTTAGGGTCCTCAATTAGATGCAACATTTTCTTTTCTCCATAGAGCTTGACAAGGCTAGCCCTCAATGGGAATGGTGGCAAAAAGACATATCCATTTGGACACTCCCTCCAACACTTGCATGGCCCACTTTCTTGAAAATAACATACCCCATTTGGCAGGGAAATCAACAATTACAACATCTAATTTTAAATCCCTCCCAGGATAAGATGCAAGATGCACTACCAAACCCTTCACACAACCAACAACCGAAACTTCTCTTGAGTCCATAGAAGTATGATTTTCCATAGGCTGCTTGTCACTTTGATATCCAACTCATTCATGACTTCAAGAGGCATGACATTACATGATGCACCAGAATCAAACATACAATTGTGAAGTAGCTTGTCCTTTATGATAAACGTTGTGAAGAATGGATCAACATTCAATTGGGAATCAACCAAGGATGTCCCCAAATATACCTCAGGTGTCTCTCCAAGATCTTCTACTGCTGGTAGTGTTTTAAGGTCAGCAATGATTTGAGGAGGATTTTCAACAACATTTACATTTCTTCCTCGAGCTAGTCTTCTCTTTTTTCAACCCCAAGAACTCAAATTGTTCTCTTCTTATGCTCAGGAATTCTAAGCAACTCAATGATTGGAACACTCACTTTGATTTATCTCAATACTTAGGCTATGTCATAGGGAACACCCTATTGGCAAAGATAGTATTGGAAGGGAGACAAGAAAATTGATTTGATGGTAAGGGATTCTTGGCAGCTTGGGCATGAGGAGGACTATAATTTTTTCTTGGGACAACATGAGATTTTGGAAAGTGTTTCTCTACTAGGAGTATTCTTTTGGAATGCTTGTGAGCAAGGGTGTTTTAGGTTTTGGCTTTAGGCCTAACTCCCTTAACAACTTTTCTTCTAGTGTTATAGTCTTTCTCTTGAGCTACAACAACATTCATCAACAATTGTCTATCTTCCTCTGAAGGAATACCACCATCATACTTCTTAATCATCAAAGATCTTAATTATTCAAAGTCATTGTTAGGAATTTTAAAAGCTTTCACTACATAAACTTCAAGATTATGAGGGGGAAGGAAGACTTTTACCCGTTTGATGTAATCCCAAAAATGTTGTAGCAGTCTTAGCACTTATTACTTCAGTAGATGTTGCTCCTCCTTGTGAGCTTGAAGAATAGCCCACCATGATAATTATCATCATCAGTACCATCCTCATTATTAGCTTCACCTTCTTGCAATTCCACTTCACATGGAGGATGGGATAGAAAACACATATCACACCAATCAATATCAAAAACTTCTTCAAAAGTAGTCAACCCTAATAGTTAAGGGATCAGGTAACACTATTCCTTCAAGTGCTCGAGCATGTCTATTTGTAAACCCCATGGGTCCTTTCTCTCTATAATCATGCCCTTTGATCACCTCTAGGATGATTGGAAAATTTGTCATGGTTTTTTGCTCTTAGCTGACCTTGTGAAGTATTTCCAATTCCCTTCTCAGCTCTTGCCAATTTGTATGAGATTTCTTTGACAGCCCCTGCAAAAGTTTTCACAACCTCCTCTAAATCAGCACCCTTGCTCAGTTTGAGGTTTTTTAGGGTTTATCAACTTTACACCATCTCTCTTGAGAGGTTTCCCAATAGCCTTGATATTGTTTTCAATTTGAAGTGCCATGGTGAAAGCTTGTCTTAGATTTGTAGGGTTCTTGTCTCTTAAGTAATAGGCTTCATTCTTATCAAATGCATCCACATATTTGATTAGACAAGACTTCATCACAAGGCCTTAGACTAATAGGTATCCTTCTCAAATTTTTGTTAAACCTTGTGTTGAAGTCATGGACTGATTCATTGGGGTTCTTCCTGGTGTTCTCAAACTTAGACAAGATAAATCTAGTATCAGTCTTGTCACCATATTACAATCATAAATGCATTCTTCATCTCAGTCCAAGAATCAATTAGAATTATTAGGTAGAGCCTTATACCAATCCCTAGCATCCTCTTATAATGTATGAATGAACAATTTAATATACACATCTTCAAAATCTATCTCAAAATCTTCCATAATGTTAACAAAAAGTTTGAGATGCTGATCACCAGTTATTGCATTGTTACCTTGGAATTTTGGCAATTTATTTCTGACATCTTGTGGGACAGACATTTGGGTAACCATCCATTCCTATAAAGTCTATAGGACCAATGGTGTTAACAACAAGTAGAGGCCTAGGCCGAGCCATATTGATTGGTGGAGGCAATATTAGAGGTAAAACAAGCTGATGAGGAGTGCAAGATCCTCGAGGCTCAAGAATATGATTCACAAGACTGGTATCCTCTAAATACTGATTTTCTTGGAAATATTTTATTAGGATTGAAACACACAACTGTAGATTGAAGAAGGAACCTACTAGGTACATCAGAAGGACCTTCACTAGCTGAGGCAAACAAGTTTATTAGAGGATTTCTTGAATCATAATCACTTGAAGAAGAGTGATAATCCTCTCCCAAAGGATGATCTCTCTCACCTATGGATATATCTTTCCCTAATGTATGACCTTTTAATAACTTTCCAAACTCTTCTCCTTTCCAACTCTGAGTTTCTTGAATTTGTAAAAAACTTCTTAGTAGAGTCTTTAAGGAAGAGAAATGTTTTTCCTTCCATTTTTGTAGATATTAGCAACACAAAAGTAAATTATAGAAATGTTAAGACATTGGTACTTTATCAAGATCAGAACAGACATGGAGTTTCCACTAAGGATTTTCACCCTAGTTGTGATACATGCACTAAAATACTCTATCAAATATCTACCAGCACTCAAAATATTGCCAAACTTTATAAATAAGACCTTTCTTTCTTTCAATTTATCAACCACAAATGTAAATGAAGTGTAGACAACTCCTGGAAACTGAGTAAAAATGTATAGCAAGAAATTATATGTTTACTTAATCATCACAAATCTGATTATAAAATGATGCTTCAACAATGTATTTGCATGCATAATTTGCAAGGGACTTTACCATGGTTTGGTATGCATTAAAATATCTCAAATATGTATACACATGGATCATATTGAACTAAGAGAATATCAAACCCAGAAGTATACTCTTCATTCCAATCTTATAAATCTGATGAGAAGATCATACTCAGATTAGTAACTGCACATAAATCACATAAGAAGCATTAACAGGGATCTAAAATATTGAAATATTGAATAATGTCCTCGGTAACAATGCCAGAAAGTGTTGGTGTTGTTGACGGGATAAACAAATATGGACTGGTAATGAATCAGCAAACCAATCTCAGCAATGCAAATTAGTTCCCAAGAATTCAAAACAATCCTGGCAATGGCACCAGAAGGTGTTGGTAGCCCAAATTTGTTCTCATTTTTAGTCATGAGCAACATCATAAAAATGGCATGAAGCTTGAAGGTAGATAGATCTTGAAATATGTCATTTTGTAGCTGGGGATGTGATCTAACTGGCACTCAAATTTATGGAGGGATGGATAACACTTTCAAAGGATTTTATCTGACCCTCACTATTTTAGGTTGTGCCTTTCAACCAAAGTAAGAGAACCTATATTGTAACCCCTAAATGGTGAAGGGGATTAAGACACCCCTCAATTTTATGAAAATAGTATGAAAATGCCTTGGGAAAATATGATCAACACTCCAAATTTAACATTCACAAGTTGTCACTCCCAAATTATGGAGATATTTTCAATGCAAGGAAAGGGTTACTGAAGACATTATATAATCCTAAATTTCCTTGTGCATTTTTGTAGATGGACTTAGATTATTTTGTTGACACATAATGCAATGTAGGGGTATTATGGGTAGGTTTAGTTTGTTTGAATGAATTTTTTGGCGGGGCATTGACAAGAAAAAACTTGTATCTATCAAATCTTTAACAACCTCTACATTACTTGAACATACTATTAGATAAAATGATTCAAATAATTAGGATATTATTTTAACCAGAAGATGCATAAATGGAATCCCAGGTTGTACTCTTCACACAATCTTTCAGAATTCACCACAAAATATTGAAGTAAAGAACCCAATTAAATAAAAAAATCCTTGATCAAATCATGCCTAAGGTACCCCTAAAGGCTTACAAGCAACCTCTGCAATTAAGGAAGGTAAAGTGATTTTAAATTTGTTTATCTCTTTATCAAATGAAGGCTCTTCTGATTATGAGATTGCAAATTCCACTAAAATATCAACAAGAAATGGAGATTCTGTGTGATTTCTCAAAGAATTTCAATGCAATATTGCAACAAGAACTATGAATACCATTTATAGGTATTTAAAAATGCTAACATACATCATATTGCCCAGAAAAACATAGATTAACTCAAAAGCTTGTTAGATTCATCAGTAGGGGAGAGTTTTATGAACAACCTCAGAGTTGTGTGATGGCTATACACTTGTAACCAACTCACATACATGAAGATCCAACACAAAAGAAATTAACTTGGTTCTTTGGTGGGTTTCTCAGAAAATAAGCTTTCTCTTCAAATTTTCTCATGATTTTCAACTTCCCAACTCTTTTACATTTTCTCAAAAAAGGCATTATATATCTCTTGCCACACTTGGAGAATTCTTTCCCAAGCAAAGAATATGCCAAGGGATCAAGTTTGTTACAACAACTTCTCATGATTCACTCAAAATGACATTTTAACAAATTTGCAATGAGAGTTTGCCAGGTGTTTAAAAATACTGAATCCTTAAAAATATTCAGATCATTATCCCTTGTGGAGGCACATTTTTCATCCTCAAGGAATGTAAACTCCTCATCCTCTCATCATTTCATCTTATCCTTTTCCAATTTGGTTCTGCAACTTTATAATTTGACATTTCACGTTTTGCATGGACTTGAATAAAATTTATCTCAAAAACACCTCAAATTTGCAAATTGAGTCACAAAACTGACTCCAATGATCCTAGAAGGCCAAAACGACATGGAATCACCAGAATTTGATGAAATTTTATGCAAAATTTGTAATTTCAAGGTTGCTTGGAGAAAAATGGCGGCCAAAAAATGATAATTGTATAATTTTCCTTGATTTGATTTTTTCACCTTCAATCTAGGCCCTCCACGTGTCAATATACAATTGGGAATGAAATAGGGATCACCTTTTGACCTTTTCTATATTTTTTGAAAAACTGGAAAAAAATGACTTTTTTCTCTACCCCTCCACCCTTGCATTTTGGTGATGACATGTGGCACATGGTGGGTCCCATTGGAATCATGCGCTTCAATTCTACCCATTTTGACCCTTTTCTGGAAAATTGGAAAATTTTCACGTTTTTTCCCACGGGCCTGCATCTCCACCTTTTTCCTTGACACTTGTCATGATTTTTATCATTGAAATTCTGCGGGTTTATTTAATGTTTTGACCCCCTTTTTTCGCCAATGGAAAATTTTCAATTTTCCTTCCGCGGGCCCGCACCTATGATTTCTCCCTTGTCACATGTCGCTTTCTCTATCACTAAAATCACGGTCTAGGGCTTCAAGTCTCCATGTTAACTCCCTTTTTAAGCAAAAAGGGAATTTTTCCATTTTTCTTCCATCAGTTTTTCGACCCACTTTGTCCGCCACGTGTCTCCCTGTGGCTCATTCATGCAAGCCTGCTGGCTTAATTCTTTGTCTTAACTCTTTTTGCCAAAAAGGGAAAAAGTTCCCCATTTTCTTCTGCCGTGCCCCGCACTTCCCTCTGATTCATTTTATGGACACGCAGTCCACCTGTGATTGGCCACAGGGCCGTGCTTCGAAATTTTACCTTACAGGCCTTTATGACCAAAAGGGAAAAAAGTTCCCTTTTCCTTCCACAGCTCACACTTCCCTGCTTTGCCACCGTGCCACTATTTGTCCACCCCCTACTCTAAATTTAGACCCATGGGATTTTCCTCATATTTTTTCCCCTTTGCCAAAAAGGTAAAAAATGCCTAAGTTCTCCTGACCAGCTTCCCACTCTGCCTTCTGCAAAAGAACATGACATGTGTCCTCCGCACGGAGTTGCGGGGGAGGATTTTGAATTTTTTCCTGAAGCTGAAAAATGACTAAGTTTTTCAGAGAAACCTGTCTGATACTTGTCCAACCATAAGTGGCCACATATGAGGAGAATTTTGAGCTTAATTTTGACGGTCAAATGACACCCGTATGACCATCAAAAAACATGCAGAGTTTGCAAGAGATGCCCAAATTTGATTTTCTCTTCATGGGTGATGGATTTTTTTCTCAAAAAATAAGGGGAAGTTGATTTTATGAAAAGTTTCAACCCTGGGGAAGGGTTTTTGAAGGAATATATGCATGAAACGAATAAATTTGATTTTTCATGATTAGGTAAGAGGGAAAACATGACATAACCCGTATATTTGGAAAAAATAGGGCACAAACATGGCATGCATGGGTGTTTCTTCACAAATGAGGCATGGAAAATGATTTTTCAAATGAATTAAGGCATGGGAGCAGAGGAAACAACTTCATTTAACCCATTAAAACTATAGAAAATATTTCAGGAAGTATAGAGTGAAAGGAAAATTAGGGTAAAAGCATAGAGGATCAAAATGGACACCAATAGTGGGCATGGTCCTCACCAGCCCCAGAATATTTACATGGAGATGTCACTTCATCTCCCAGAGTATAGGGGAATATAAGATACTACTTAGCATGTGCATATGTGTGAGATATTGTGGCATGTGAAAGGAATAACAACTTTAGAGAGCAAGGCCAGATATTTTGTAACTGCATTGTAGGGATACACACATAGCTAGTATAGAAATTTTTACCTTTATCAGACTTGTGTTGATTATATAGTGTTATGGAATGCTTTTATTAAGGAATTTTATATACTTGAGTTCAAGCATAAACATATAAGCACACTCAAGGACATCAAGAAGGGCACTATAGAGAGTGTTCGGGAATATGATGCCCATTTCAAAACACTCTTGTCTAAACTATCATATGATATCCATACAAGTCAACATGCACAATGGTTCTTCAGAGGCTTGATTATGCCTTTTAGGAGGACACTCTCACATAATACTTATACATACCTGCATGAGGCACTTGAAACAACTCTACAAAATAAGGCTATCAGGAGCATAGACAATGGAATGAGCCCATTCTTGGAAGCTCATATTGTAGAAATGGAAAACCATTTGGAGAAACTATTAGCCAATATAACACATGAGACATGCAGTTGATCTGAAAATAGACCAAATTATTTTTCCTCAATCACAAACCCCTATAGGATTTTTTTTTCCAAATTTACCCCATTAAAAAACACTTAAAGCAATGTAAGAATTAAAATACATTGCACATAGTTTGATAACGGAGTTTGACAGAAGGCCTACAGTCTTTAGGTTCATTAATAGAACCGATATAGTATCTACTTCAACGACTGTAACAAATAATACAATCTAAGCATGATAATACTGAATACAAATGGAAAAAAACCTTTATACCATGTATCTCTCGTGGTAGATTTGATACAACATTCTATCCAAGAATATTTGTACACCTCCATTACATGGTGCTAAGTATTCTCCTTTATGGTACAATGCTTAATGGATACCTGATCAGTCTTCAAGATGATATTATGACACCATATGGCTCCTTGGTTGGTCTTTTAGACATGACATACTCTAAAACATTGTGGCTTAATAATCCTAAAGAACAAGAACCTCCTCCATGACCACCAAGTTATAATCTTTAGTCTTATGCAGTAGATCCGATCTTCCTCATGCAGAATATCATATGACACTAAAGTCCAGGATCTACAGTATGCATTGTGTCTCAAATGGCCTATTGGATAGTATTAATAACTCTTATTTACAATATTTCCTATTAAAAACAAAAGGTATTATCTCTCCATATTTCCTATATTAAAATAGGATCTTACATCTCCATAATGTCATCATGATCGCCATCAAACTTCAACAGTCATCCTTCTTGGCTCAGGACATCGGAGTATGTCTTCTCGGAGAGAATTTAGAGCTACAAAATAATATTTTGCCTCTTGAAACATAATAGGGATTAATAATAATAATAATAATAATGCCTATAATAGGAATTACATATTATATTCCTATAACATTAGGTCCTCGACTCCAAAAACATGCCTATAGTAAATATGATAGACTTTAAAATAATAATGCCTATAACATACTATAGGTCATTTCAAAATAATAATGGTATATATAAAATAAATATAGGATCCATTACATTCATAATATTGTTCCTTAGCCTCCACGAGGCTTAGCTTGGGAGAGATTAAGCTCCACAACTAAGCTTGCTTGTGTAGAAGAGGGGTGTCAAAGGCCTTTATATAGGTAGAAATATGAACACAAAGTCTTGTCATTAAAACCCTTATTACTCCTTAAGTTATCACATGTAGCCTAGCTATAGGTTGGAAGGTTGGATAGGGAGTCGGGCCATTGTGAAATGGATATCTCATCAGGATCAAGTCTTGCTCTCATCGTGCTACGAATTTATCCTCTCCCGTTGACCATTTTGGTCGGTCAACTGACCATTCGAGCTCCACTATGGATAAAAGACTAACCACCATTTTTGCCTGCTTCCGTTCACCACAAATAATCCATGTTTTCTTCCCTTCCATGTTTGACCCTACCCTCATCGAGCCTTCTAGTTATAACCACGTATGATGCCCATTACTCCCACATGTCCATGAATTGGCTCATCGAGCTCGATTATTTTTTTGGTGGTTTAGGGATAAAAATTTATATCCCATTTGCGATGGGAGAGGAGATATGATAGGTTTTAAAATAGGCTTTGCCAAAATATTTGAAATGTGGCTTCATGCCACATTCGTCACGTGTTTGCTCGACCAAATTTAAATGGAGCTCATTGATTTGCACAACTATCAACTCACCCTTTCAATGAAATTATATATCTCACCAATGGATATCAATGGTTAACTCGACCCTTATCTCAATCCATATGGCTCGCTTCATAAATAAAACTCATCATATGTGAATAGATTGATAACTAAATATAACTCGACTTTAGTTGATGGGATAAAATGGTGGTAGTCCATATGGTGGCCTAAGGAACCACCACGATGGAAAAAAATTTCTTTATCGATCGTATACGAAGATGAAGATGATATTGAATGAAGAATCATTGGACCGTAGAAATCTCAAAACACAATTTGCTACCTTCACACGATCATACTTGTACCACTATTTTATGACTTTTTAGTATGACCCAGTCCCCTTGCCTAGGGTTGACCGGAAATTTGACTAGTCTCATTGTTTGACACGTATGGACTCTACTTTTCAACGTTCAAATAGTCAACAGAATATCTCTCGAAGTCATCATCCACATTGTACATTGATCCTGTAGGAACTTTAGGGAACATATATTACTCTGTATTGCCCTCCATGGATTATGCCTCCTTAATGGGAAAGTATATTTTTCCCAAAAATCTTGTAAACTCTAAATCACATGTTGTTGAGAAGAAATCTACATAGTATACTGACCAACTCTGTAATCAAACAATTAATGTTTCAAACTATAGGACTTATGGCACATGGGCTCACTACATCCTACTACACCACTTTAATATCTGAAGAAGACCTCCACTGTCTTTATTGTATGGTGCTAAGTTTCCCAATCAAACCTCAACACTCCCCATTTTGTGGTAATAAGCTTCTAAATATCTGACAAACAAGGACCCCCCTTTTACTCTATAACACACCTCCTGGCTGTGAGTGGATTCCAGCAAAATCTAAAACTAGTCTCGAAGAAACTCCATGCTAATGAAGAGCTAAGAGTGATCTGATGTTCAGTGACTAAACAATGACTTGGTCAGGTAAAATCCTAATATAGGGTCATAAGAGACTCTATATAGAATGAAGATACAACCTGATGTCATGTCCCTTTATAGACCTCAACACTTCTACATTGCACATGTGCTAAGTCCTCTTTCAAGACCTCCAATGCCTCCATTATGTGGTGCTAAGTCTAGATGATCAACTACCATTCAAATGCTACATGGTCATAATGCCGTTACACTTAATGGTGTTCTGAGATAATCTATCTACATGAGCTCAATAATGGTGAATTCACACCATGTTGTATGGATAGTGCCTCTACATGGTAAAAATCCTCGTGTTGACGATGATTATTAGGTACCACTCTATGTGTACACACGCATAATGGCCTTCTACACAGAATGAAGTATCCAACCTGATGTTACATTCCAATGGTGTTTTGCTACTATACCTGTTGCACGGTCACAAATTACTCGTAACACAGAATTAGAAGTTCTGAGATGACACCAATGAGCTCAACTATCTATACAAACAACTGAAATTTTCTCCAAGCTTATAGGTATGAGTATCTAACCGTAATAGTCACTTAAAAAGTCTAATTAGGAGATATGTGCCCTTAAAAGGGTATTTATACAACTTCTAAATACAAGTGTAAGGAAAAATTTTCCTAATACATCATAAAAATTTAGTTGTAATAATGCTCCATTTTTGGAGTCTTTGTACAATAAGCTTAAATAAAAAAAATAAGGAAAATAATTTCTCATGATAAACCTGTCATGAAGATTTCTCCTATTTGGTGTCTTATGCACTTTGTCTTCCCCATTGTTTTTGCAACGTGGATTGACTTCATTTGTCTCCTCCCTGCTAAATAAACCAACAAGGAAAAAATACACTACATATCATAGTGTTAGAAAAATCACCAACTAATAATATCCCTCTAGTGGTTTATAATGCAAGTATGAAAATGAGTACAAATTTTGCCCAAATTTGGGTCTTTTACTAATTTTCCCCTATTGATCATCGAACGATCTATTATCTGCACATGAGTTATAATGAAATAAATTCAAATATTAAATGTGAGAAAATTACTGAGGATGATAAACCTATCCCTCAGTCTATCCCACCAATCTAGACTCCACAAGTACAATCTGATGTATTTACTGTTAGCTCATCATGCAGTGATCAACCTGCCTGGAGAATAGAAAGTTTGCAATTTTGATCACCTGCTCTAATACCATCTTGATCCGAAAATAGACTAAAATGTTTTTCCTTGATCATGGACCCCTATAGGCTTAAATTATTTTCTAAATTTACCCCATTAAAATAAACTTAAAGAGATGCAATAATTAAAATACACTACACATAGGTTAATAAAAAAGTTCAGAAGAAGGCCTATGTCTCCGGGTTCATCAATAGAACCGATATATTATCTAATTCAACTACTTTAACAAATAATACAATATAAGCATGCTCAAACTAAATACAAATGAATAAGAACCTTTATACCAAGCAACTCTACTACTAAATTCGATCTAGCATTCTATCCAAGAATACCTCTACACCTTCATTGTAAAATGCCCAATGGCTCCCTAATCAGTCTTCTAGATGCTATTATGACACCCTATGGCTCCCCGGTAGGTCTTTCCAGACATGACATACTCTAAAAAGTTGTGGCTGAAAAATCCTGAAGAACAAGAACCTCCTCCACAACCACCAAGTGATAATCCTCAACTTATGTAGTAGATCTGATCTTCCCTTGTAGAATATCCTATGGGACCAAAGTCTAGGATCTGTAATATGCGTGTAGCTCAAATGGCCTATTGGATAGTATTAATAACTCCCAATAAAATATTGCCTATTAAAACTAATAATTCTTATCTCTCCATATTTCCTATATTAAAATAGGTTATACATCTCCATAATGTCACCATGATCACCATGGAACTTCACCTGTTGTCCTTCTTGGCTCGGGCTTGGAGTATGTCTTCTCAGAGATAATTTAGAGCTATAGAATAATATTTCACCTATTAAAAGTAATAGGACTCAAAATAATAATAATGCCTATAGTAGGACTTACATATTATATGCCTATAACATTAGGCCTCGGCTCTGAAAATATGCCTATAGTAAATATAAGACTTTAAAATAATAATGCCTATAAAATAATATAGGTCTTTCAAAATTAATAATGGCCTATATAAAATAAATATAGGACCCATTACATTCATAATATTCTCCCTTAGCCTCCATGTGCTTAACTTGGGAGAGGCTAAGCTCCACAAATGAGCTTGTGTAGAGGAGGGGTGTCGAGGGCCTTTTATAGGCCAAAATCACCCACAAAGATTGTGTTTATAGGGCTTATCACCATTATCATATCACAACTACATATATAGGAGGGCTGGTGAGACCATTCCATTTGAAATGGAGAGGTTGGGGGATCAAATCCCTCCTCCCACGTAACTGACGACTATTTTAGTTGACCCGACCTAGTCTATGTGGGCTCCACTACTGCTCCTACCAAATCCTCTACCACGTTACCCTCTACTAAGCCTTATACCCTATATGTGGATTATCCCACATGCATGACACATTCTATGTGGAAGTAATTTTTTTATATCCCATGGTGGATAAGGATAATGCGGCTTAGGCCACATCCTCAAGCATTTTGTCATTCGTTAAGAGTTAGCTCGACCCACCTAGATGAGCTCACCCGAGTTGTAGAAGAAACTCACCCTTTCATTTATCTAACTCACCAATGGAATTTGTTTAGGATCGATACACAACTTTCACTAGTTTCCATATAACTCGATGAGCTACTTATAAGTCAACCGAATTGATGGGATAAAATAGTGGCAAACCACATGGTGGCCTAAGGACCTACCACGTGGTAAATTTATTTTGTCGATCGTATACGAATATGAATAATAAATTAGATGACGAAGACCAGAGGTAAAAACCCAAAAACATCACCTTTGTATGATCATACTTGTCCACTATTTTGTGGTTCGTAAGTTGACCCAAGTCCCCTATGATATTTGACCAACTTTGACCATTCATCGTTTACACATACAAACTTCATTTTCGACATTCAAATAGTTGACTGAAAGCTCTCAAAGTCCTCTTCCACATTGTGTTGATCCTTAGAAGTTTAGGGATAATCTATTTTTTGTATTTACCTTCAGATCAGTAGTGGAATTTGGTGCACATATTGTGAAGTAGAGGTGCATACTAAGGATAGTTGGCCTCACAGATCTGTGTGCTCCTTGTTACTGAAATGTGAGATATGTCATTTGGACCATGATGTAATCTACTATCCATTATTATAATGCACGGTAAGAAATAATGTGTCATACTACTGTAAAATTTAACGGTCCACAACTCACAATACTTAATCTTATGGGTTGATTGATTAGATCCATGATGCCATCAATATTAGTGTACGAAAGATGAGGGTTTCGAATAACTCTAAGGATAAGGTTGAGTGATATGATCATGATCACACTCAAGGGAGCTATGATCAAGATGAAGGGTACTTTGAGGGGATGTCTTGGTAGAGGTCAAGGATACCGTGGTAGATTTAGAGGTTAAGGTAGTGGCGGTGGAAAAAGTGAGTTCCCTCATGGAACATGCTATACATGCAGATCCCCTAACCATTACAAGCATGAATGTACTCAAAACATTACATTGTATTTTTATGGGAAGAATCATAGCTGTGAAGAAAGCCCAGACATATATGAAAAACCTTATAAAGAAGAAAAAATAGGAGAACAAAGGCATAGGGATGGTTAGGATACAATGTGTCATGGAAAACCAATGGATGCTGAAGTTAGCACCAGATCCTAAGGTAGTTCCTGTGAAGATTACTACACGTGGTAAGGTTGTGCATGCTAAAGAAACGCTACAAACAAAATCCTACCATCACTAAGGAGGAGGTTTTACATGAAAAATACCCAGACCCTACACATCAAAAGGAGGTTTATCAGGAAACCATGGAGGTACTCAGAAATCTACAGGGGGAGATACAATGTTTAAAGGAACAGTCACAGAAGTTGGAATAGAAGAAGGAAACTGAGAATTTCTAGTTGGATGTTGATGATCTGAGGGAGGTATGCAAGATGTTGCATCAGGAGAACATTATCCATTACTAGGGATTTGATTGAAAGGAAAAAACTCTATGCGCTAGTATTGAGATCAGACGATAGATTTTGTATGATAATATCCCTTCCCATAGCTTGTATTCTGATAAGGAGATCACTCTGAATGTTGTTGTGGATGGATGGATTTGGAGCAATATTTTGATTGACACGGGTGTGAAATTGAATGTGCTTACCTTAGATGCATGGATTCAGATGGGCACGCCTCCATTCCAGCCATCTTCTAATGTATTGTATATGTAAAATGAGACTAAGGCCATGCCTATTGGATTATTGAAGGATCCATATATTTCTATAGAATGGGCCAAGTTCACTAGGGACTTTTATTTATTAGCGCTTGTAGAAGTAGACAACTTCCCAAATATACTTGGGAGCCCTTGGTGCTATGCAAATAATGTTGATATATGGTTTAACAAGGGATATATTAGTTTCAATAACAAGGAAGAATGGGTTATTATCCCTTTGATAGACATGAAATTTTCACCTTATGTTGATCCCTTAATTGAAGAAGACATGAAAAAAATTTATGTGCGCACCATTCGAGATATGAAAGTGCTTGTAGCCATCTATGTAAGGAATCCTCTAGTGGGATAATGGGATAATGCACATTCTATTAGTGATACTACAAGTATTTCCTATTGCAATTGGGCACATGGAACTTACAAGATGGTTGGGCGCGAAGTAAGAAGAATAGTTGTGCACGTAACTAGGCCGTGTTGTGTTAGGAGGTTAGGAGACAACCCTGTACCCCAATATACTGGTGAAGGAAACCCTGAGGTATTTTTCCTAGGCATGGAAGTACAGTGGAAGGATGAAGTGGATAGAAGGAATATGTTAGTGTATACCTTGCATGATATAAAAATGCACTGGTCGATGGTTCATAGGGATAATCTCATAGAATGGTGAGAATTGAGAATTGCTCTATCAACCTAGTTTTTTAAGGATTAATGCACCTACTCAAATATGTGAATATCATGGTAATAATCATGTTTAATAGTGTGAGATACTCTAGACAGAAGGGTAAGAAGCATTACATCTTCATTGTGGGCATAAAAAATTTATTCTCACCTTGCGAGGTTGCATGCGCGCTTGGTATGTTTAAGTGGAGATGCATAGGGAGACCTAGAAATTGGCAAGATTTGACTATAGGAATGATCCATAAATTTGACTACTTCCTCCACTATACCTCCTGTGAAAGAGGAATTTAGAGGTTATGAATTGATTGACCATTTAAGATAGTGTAAAGGCTGAAGAAATCATCTAGGAGTTATTTGGTCAGTCTTATTCTAGAAGTGAAATTTGACAAATTAGATGAGACAGATGCATAATTGTTTGAGCGTGCTTACCTAGAGAAGGAGAAAGTAAATATGGTCCTATATGGTGGATAATTAAGGAAGTATAAAATTTGGACATAGATCATTCATAGGGTATGCACGAGGTCTTAAAGAGTGCGGATGAGAAATTGCACACCTACTATGAACCTATGAAGATGAAGAAAGTGAACATTGATATGCATGATGAACCTAAGGAGGCCATAATTGGAGATTATTATTCTGACTTTGAAGTGGCTAAGATAATTGAATTACTACACAATTTCCAAGAAAGTTTTCCTAGGGGCTACCATGAGTTGAAAGGGGCGTATAAATCTTTGGGTGAGATGAAAATTGTGCTAAACGAATGTGTGTGCTCGGTTAGGAAGAGATATTATAGGATGAACCCTAACCTGCATGTAAAAGTTAAAGAAGAAAATGACAAGGTGTTGGAATCTGGCATTATTTATCCCATAGATGAATGAGAGTGGGTTCACACTATGGTGATCAAAATAAATAAAAATGGGAAAAATCAAGATTTGTTTGGACTACAGGGAGGTGAATGTTGCATGTGTGATTGATCCTTTCCCTACACCATTCACCGAGGAAATATTGGAAGGCATTGCAGGGCACAAAATTTACTCTTTTACATATGGATTATCTAGGTATCATCAAGTAATAATTACTAAGGAGGATCAAGAGAAGAAAAATTTCATGACTGAATGGGGAAGTTTTGCATACATGGTGATTCCCTTTGGATTGAAGAATGCGCCTGCAGTTATTTTTTTGTGCATTGTGGTTCAATAATTCCAAGATTTTATTCACAAATTCCTATAGGTTTATGTGGATGATTGGACCGTGTATGGTCTTATCAAGGATCATTGTGAAAATTTATGGTTAGAGGTGCAGACAGCTAAGTATCTCTTTAAATATCAAGAAATGTGTATTTGTTACACCTTTTAGAACTCTACTAGATCATATCATCTATAAAGAGGGTTTTTTAGTAGATCCAACTAAGGTTACAATCATTTTAGGCTTGGAGGAACCCACTAGTCAATGAGGTGAGTAGATTCTTGGGTCACATAGGGTATTAAAATTTTTTTATCAAAGGATATGCTAATATTATTGCACCCTTGGAGGAGTTATTAAAAGGTAAAATGGAAATTCTATTAGGGAGAATCGCAGTAGTGCACACTCAAAATGTTGAAGGAAAGGCTTACTACAATGCCTATTTTATGTTTTCCTTCATGGAATCTATTCTTTAACGTACATGTGGATGCATATGGCATGGCCATTAGCACAATTATAGCTCATCTTAGATCATCCCTATTTGTTTTGCTAGTAGTAAGTTGACTCTTGCAAAATAAAATTATACAACTACAGAGCATAGAAGCTTTGTCAATGATCTACACGGTGCATAAGTTTATATAGTACTTTCTAGCAACACCTTTTGTGTTCTATACAAATCAAATGGCATTGAAATACTTGGTAAATAATCTAGTTTTACAGGGGAACATATTTTTTTGGGTCCTATTATTTCAAGAGTTTGACTTTACAGTTGTGGTAAAAGCTAGGTAAAAGCAATTCTGACCCAGACCACTTATCAAGGATTTAATCAGGGGAGGACATGTAGAGTATTGAAGATACAATGCTAGATTCATAGTTATATAGGTTAAATCACGTGCCCTCAGAATTAGAGGATATTGTTGTCTTTTTACACACATGTATAGTGCCAAAAGGAATGAAATCCTTAGAAAATATAAAAATTGCAATTCACACTGCACCTTTCATGATGATCAATGGTGACTTATGAAAACTTGGAAGAGATAGAGTATTGCTCCAGTGTGTACTTGAGTATGAGTGTAAAAAATTAATTGAGGAGGATCATGGTGGTATTGCAAGAGGAAAACTATTCAGGTGATGCCACCATGCATAAGATTCTACTCACTGGTTTATAATGGGAAACCTTATATAAGGATTGTAAGGAGTATTGTAAGGCGTGTGATCACTGTCAATGCCTTGGAAAACCTAGGAAGAAAGATGAAATTACTTTGATGCCTATTACTAGTGTAGAGCATTTTGAAAAATGGGCAATAGACTTTTTGGGTCCTATTTTCCCTAGTTGCACACAGAACTATATCATGCTACATCATCACTTGTACATATTATATTAGAAAGTGTGTGGAAACAACACCTACAAAGGATTGTAAAGTGGCTATAATAGTAAGGTTATGGGAAATCATTTCTTAAATGTGGAAAATCAAGATATTATTAGATGAATTTATGGTCACACACCACAAGACAACACCTTATCACCCTCTAGAAAATGGGACTGCTGAGGCATTCAAAAATATATTGAGTTAGAATTTGATAAAGATTTGTGATGTTGGAAGAATGGATTGGTATGATAAAGTTTGTGTTTTACTTTGGGCATATCGAACAACCTACAAATAGTTGAATAAGGAAAAACCATTTCAATTGGTGTATGACACAAAAGTATTTCTTCCCATGGAATTCATGCTTACCTTCTTTGTGTATTACACGTGTGCGAAGTCTAGCTGATGAGAAAGGATTGGAAGAAAAAATTGGAAATATGATACAACTGGATGAGAGGTGCACCATAGCATGTTAGATTTAAAAGCAAGAGAAATATAGGACAAAAGGCATGGCATGATAGGCACATCAAGGACAAGAAGCTTGAGTTTTTGTAGATGGTACTTCTTTATGAATCAAATTTTTTGCGCCACTCAGGAAAGATTAAGATGCATTGGTTGGGACCATATGTTATCACTCAAATACTTGAATCAAGAACTTTCCAGTTACGGGTACTTGATGGAACATGGTTACCTGGTTACTTCAATGGGAGTAGGACTGTAGCTTTACTATAAATAATCCTTCTTGGTGTTTGTAATCAGGTAGTATTTCCATTTAGATTAGAATTTCCCTTCCTATGTTTCCTTTAATGTTTTTCCTTCCTCTTCACTATGATTTATCAATTTAGTTTTGTGTTATGTGGAATAAGCACATTTGCATGTCAAAAGCTGATTAATATCTAAATATTTTTTATGCGCAGAGGAATACACATACCCTCAGTGTGGGGTGGATAAAAAAGGTTAGTGTGGTACAAAAAAGAAATAAAATCATGAGTTTCCATATAGGGAAAACGATTTGAAAAGTGATACGAACTTCAAGAGGATTGCTCAAAGTTAAATACCATGCATAAGGGGATGAGTGCTTAGTATAAACTCAAGGAGGCCTACAAAATTTGAGACTTACATATATTTGGGTCACATTGGATTAATACTTAGGCATAAGGAAGCACATGTAGAGGAGATGTGTGATAGATAAGTAGTAGGCCCGCCATAAATTTTTGACTGAGAAGCCAAATTTTAAGGCGTGAGAGATTGAAGCGTAGGATAAGGAGGTGCAACATGTGCTCAATAGGATTTAATACCATGTATGGTAGTAGGTGGAGAAATTAATGAAGGGAATTTTTAAAAAAAAAATTTAAAGCTAAAGTTTATAATGACATTTACTACCTTGCAAGTTCAAAACAAATTTGAGAAGGGAAAAGAAGAGTTGAAGATGATGAACACTTTGTAGAGTGGAGTAAACTTGTCACATTTTAAGCATATTATTAAGCATCTAGGTACAGAAGAAGTATTAAATAGGGTGGTGCATGCACATGATAGGAGGGTGACTTAGATTTCATTTGTATGGTAGATAGGGTTTTCATTTCACACTCACATAATTAAGAGGAGAAATGGCACACCGGAGGGCTCCCATTATAGCGAAGGAGGTTGATGACCCATTAGAGGAATGGTTATTTGAGATGTTATATCCAGAATAATTTATTGAGGGGTGGCCTTAGGCAACAAAGATTACAAAGTGTAGGGTTTCAGAGATCAACCATTCTACTAAGAAATTCCTGAAGGATGTCACAAACAAAATTTTACAGGAGGACAAATCGGTGATTGGCAGATGACACTAGGGTTTTAGAGGACTCTGTGAAGAAATTACTTGAAAATGTGGGGGTCATGAAAATTTTGGAGTTGCCCTATTTGGGAATCCCAAGTAGTTGTACTAGTGGGTCATGTTGTGCATCCATGAAGACTTTTTCTACTTCACGGCAGGAGAATGAGGATCACTTCCAAGTTAATTGGGAAGGTGATAGTGTTACACGAATCGAGTTCAGAGATTGTTAGAGACCTATCAGATGATGAGGGAATTGATATCATAACAGCCCTAAATCAGTATAAGAAGGGGGGATGAGCCTTTAAATTCATCAATATTATAGACATGACCACTAGAGTTGTAGCACATTTAGTGAGGAGAAAATTGGGTGCCACTAAGTGATGGAACACAGTGAATATATGTTGCTTGCATATAGTCCACAAAATGGTCAACAAGACATACTACAACATTTCTGGGTTTGTCACAGAAAGCTTAGTGAATGAGGAGCACATCCAAGTAGATAAAGATGAGAAGATTACCTGGGGCGCAATTTTATTATTGATTGTATTTAGTGAAATTAGAGTACCCAACAAACCTAGGGAGATCATCTAGGAGTTTCTGTTGGAAAATAAATCCCCAGCAAAAAAATATGCCAAGTACACTCTATGGGGGACTTCTTCCAATGCATACAAGGAGCACTTAGACAAATGGTTTAAGAGACTACACAGGGAATTCAAGGGAGAATGGTGCATTCTGCGTGAATTGCTAAAGGTGTTGGAAGGAGAGGCTGAATTTTCGGTTTACAAGCATTTCAAATTGGGGCACTTCCATATGAAGCTTGGAGAGAAGAGCCCATGGTGTAAATTTCCATTTTCATTTACCGCAACATACTTTAAAGATTCTGTAAACACATTCCATGATGTGCGCTAACTCTAGTTTGATGTACATGTTCACATTCTGTGTAAAACATATGTATGGCTAGGGAAAGATGCCTATGTGGAAACCATAGAATCAGGATATGTGGATATCATGCTAGAGATTTTGTCCACGGGGAAGATTGAACCAGTACACACACACACACACACATACACACACACACACACACACACACATATCTGAGGCCAAGGTTCAAGGATGAAAAAATTGTGAAGGGTAATATCATGGAGTATGAACATTCATATGGATGAACCTAATTTTTTTGTCTGTGAAGAGGCGTGAAGTTAGAAGAAGATGAGGAATGATCCTTACACCCACCATATGACTATTAAGCCAAAAAAAAATTAGATGAAAATGTGGGTAGTGCGTTGGTCAAATTTTCAACAGAAGTAGCATGCCAAAATATTGATAAGGTAAAAAATATACGGGTGCTATTAGAAGATAAGGAGGATAAGGAAAAGGAGATCAAGTGTCTCGTTCAGGAGTGAGACAATATAGTAGCAGAGGCCTAGAATATTAAAAATATGGTAGAGCAGGTCGCAGATGAGATTTTGTAGAAGAGACCCAATTTTCAGGAGAATATGCCTCAGGACTTCAAGTTTGAGTTACACTATCTATGTACAATAGTTTTCCTACTTCTAAAGGAAGGACCAGAACGGCTCCCTAAGAAAAGGGGTACTGTGGAAGAAACATCAAGGATCTAGGATTCAATTGCAAGGAAGATATCTAGCTATGAGGTAGTATGTTCCTGTTAAAGATAGTGAGGTGGAATCCCCACAGCCAAGTGTGTATGAAGAAGAAATAACTCCAAGTATGGGTGGTCGCCAAGAAGAGGCTCCCCAACATGGAAATGCAGGAAGATGAAGATATTGGTGAGCATGTAGTCTACGAGACTATAGAACCAAGCATAAGTATTCATGAACGGTGTTGTGGTGAAGGAGAGATTAGCACCGGTGGAGACACAGAGGTCACAGTATGCCCCATGGAGAAGGAAGGAGAGGATGAAGGGGAAGTGAAGAAGGATTTTGAAGGCACTATTTAACATGATGCATGTGTGGAAATACTACAAGATGAGGATGCTTATGCTCATGAGGATATTGGTGAGCATGTAGGTGGACATGATGGGGAAGAGGTAGTAGGTACTCAGAACTTAGGTTATATGGATGACTCTTCCAAAATTATTCATGCTTGCTTCTAGAGTAATCTTCTAAAAAAGTAGTTATATGGATGGGATTGGATGGAACCAGAAATGGAAAACCCTCGTACTCACAAATAAATATCTTGGAGTATGAAGATTCAAATGGATGAACCTGATTTTGATGTCTGTGAAGAGGTGTGCCGTTCAAAGAAGATGAGGAATGATCCTTACACCCACCATATGACTACTAAGCCAACAAAATTTTTAGATGAACAAGTGGGTAGTGTGTTGGTCAAATTTTCAATAGAAGTAGCGTGCCAAAATATTAATAAGGCAAAA
The DNA here is from genome assembly GCA_019776745.2 of Taxus chinensis. Lineage (NCBI taxonomy): Eukaryota > Viridiplantae > Streptophyta > Pinopsida > Cupressales > Taxaceae > Taxus > Taxus chinensis. Next base: position 704,860,525 of record CM034151.1, read on the forward strand.
AATATACGAGTGCTATTAGAAGATAAGGAGGATAAGGAAAAAGAGATCAAGTGTCTCATTCAGGAGTAAGAAAATATAGTAGCAGAGGCCCAGAATATTAAAAATATGGTAGAGTAGTTCGCAGATGAGATTTTGTAGAAGAGACCCAATTTTCAAGAGAATATGCCTTAGGACTTCAAGTTTGAGTTACACTATCTATGTACAATAGTTTTCCTACTTCTAAAGGAAGGACCAACGCGGCTCCCTAAGAAAAGGGGTACTGTGGAAGAAACATCAAGGGTCCAGGATTCAATTGCAAGGAAGATATCTAGCTATGAGGTAGTTTTAAATGCATTAAAATATGAAATGAAGAAAGTGGATAGAGTATTGGCCGTGTGTACAACATCTGATAACTTAATTTAGGCAAGGAAAAATGTAGAGGAGAATGAAGTTCTGCAGGAAGTGAAAGATGAAACACTAGAAAGTATAGAATGAGTTACCTTGGTAGAAACAAAGCATGACGTGCTAGATTCTATGAGGAAACAACATATGGATTAGATCAAAGGAATTGGGAAGCTCATTTCCGAGAAGGTGGATGTCATGGAAGGGATGGTCTCAGGTATGGCCAACATCCTTAGAATTTTGAAAAGTTAAGGAGGAAGCATGACTATGGATGAGTTTGATGACATTGTTGTGGACATCCTTGACAAGACCAATTCAGTGCTTAAGGAATGGTATGAGTTTGAGGGAGAAATACAAAGTGAATATCCAAAATTCATTCTACCAAAAGATAAGAAGGGTACACAGTAAAATTCCTCACCATATTCTTTATTCCTTTATTCTTTCTTTCATTTATCCTATATTGTTTAGAGCGAAAAGGTGATTACCCATTTTCGGGATGACAATGTACTCTAGTGTGGGGTAATGTTGAGCGAACAAAAATGGCCTACATATTGGGCACACAAATGTAGGTCACTGGAAGAGTGCACGACGCTATGATAGGATTGGTGCACCCCAAATCATGACTTATCCATTTTTTGGATAAGGTTTATTTTTAGAGTTAGCGTTCTGAGCACACAAAGAAATGAAAACTTGTGGTCCACACAGTGATATTTTGGGAACAAGCAACAACTAAGTTTCATGCATAGTTTAGGCTAATAATAGGATTTCTACTTAGATTTAACTATATGAAGTCTAATATTAGAGCACTTGCATGTTGTGCATCCTCTTGTAAAGACACATAGTTATTATTTAGCATGTTGTGTGCATGTATAATTTTCTTAATGCTAAATCAAACGAAGCAAGAACTACCACCTAAAATAGTTCTACAATTTAGCTAAAACAAAGCATAAACACCATCATGATAAGAATTAAACAAGGGTTAGATGCTAGCATTCATCAATACAAACTTTGAAACTAACAATGCTAAATATCTAAACTCCTCTATTCTCTAACAACAAATAAATGAATGGACCTAAGTAATCTCCATGGCTATCAAAATAGTTGTCCTTAATGCTCCAAGAACCTAGGAATGGGGGCTAATCAAAGTTGGGCTACAAGACCCTTTTGAAACCTCCCATATGACCCAAGCACTTTAAGAAAGAGGCTTAACTCTTCAAGATGATGAACTCTCAAAAGGGCAAGGTGCAAGCTCTTAGTCTCTTTGCTATATGCTTTGCATTTGCTCTCTTAGAAAGTTTAGGTGTAAGTAAAAAGGTAGGTGGAGGGCTCTTTATATAGCCCAAAGGATAAAGGATTCAACACATTCTCATGAATGTGGGATAAAGGTAAAACATGATTAGGAATGGATAAAGTTGCTTTATTAAAGGTAACCTTACTTTAGAAGGGTTTAATACATGTTTAGCAAGTCATGGGAGTTGGGGGGTATTTTAATTAATCAAAGGTGATTAATTAATAGGTAGGTGTAAGCTTATAGAAGACAATTAGAGGAATATTAGTGTGATTTAGGCTATTAGAAGGGGATTAAATCAATTAAATATTGATTTATTGGTTAAATCGAAGGGAAAGCTAATTAATTAATAATAATTAATTAGTCTAGGTAGAAGGGGTGATTTATAAATGGAAGGTCATTAATTAGGGTATTTGTTGGATAGGAAACTTAATTAATTAGCTTAGTGTAATTAATTAATGATGATATGAGGGAAAATGAGTTCCTTTGACGATATGTCATTGATTTGCGAGAAAGGGGATAATTAGCACAATTTAAGTATTTAAATGTCTTGGGCGTAATTATAGATGTCTACATTTGCCCCTCTTTGGGGTGGTGTAAGTGATGCCACTTCAAAGATAATAGACAGAAAAGATTTTGAAGAGATAGAAGAAAAACTAGTAGGAGGGAGAGATGCCCCCTCGAGTGTCGATGGGGTGATGAAGGAAGCTGATTGACGATCGAAAAAGGTGAGAGGTAGGTAGAAGAATGGGGACGAAGCAGGATGCCCTGAGGAGAGGGAGAATTAGGGGTGAAAGGGAAGTCGTGTAGAAGAAATATGGATGAGGGCAGAGAAGAGCTTAGCCTCTAGCTACTTATTTGTTTGGAACAAATTTGATGTCATCATATTACCATAGGAACTACATCATCGGTCCTTATGAAAAATATAAGCATACGACAAAGGTAGAATGACATGAAAAGCCATACTACAAACAATTTTCCATTACTAAAAGTACCAACTCCACGCAACATACAATAATGCAATGCAATACGAGAAGGAAACAAGCTCATATAATAGGGAAAACAAGTACGAATGCACATATCTAACCCAACAACAGTCAAGACAGTTGTACAAATGTTTTGTTATCAGTGCTGAAGAGATCCACAAGTTCGTGATTGATGACAAGGGTTAAAAATGATGCCACAAGCAAGGATACATGCAAGGGGAAATGAAAATGGACACGGGGTCCATGAAAAGCATTTGTGTGCAACGAAACAGCACCAGGCAACCAAAAGTGCCCTAGAGTACAGACAAAGCAAGCAGCTAGATTTTGTGAATGGTTGTGAATCTAGTGATCCGCGAGTCGTATTAATCAGGGAAGATGTGAGACAAACCAACAGGATATGGAGAAAATACCATGCGCAAGACACAAGTTTCAGCCGTAAGAAGCAAGTTACCATTTTGTAGGGTGTTTTACTTTTTAGGAATTTTTTGAAAAATTTTGCCTTGTTTTTAGATTTTTTTGATATATATATATATATATTGTTTTTGTTGTTTTCTCGAAACAATTTTCTGTTGTTTTTGTGTTTTTATCGAAACAATGTTCTATTGTTTTTGTGTTTTCTGAAACAATTTTCTATTGTTTTTGTGTTTTTAATAGTTTTCCAAAGCTATGTGCAGGTAACCAAGAAAGCATGGATGCCCCCAGCGTTAGGTGGAGAATATACAAGGGCAGAAGCCACACGCTTATGAACAAGAAGGTGAATTCATTGATTTTCCCCCAGCGTAAGATGGGAAATAACGAAATACCACGTCCCTTACAGACGAATAGAAGAAGGCAAAGCCGGATCAAGGCTAGACTAGATGGTGTGCACAAGGAAACTCGAAGGTAGAACCAGGTCCAGGACAAAGACAATTACCCTTCTAATATAGAATGCTTGTGAACAACGAATCCTCCTGAGGTGCCAGAAACCGGTTTTCACCCAAGGACTTGTCCAAAGTGCCACAATTGCGTGGTTTTCACTAGTGGACGACCTGTTTTCTCTTTTTTTTTTTTATTTTTTTTTTTTATGTTTTTATATTTTTTTTAATATTTTTTTGTGATTTTTATGACTTTCTTGTGCCATGTTTAGGCATAAAACTTCTTAAGATGCATGGCATTCATGGGCTCCCGGAGCTCATCACCATTGGGGTGAGCCAACTTGTATGCCCCTGTGCCATACTTGGCAACTATGACATAGGGTCCTAACCAGTGTGGTTCGAACTTCCCTTTCTTTTCTCGCTCTGCTCTAGTGTTGAACTAGTTCTCCTTCATAACTAAATCACCCACCTCAAACTAGCAAGGGATGATTCTCTTGTTGTAGTTGCAGGAGATTCTGTGTTGATATACTTTCAGGTGATTAAGAGCGCGAATGCGCCTCTCATCCAGGAGCTCTAACTCAGCCAATCTTGCCACTCGGTAATCTTCATCCTTATCCAAATAGTCCCGAAGAGAAATTCGTAGGGATGGGAGTTCAATCTCTAAAGGGATGATAGATTCTGTCTCGAACACGAGGGAATATGGCGTCGCACCTGTATGAGTGCGAATTGATGTTCGGTAGGCCCAGAGGGCTGGGTGGATTTGTAGGTGCCAGTTTCGACCAGTTTTACTAACCATCTTCTCCATTATCCTTACCAAAGTCTTGTTTGTTGCCTCAGCTTGTCCATTACCCTGAGGGTAATATGGTGTGGACCATTTCAATTTGATTTGGAACCGTTGGCAAAGACCTTTCACAGTTTTGTTCTTAAATGACTTCCCATTATCTGTGACAATGGCTGTAGGGATACCATATCGGCAAATAATGTGATTCATGATGAATTTAGAAATCTGTGCTCCTGTGACATAGGTTAAAGGGACAAGTGCCACCCATTTTGTGAAGTATTTTGTAGCTGTGATGATATGTGTATGACCATCAGATGAGGTAGGAGTAAGCTTCCCTATTAGATCAAGTCCCCACTTGGAGAATGGCCACGGGGTAGTGATTGGTTGCAATGGTTGCGATGGAGCATGGATGAAATTTCCATACTTTTGGCATAGCACACATTTTCTAACATAATTACAACAATCAGTTTCCATGGTGGGCCAATAGTAACCTACTCTTAACAGTTTCTTAGCCAAGACCATTCCGTTTGTATGTGCTCCGCATACTCCTTCGTGTACTTCTTTAATTGCCTGGATTGACTCCGACACATCCAGACAACATAATAGATTCCCATTGTAGCCACGACAATAAAGTGTACCTCCTAACAGGGTGTAATGGTCTATTTGGCGAATTAGGCTCTACTTTTCAGAGCGGGAGATTTCGTGAGGGAATGTACTATCCTTAAGATAGGTGAAAATGGGTTCATACCATGGTGAATGGGGACCAACAACCTCACAAGCAAAGCAAGATTCTGGCATGTCATACGCGGGCTGGCATAGATTTTCTATGAAGAATGGCATATCATTGTTCCCTGGCAGAATACGAAGCATAGATCCCACCATTGCCATAGCATTTGCCGATCTATTCTGCACTCTTGGGATTTTCTCAAAGGTAATGCGCACAAAATACTCCTTCAGGGTTTCCACCAACTTCTTATAAGGTATGAGCTTGTCATCCTTAACTTTATACTCATCATTAACCTGTTTGATGATTAGCTGTGAATCACCTACAACCTTCACATGTTGAATATTCCACTTGATGGCTAGCTTCATCCCTGCAATGAGTGCTTCATATTCCATAATGTTGTTTGTGCAAGGGAAGGCCAGGCAGAAATCCTATGGTATAGGATCACCTGAAGGAGTAATAAGGACCACTCCTGCACCTGAACCATGAAACGTAAAAGATCCATCAAAATGTATCTGCCATACGATAGATTCTTCAATGTAGAGCAAAGATGCATCTGGCAGATCCAGACTCAAAGGTTCTATGCTTTGCAAAGGTGCTTCCACTAGCTGGTCAGCAAGTACTTGTCCTTTAATTGATTTTTGATGGACAAATTCTATATCAAACTCACTGAGTAGAATGATCCAATTAGCCATTCTACCTGTGAGGGTAGGTTTGGACAACAAATACTTGAGTGGGTCGACCTTGGATATGAGCTTGGTCTTAGTATTTAGCAGGTAATGGTGAAGTTTCTGAAAGGTAAAAACAACAGCCAAGCAAGCCTTCTCAATATGAGGATAATTACATTCATAGGCGATAAGGGTGCGACTCAGATAGTACACTTCTTTCTCTTTATGGCTAAGGTCATATTGGGTGAGCAGTGCACCAATAGCATATTACGTAGCGGAAATATGGAGCAAAAGTGGTTCTCTCGGAGTGGGAGGCATGAGGACAGGTGGATTAGCCAGGTACTGTTTAAGCAAAGCAAAGGATTGTTGTTGCTCAGGTCCCCAAATGAAAGTGATGTCCTTCTTAAGCAAATGAGTGAATGAGTGACATTTATCTGCAAGCTGGGAGATAAAGCGGTGAATGGCTTGAATTTTCCCTTGCAAGCTACGTAGTTGCTTGATATTCTTAGGTGGAGGCATTTCTGTGATGGCAGATACTTTCGCAGGGTCTACCTCAATACCTCGTCTTGACACGATGAAGCCTAATAGTTTCCCAGATAGCACACCAAAGACACACTTCTTTGGATTTAGCCTGACTTTGTATTCACGTAGGCGTTCAAAGATACGCCGCAAAATGATAGGATGTTCCTCTCTTGTTTTGGACTTTCCCAGGATGTCATCTACATAGTCTTCCATGATGTCATGAATCATATCGTGAAATATTACTGTCATGGCCCGCTGATAAGTTGCTCACGCATTCTTAAGGCCGAATGGCATCACTTGATAACAGAAGGTGCCCCAAGGAGTTGTGAAAGTTGTTTTGTGTTGGTCTTCCTCAGCGATCTTAATTTGATTATAACCCGAAAAGCCATCCATAAGTGATAGCATTTCATACCCTGCAGTTGAGTCAACAATCATGTCAATGTTGGGCAACGGAAAGTCATCTTTATGGAAAGCTTTATTGATGTCCCTAAAATCTGTGCAAATTCAGATACAAATAGGTTTCTTCTGGACAGGAACAATGTTCGATATCCATTCAGAATAATCAATTGGCCTGATGAATCCTACTGTAAGCAACCTTTCCAACTCTTCTTTAACTAACAAGGCCACTCTTGGGTGCATCTTTCGAAGCTTCTATTTGATAGGCTTAGCGTCTGCGTGCACAACCAAGTTATGCACGACCAAAGTTGGATCTAAGTCAGGCATGTCTTTGTAAGACCATGTGAACACATCAATAAACTCTCGCAGTAGCATAGTGAACGTCTTTTTTTCTCTGGCTGAGAGTGATGCTCCCAATTTTACTATCTTGGGATCTTCTTCAGTACCAATATTAACATCAATGGTTTCTTCAACTAACAATTTTGATAAATCCTCCATACGCGTAGGATTAGGAGGTAGGTTGAGATCTTCATCCAAGGATGTCTCTACGAGATTTTCATCCTTGGCATGGTCACTTTGTTTGTCCTTTGATTTTCTTATTTGTTTGTCAGCCAATGCCTCAAAGAGGTTTTCACTGTGTGACTTGGACTTTAATTTTTGCCGAGGCTTTTCTTTAGAACTCTTGCCCTCTCTTTTCTTTAAATTTTGTTGACCACGAAGTTCATCCTCCTCGCCGAAGTAGGCGCAGGTGTCTAAGTCGATAAAGAAACCCTTCTTGTGATCTCCAATGGGAATTGTATCCCTTATGCCCATAAACTCTGCAATAGCCTCGTCATTCTCGAATAAATCTAGTGGCACGTGACGTTGTTGGTCCCATTCAACAAGGGAGGGGTATACAAGGTCAAGGGTTGGTTCATTGGGGGTGATGGTTAGGACAACATTATTCATGAAAAGGTTCATGGAGGCCAGATCCTCATATTGGCTACAACAGGAATCCGTATCGCTGTCTAGATAATCAGAGCTATCCTCATGCTCAGAACAAGTCGCATCTTGATCGTTGGGGTGTGCTCCATAAGGGCGAATCCCAATGCCATATCTTTCTGTTTTGAAATGTGGAAGAGGGACTGGTTCTCTTTGTCCTTGTTCATTCCTCCCACATCCTAGGCCTTTGTAGCCCATGGAGTACATCATTCTGCTAGATTTTTCATATTCTGGGGTTTGATAACAAGATGGCTGAGTCTCCTCAGGGACCCAAGTAGTAGGTGGATCAAGTAATTTTTCCTCAGCTAACAAGCCTCCAGGTAGGAATGACCCAATAGTATGTTCCTCTCTAGGTCTCCTGAAGCAGTAGTTGGGTCGACCTCTAGTCTTGGGCGACAAGGAGAGGTCTGAAACCAAGAGCGCTTGTTGTACATTATACTCCCCACAGCCATATTCCAGAATTTTCATCTCCCATGAATTAAATGGAGATGTTGAAGTAGATGCCCCATGAGTGCAAGAACGAAGAGAATTTGAATCTACTCGAGATTCCATGGCCTCAGAATGAAGAGGGACAGCTATATCTGTGGAGGGACATGCATATGTACCCTTTCGTGCAAAGCTATTAAGAGCTCTACAATGAGCAAAGGGCTCTGAGTCTCCTGGTATTGTTACTATATGTCCCTCATGCTTCAGCTTGATGCATTGATGAAATGTTGATGGCACTGCTTGCATGGCATGGATCCATGGTCAGCCTAGAAGCATATTATATGGAAGTTCCAAGTCTAAGACGTGAAACTTTGTCTGATGGCAAGTGGGGCCCACCTCCATTGGTAGCGTAATGGTGCCTGCTGACTCTCTTTCCGCATTGTCGTATGCGGTGATAGTGATGATATGGGACTCAAGATCTGCCTCTGTATGTCCCAATTATTTGACCAACTTAAGCGTGCAGATATTCAATCCTGATCCATTGTCCACAAGCACCCGTTTGATTTTCCTGCGGGTGACACTACCTTAATGTATAAGGGAAGATTATGTGTAGGATTCTTAGTAGGGACCTCCCTGTGGTTGAAACTGAGATGCTCACTGGGTGCAATATTTTCCACCACGGCTTGAAGGTATGCAGGATCAACTTCTAAAGGCACTCCCAACCCCTGAAGAGTTTGATACAAAATTTCCTTATACACATTGGATATCTTGAGAAGATCTAAGATCGAGATCTTAGTAGGTGTCTTCTCAGGTTGTTCTAAAAGGTTATATTTACCAGTTTGCGGGGTCAACAGAGAGGGTTCTGGAATCACGAGGCGGGCACGCCTTGTTACCACAACACAGTCCTTTCCCTTGATCCGGATGGTATTGACACGGTCAATAGGGGAGCGAATACATCTCATAAGTGAATCGTAATGATTGTTATCTCTCTTGGTATATAAGTAATTCGTGGCTTTATAGGTTTGGGATGACTCTCCCTGATCCGGTTTTTCCTTTTCCGACTTATCATGCTTGGGGAATGGTTCCTTATAAATCCCCATTTTCTCGTTAGGTGTTTGCATGTGGCTAGGGTTATCCACCTCTATCTCCCCGTTGTCAATGAGGTCTTGAATATAGTGGTGAAGTCGCAAACATTTGTCTGTTTTATGACCTTTAACGCGATGCATTTCACAGTATTCATGCTCCTTATACCATGAAGGTTTAGGAGCGTTGTCATCGAACGGTTGTGTTGTAGGATAGGTCATCATGTGGGCCGCATCCAACTATTTTAGTATGACAGACAACGGCTCATTGAGGGAGGTGAATGTTCTTCGCTTTGGTGGTGGTTGAATTGGGCCCTTGGTCAGTTTAAAAAGTTGATTGGTTTGGACCGTTTGAACACGTTTGGAATCAGTGATTCCGTCTCCCACCACGTTTTTGTTTTTGTTAAAGATCTTTGGCTTTTCAGCGGGTTTAACACTTTGGTTGTCTTTAGATTGGGTTTTGAGGGTGCCTTTGGCAATGAGAGCCTTTTCTATTTGAATCCCTTTCTCGATAACCTCCTCAAAGGTGTGGACACAATGCATTTGGAGGTGGAAAGCTATATCTGGGTTGAGATTAGGGATGAAAATACTAACTAGCTGCTTCTCAGGGAAAGCGCAAGGGAAGCGACTAGCTATCCCTCTCCATCGTTGGAGGAAGCTGGCGAAGGTCTCATTTGGGCGTTGTTTTGTGCTGCACAAGTCTGCCATGGTGACGTCACTCTCTATGTTATATGAGAAATGACGCACGAATATTTCTACCAATTCTGGCCAGGTGAAAATTGATCCTCGTGGCAAGCGCGTAAACCATTCTAATGCTTGACCTCTGAGACTCTTAGGAAAAAGTCTGATGAGGTAATTATCACTATAAGACACCTCTTGACATGCCATGTAGAAATCTTTAACATGATCCCTTGGGTCTCCCTTTCCTTTGTATTTGTCGAACTTTGGCATATCAAATTTCTTTGGAAAGGGTTGAAGGGTCATTGTAACCGTACAATATAGGTCCTGCACTCATATATATGTATTGATTTTCATGGGTTAATGTTGAAAAAACTATGGTAGAGTTATGTTGTTGGTTTTTTCACGCGAATGACTCATGGAGATAATTATTTAATGTAAGAAGATTTTGTGTTTTACAGTACTTAATACAATATTTCATATTATATGGATAATGGTGTTGAACATGACTAAATTTGGTTCATGCATAGTAAATCTTGTTATAATCATTTTTTAGTTCATTCTATATCTATTCTAAGAGCTAGATCTGGTTTATTCATTGTGTGTTGTTTACCACTGATAATAAATCTGGATATCTATATGCACCATCATGCTAAAATTTTGTACAAGAAACTATAAAGAGGGATCTTGTGCCTTTGTGTGCTTCAGGTGAGTGCTTAGCTCAAGTTGATTGATGTGTCTGTATGTCTGGGTTATTAATAGTAAATTCTAGGTTGTATTAGAAAATAACCATAAAACATTAATTTTATTTCCTTATGAGTATGCAAAGTCCATTACATTACAACAAGAAGGCACAAAACCATTTTATAGGTCCAAATATCAATCGTATAAATTAAAAACACTTGTGCAACACTTGATATGATGTCATTATTTCTAAAGGGGTCCAACCTTTACAAATGAACACCATTTTCCAAAAAATAGAGAATGGGAGAGAGAGAGAGAGAGAGAGAGAGAGAGAGAGAGAGAGAGAGATAAAGGAGGTAAAAGAGAAGGAAATTTATTTTTTCCTTCAACCACCAACAACAACATTAAATACCTGAAAATAGGTATGAGATCCTTATTAATACCATTCCCCATAATATCTTGATTTATAGAGAAGATAAGAGCCCCATACTTCATCAATTCTGGTGGTTAAGCTACCTGTAAATGTAATTTTAATTATATACTTGTATTTTACCATTTTCTCCCACCAAAATCCATTAATTTATTAATTTATTGATGCCAAAGTGAAGTTCTAGATGATACCTTTATGAAAATTGTAATTTTTTCAACTTTATAGTTATAGGGAGAGAGATATGACCATTCATATTTTTGGTGAACATGAGGAACATGGTTGAGTACCTCATTAGACGTCAAAATCTACATTAATTTTTTGCTACACTGGGGAAGATAAATCATTCGAGAGGAGAATAATTGGAATTGTGGAATAATTCTACATGTGTCATATATGCCTTCCTTATCCTCTTTGCTGATGCCTTTCCCATTATACCTGCTGCCCATCAGTGATGTCGCTCTTGCAGGAAACTGAATCCCCCAAGGAACTATTCTATCACTGAAAAAAATGACCTTATATGGCTATTTAAAGTCCCCCAATCTCTCCTATGGTAAATGTAGAAATGTAAATAACAAGAGGAACCAATGAAAATATCATCGTGTTCCTCCAAAGGTTAATTTGGATGAATTTCTTGTTTTATTCCCCATTGCATGAAAAATTTGTTTAAGTATTTAACTATAGGCCCCATTGGGAGGGAGAGGAATTCCCTAGATTGTTGAAATCATCCCACAACGTGAATTTTACCCTAATTTGATAGTTCTTTCTTTGAATCTCAATGATATTTCCCAAGTCCAGAAATTTTATAAGTTGTCAAGATTTGCAAGGGGTAAACATTTGAATAAAAAATTGGGGACTCAACAGGGTCATCTGCCTACTAGATAAAAATATTAGTGGCCTTTAATTATCCATTGGCCATGGAGTTAGCCCAAAAACTTGGAAAACTCTTACTCTTAAGCCATCATGAATTACTACTTGGAATTGGAGATGAACTAAAACAACTTTTGTTTTCTCTATGAAGTTGATTTTAGGAGTTGTGGGTGATTTTTGTAAACTATCCTAGAAAACAATTTCTTTTTACTAAGGAAGGAACACTGAGGACCCAAATTTTATGTTGATCTAGAGATGAATGAATACACTCTGAAACTACCCCGTTATCACTTATTTACACCATGAAATGTGCTTTGAAATTAGACAATGCAATAGTAAAAAAGGGAATAATAACTCTATACAAACATATAATATCATACATGTCCCAAATGGAACGTGTAGAGTGTGCAAAAGAACTTATTGTTAGGCAATAAGAGATAAAATATGTGGAATAATCCCTCACAGAAAACAATAGAAACTAATATGTAGAAAATATTACAGATATCAAATAAAAGTGCAGAATAAAATAACACAACACAAAGAGACAGTATTTAACTTGGTTCACCCAATTTGGGCTACATCCACCCAGAATCACTTGCTCAGATTTTATTACAAGCAACCACTCTCTCAATACAATACCTAGATCTGGTTGGAGCTATGCTCAAAAAACTCTACAGAATTCACACCCGAATTCAAAGCACATCTGCAATGTTTTTCATGCATCTATCATATGCATAAAACCACATAAATAGACAACTGCTTAAGCAGTTTTACAAAACTGTGGGTATCAAAACCATGGGAAAAATTGTCCCATAAACCTATGGGTCAAAATCCCACCCATATGATAAAATCATGTTATCCGATATATCGGGCACGTTTTAAGGCCCAAAAAAAATAATTTGGGGGCTGCGCCCCCAAACCTTGATGAGGATACATGAAAAGTGTACAGTACTCTTAGTGTATAGTCTTTAACACTTTCACACATGAAAAAAGGCTCCAAAACCTAACAATCTCCCACTTGGAGACTAGTTTTCCTCTAAGCAAGCTTCTCAACCCTTCACTAGTTTCTGTAAAGACCAACCAAAGCTGAACACAACTTCAGCTTTTCCCTTGTGACCACCTTAGTCATCATGTTTGTAGGATTCTGACTGGTATGGAGCTTCTCCAACTTCAACTTCTCTTCCTCCATACATGTCCTAATGAAATGGTACCTTAACTGTATATGCTTTGTCCTAGAGTGGAAATCAGAGTTCTTAGCTAGGTGTATAGCACTATGACTATCACTATGTAGCTTTCCTTCCTCCTGTTTATGCCCTAACTCCTCAAGCAATTGTTGTAACCAGATCATTTCTTTTCTTGCCTCTGTGGTAGAAACATACTCAGCCTCTATGGTTGACAAAGCCACTAGCTTCTGTAGTCATGAAATCCAAGTCACTGTTATCCCACGTATAGTGTAAACATAACTTTTCGTGCTCCTCCTGCTATATACATCTCAAGCCATACCTAAATCTACATAACCACAAAAAGTGGTTTCTGATCCACTATAGCACAAAACTGTCCCCATGGTCCCTTTCAAATACTGAAGGATCCACTTTACTACCTGCCAGTGATCTCTACTTGGATCACTCATAAATCTACTCATTGCTCCCACTGCATGGGAAATATCAGGCCTGGTACACACTATGGCATACATAAAATTGCCAACTACTGATGAGTAAGTTACCTTGGAAATTTGGTTTCTCTCCTACTTTGTCTTGGGACATTGCTCCTTTGATAACTTGAAATGGCTTGCCAAATGAGTCCCAACCGGTTTAGAATCCTGCATATTAAACCTCTCCAATACTTTCTTAATGTAGTCTTTCTAAGATAAATTCATCTTCCGTTCCTTCCTATCCAAAGATATCCTCATACCAAGGATTTGTTTGGTTGCCCCCAAATCCTTCATAGTAAAGGATTCACTTAGTTGCTTCTTGAGTACTTTTATTTCCTTTATGTTTTTACCTACAGCCAACATGTCATCCACATACAGACATAGGATAATATAAATACCATCCTCAAATTTCTTTGTATACACACAATGGTCAGAATGACATCTAATATAACCTTGCTCTATCATGAAGCTATCAAATTTCTAATACCATTGATGTGGAGCTTGTTTCAAGCCATACAAGCTCTTCTTCAGTTTGAACACCATCTCCTCTTTACCTATGACTGCATAGCCCTCTGGTTGCTACATATATAGTTCCTCCTCTAAATCACCATGGAGAAATGCAATCTTTACATCAATCTGTTCTAATTGAAAGTCTTCTACTGTAACTATTCCTAGAACAGTTCTAATAGAAGTCATTTTTACTACAGGAGAAAAAATTTCATCAAAATCTATACCTTTTTTCTATGTAAACCCCTTGACCACCAATTGTGCCTTGTATCTTTTCTTGCCTCCTTCTTCATCTTTGACTCTCAACACCCACTTTTTATGTAATGCTCTTTTACCTCCAGGTAGCTTCACCAAAACCCATGTCTGGTTCTCCATGAGAGCCTGATGCTCCTCATCCATGGCTTGCTCCCACTTCTTCCTCGCATCTACCTGCATTGCTTCATTAAAGATCTCTGGCTCTCCACTATCAGTGAGCAATAAATAAAAAGAGAAGGAGAAAAATGTTCAGGTTCTCTTCTTACCCTAGAAGACCTTAATATAGGATTTTGGGGTTCCTGTTGAGGAGGTTCTTGAACTGATTCATGTGTTACTTTTCCATCCAGAAGATCCTCTACCGCTACATATTCTTTCTTGGATTCTTCCTTGTTTTTCCTGTAATTGTTGCTTATACATGAATTTCTCATTAAATACCACATCCCTAGATCAAATGATTTTCTTGTCCTTAATACTCCAACATTTATATCCAAAGTCATCACCACCATAACCAATGAAAGTACATTTTTATGATTTAGTGTCTGGCTTGGTCCTATCATCCTTGTCTATATAAAAAAACACCTCACATACAAAGACTCTAAGAAATGAATAATCAAATTTCTTACCATACCAAGCCTCCTCAGGTATGCCTCCATCCAAGGCACTTGAGGGTCCTCAGTTTATCAAATACATAGTTGTGCTCACTGCTTCTACCTAAAAAGAAAGAGGTAGTCCTACATGTAACCTCATACTCCTAGCACGTTCCATTATTGTTCTGTTCATCCTTTCTGATACCCCATTCTGCTATGGAGTTCCTAGAACCATCTTTTTCCCATGGATTCCATTCTTAGAATAGTAATCATCAAATTCATTGTTGTAATACTCCCCTCCATTATTTGAACTAAGACATTTTTGCTTAAGACCTGTATCATTCTCTACCAAGGCTTTCCATTTAACAAAAGTGTCAAATACATCAAATTTGTTTCTAATACAATAAACCCAAACTTTCCTTGTTGCATAATCAATAAAAGTAACATAATAACTTGAACCCCCAAGACATGATACCTGAGCCGGCCCCCACACATCAGAATGCACCAACTCTAACATACTCTCTTACTTTGTAGGTCCAACCTTAAGAAACCTTACTCACTTTTGTTTCCCATACATGCAGTCCTCATAGAACTATAAACCCATTTCTGTATATCCAGGAAGATCCTTCTTTATGATCTACATGCCCTTATGGCTCATATGACCAAACGTATAGTGCCACAATGTTGTAACTACTTCTGAATCCAAAAGATTACAAACATTAGTGATATAAGTGGTTAAATACAAGGTTCCAGCCTTCTTACCTCTTGCCACCACAAGAGTACCCTTGGTAACCTTCCAAGATTCCACTGTAAATATCACAGTACAAGCATCACTTCCCAACTTCCCTGCTGATATCAAATTTTGTCTTAATGTAGGCACATGTCTAACATCCTTCAATAGCCAAGTATTCCCATTCTGCATCTTAACCTAAATAGAACCTTTTCCAACTATGTTGCAAGGCTCGTCATCACCAAGAAAAACATTCCCAAAATCTCCTTGAACATAATCAACAAAATAATGCCTGTGTGGAGAAATATGGAAAGAAGCCCCCGAATCTAAAACCCAAGATTTAGTAATATTGTGCAAAGAAAGAATCAAAGCATCCTAACATACATTACCTGTTACCACATTTGCCTCCTTGTTTTCTTCCTGTTGTTTCTTCTTGTCTCGAAGCTCCCAATAGTCCTTTACATGCCCTGACTTTCCATAGTGCCAGCATACTATCTTGCTTTTGGATTTTGAACTTTCCCGATCCTTTGATTTTACATAGTTTCCTCTATTCTTGTGTCTCCCTGTAGTTTCCAGTGTCAAAGCATTCCTTGAAGTAGAAGATTCACCAAAGATTTTTCTTCACATATCCTCACTTAGAATCACCCCTACAACATCCTCAAACTTCAACTTTGAGTTATCAGGAACTGATTTGTTTACCACCATTACCAAGCTATTCCAACTCTCAGGTAAAGAGCACAAAACTAATAAATCCCTAACTTCTTCATAAAATTCTATTGTAACCGAATCTATCATATTTACAACCATATTAAAATCATTTAAATGATCTGATACTGAACTATTCTCAGATATCTTCATATTAAACAACTTTTTCATTAAAAATATCTTATTAGAGGCAGAGGGTTTTTCATACAACTTTCCTAATACATCCAACAATTCTTTTGTAGTGAAACATTATATAATACTGAAGATGCAAGATACAACCGGATTATCCCAAGTGCCTTCTTATCTAGCAAATCCCATTCTGCATCTGTCATATATGAGGGTTTGTTCACCTTCTCAGATAGAGGAGTATAAAGATCCTTCTGATAAAGATAATATTCCATCTACATCTTCCAAAGATTGAAATTTTACCCGTTGAATTTATCAACCCTAGATCTTCCATCATCTTCCATAGCTCCCACTCAAGATAAAACTTTACCTGTGATTCAACACTTCAACAAACCAAACCAGGATTTGATACCAATTGTTAGGCAATAAGAGATAAAATATGTGGAATAATCCCTCACAGAATCGCAACAGTAGAAACTAATATGCAGAAAATATTACAAATCTCAAATAAAAGTGCAAAATAAAATAACACAACACAAAGAGATAGTATTTAATGTGGTTCACCCAATTTGGGCTACGTCCACCAAGAATCACTTGCTCAGATTTTATTACAAGCCACCACTCTCTCAATACAATGCCTAGATTTGTTTGGATCTATGCTCAATAAACTCTACAGAATTCACACCTGAATTCAAATCACATCTGCAATGTTTTTCATACATCTATCATATGCATAAAACCATATAAATAGACAACTTCTTAAGTAGTTTTACAAAATTGTGGGTATTAAAACCATGGGTAAAAAATGTCCCATAAACCTATGGGTCAAAATCCTACCCATATGAGAAAATCACGTTTCTCGATATATCGGGCACATTTTAAGGCCCAAAAAAATTGGGGCCTATGCCTCCGAGCCCCTGCTACTGGGGGCTGCCACCCCTAGACCCTCGCTCGAGGCCCGTCCTGGCCCCGAACCCTGGCGAGACTACATGAAAAGTGTATAGTACTCATAGTGTATAGTCTTCAACACTTTCACACATGAAAATAGGATCCACAACCTAACAATTATTTTATAATTAACAAACCTAAATTATCATACTCTAACTAAACGAACCAGAAGATAAATGAAACCAACAATTACTTAGGAGTTGTAATTTCCCTTCCTGATAAAGTTAGACCATATAACTAATTTTGCAATGAACATGGTCTTTAATGAGAGTGGGAAAATGTCTTGAAACTAGTTTTCCACCATGTTTCTCAAAGTATCAGCTGAAAAAGGAATGAGTGCATCTTCATCTTGGATTATATTTAGAGTTAAGAGGTATTAGGGATGACCTTTAAAAATTATAAGCTATTCCTTATGCTTTAAAGTGAGCATGACCGGTTACAAATACATTTGTGGCTCTAAACTAGCCAAGTATTTAATTGGGTATGAGATGATCCTTTGAATTTTCCATTTTATTTGTATGTAACTTCATAAATGGAGCTAATTGAGACATATTTTTCATGATTGTAGATGCTTGTAAGATTTTCTAAACTTGCTCTTGATTCTTCTCATGAAAACCACTTGTGGGCAAATTTTTCCTTCTTTTCCATCCTCTTTCTCAGTCGTTGGAAAGAATTTTTCTGGGAAGATAAATTGGTGGGTATCTTTCCAATGCTCCAAGCCTCTAGGTCCCTATGCTTATATGGTGCATCTCCATTTATTGTTAGTGAACTAAAAATGATATTTTTTATGGCCAAGAGGTTAGGAATCCAACAGGAACACTCTACTGTACCCATGGAAAATTCTTTCAATTAATTGTAAGGGAGAAATTTACTGAATGATGGGGAAGAGGGAGTGAGAAATTAGGAAGGGGAATATTTTCTTAATAAGTAGAAAATAAAATTCTTTCCAAATATAATGAAAATTATCACATACACAACTTATAGGAAAGAAATAACTATGCTTATAACATCAACGATGAGAGGAAACCATGCACATAAAGTTACAAAAATTCATGTATCATGAAAATAATAAACTCTTTTCTTTATCGACATCTTCATAAGTTGTATAATGTTAGAGAATGGAAGAAAACTAAATATGGAAAATAGAATAATGTTATATCTTTTTCCTTTCTCAAATATATCTCTCTCTTGAGTGCACAAAATTGACAACCCTTAAGAATCAAGGTTTTATTACAATTTATAGACATTGAGAATACTCTTTTCCTACCCCCCACATGACCTTTAATTTTTCCACACAACATGTGACTTTTGACATTCCTAGCAATGAATTTCAGTTCTCTTTTATATTAATCAAGGGAAACTTATTACAATGTTTTCTAAAGCCACATTTAAATGAATAGGACGAATCCCATGATTAATCAAAAAAAAAGAATTAGAAAGGGGGTAGAGAAGAGGAGAAATAATGAGGGAGGAAGAAAGAAGGAATGATCCCAAGGATGAAGATATCTCCATCATTTATGAATAATTTGTTAATGATGATCATGCATAAACTCCATAGGCCACAAAATGATTATTTAGAAACATTGTTGTAATACCTCCCAATGTGAGCTCGAGATGGAAATAGGAAATGATCATGATGATCCTATTTGACACTTGATTTATGAACTCCTTAACTCATTGAACTTACCTTGACCAACTTATTCCAAGATACCTAACTCACTGAGAGATGGTGATGGATCCACCCATTGTGCCTTGCGATTTTCTTCTCTTCTTTTGAACACAATTAAAAACAATGTGAAGTTTCCAAAACCCATGCAAAGTTCTTTATTCTTTGTTTGAACAATGAAATCATCCCATTATCCCATAGAGATTCCAAAAAGTGGAAATATGAGAATGCTTATTTCATTAAATCTAGACATATTCATGTAAATCTGTACTTCAGTATTTCAAGTATTGGAAGAAATCTATCTCCGTTTTTGTGTATATTGAATTCAACTTTTTTCTATACTGGATTCCATTATTACTATTATTGGAATCCATTAGTAGCAAAATCAGATTCCAATATCGTCATTATTGGACTTATTCTAGTTCCAAATTTAGTATTATTGGATTCCAATCTTGCTATTATTAGATTCCAATATCGCTATTATTGGATCCAAATTTTGTTATTATTGGGTTCCAAAAGTGCTATTATTGGATTCCAATTTCACCACTATTATAATCCAATTTATAAATCCCAATTTTATTTATTCCAGTTTCACTATTTTATGATTTCTATTTTTTATTATTTGATCCCCCCACATAAACCTCATGAATGTTATCTTACATAAGCATAACGGTTTCTAACTTACATGATGAAAGTGCATGCTATGTGAAATAAGCCTAGAGACATCAAAGTTACATCTTCCTTGTAGCCACTAAGTTACATTTTCCTTGTTGCCACTAAGTTACATAAGCCTTGTGGCCTCTAAGTTACATAAAAGGATGACAAGCCTAGCAGTTGTTATCTTACATAAGCATATAGGTTATTAACTTACATAAGCCTAACGACCACTATTTTACATAAGTGTATAGGTTGTTAACTTATATAAGATTGATAATCACTAATTTACAAAAGAGTATATTCGTCAAGATGAAATAATTCTAGTGGCTGCAAAGTTACACCAGCCTACCGGTAGCAAGTTTCATAAGCCTACCCACCACTAAGCTGCATAATCCTAGTGGCTACGAAGTTACATAAGCCTAGGCACCAAAAAATTACATCAGCCCAGGGGTTAAATTTAATGGAAACCTGTGCCTATTAAACAATTTTAAGATGAGGGTAATTTTACAATATTTCCCTTTAAAAAATACAAAATAGTAGTTATTTAAATACTTCAAATTTATATTTACTTAATATTTTATGTATATTATATATTGATATAATTCTTATATAAATCTATATAAAAAATGATGGTGATATTATAAATATTCAAGTTACGTGTGATAAAATCAACTAATTTTATGATTTTCCATTTTGTAAATCATAAAGAACAATAAAGAGTTAAGAATTATGTTAAACGAGTTATTTTGAGAAACTGGAATTGAAAATGTATTTTTATAGGAAGTCAATTCCTTTGAGAAAATTACATTGAAAATTACATAAGAATTGATCCCTCACAAGGGTATTAATTATTGTTCTTGAATTTGTGCAAGGTATTGTTGGATAGCTTCATGACCCCGATTTGGTATTTTAATTTGATCTCCTTTCCATTTTTTTCTTGGATTCAATGCCCAGATGATGTTGTCTATATCAATATCTGATGTGTCTCTTGATTTTCACAATATTTTCTTTTTCTTTAAGCATTATTGGTACCTTTCTTTTTCTATATTTCCTTTTCATGTGGGTTCCCACCAGGGTACCCTTATCTTGCGAATGTTTATGTGAACATCATGTTTTAGTTTTAGCTCTGCCTTGCCCATCCATATAGGTACATTATCATTAGCTAGTCTTACTAGTATCATCTGCCCAACATTCACATCCACTGCTAGATTGAATTCCTCTCAAGGTCTATCACAAATGAGCCCAACATATATATCCTTATTTAAAAGGATGTTTTGAATATAGTATCTATCCATGTAAAGACATGGTGCACCCACTATCTGATTATACATTACGTTATCCTTAATTTTTTGGCCAAAAATAATCTCCTCATCATTCTACAATCCAAAAAGGGATTCTCTATGACATGTAGAACATTTTTCCAATATGTAATAATTGGAACCCAGTATGCTTCTCCACCATTAGTTGAATCCTTTTCCCAATGTGTGATGTATGCCTGAATGCCTCTCTACATGTCAGCCATCTCTTTTAGTTTTTGGAAGGGTGTCAATGGAGGATCCCCTTCAGGAAAGAAAGGTTTCTCATCCACTTTTTTCTAGATCTTAATTGAGTGTGACCAATCAGACTCCATGATTGATGCTTTGAACTTTATGGAATTTGAACATCTTTGGTTTTTTGATACCCATGGTCTTGCGGTTACCATCTGGAAGGTGTGGTTCCAAAAAGGCCTTAAAGTCATAGACTTCCTCAATAAGGTACAAAGTACATGTGATGGAATGCTCTTGGAATGTTTTATAAGTGTCCATTATTTGTGGAAAAGATAATGTATCCAACTTTCACAATATTGTTGATAATCGGTTGAATGTCCCATCCATCTCTTCATGCGTGTGACCCACTGGAAGGAAACTCACATACACTGTGTTAAAAAAACCCTTCTAGTTGCCAGCATGGATGAAAACACAAACAATGTGTGATTTTTTTTATCACTTGTAGCATTATCTAGTTGTAAGTAGAGAATTTATGGTTGTTTTCTAGATGAACTTGAACATATGCTTACAATATTTATTGTATGAGAACCCTCATTTTTCTACTTATATTCCTTGCATTTGTAATATGCATCAATTTGCAACAATACATCATGTAATGGGTGTTTTGATATCCCACTACTATATAAAAAATCACCATACTAATCTATAAGTGGTTCTTCTAGATTTTGGATACATAGTGCCAATGATGTTATTGTGAAGTTTGCTCCTTGCTAAAAAAAAGGGAGAGCAAAGTTTCTGAAACTCCCTGTTTTGTGCCCATGTGTCAGCATAACAGTCAAGGTGAAGGGGAGATTAATAGCATTTCTTATTTTTTATTTTGTTTCTAATCCTTGGTATTGTAGGTTTCATATTGTCCTTTTTCTCATGCACAATGCTCAAATAGTTATTAGGATTTTGTTGTGATTGCATTATATGTGTATAACAAGGTGCACGATAACTTTGAATGTAATCATTGTGTTATTTCTGGTGTTTATTTAATATTACCAATGTTTTTGGACATGAGGTCAATGCATGTTTATTCTTAAGCTCTGTGCACTCATCACATTTGGCAAAGAAGTTGTTCTTGCCATATTTTTATGAGATTTGACTGTGACATTAGAGGAAGGTCCAATAGTGAAAGGCCCTCATTACAATTTTATAGTAGGTAAGCAAAACTATAACATACATGTAATAGTCTCATTCTTATTTTAGTACCATCTTGTCCCATTGAACGAGACATGTGTGGGAATTTATTAGAATTATTCTCCACCATTTCAGATATCAATGCAATAGTTGCGATAGTTTTTTGTATTTGTTTTTTTCTTGTATTTCCATTTACTTACCTGCTCTCATCATTAATCGAAGATTGTATATATCCCTAATAGGTGATTTTTGGGATTTCATGACATCTATACCATGCATTATGACATTCATCCCTTCCACATAACTTCAATTAATCTATAGTATGTTCTAAAGTTTGACCTTGATCACAAATACTAGCATTTTGCGGTGAATGTATTAAGTACATTATTTTTGATGACAGGTTCATTCATAGTTGGATTATCACAAGTGCAAAGAATGGATCATTCAAAAAGTCACTGCAATGCCCCCCCAGACCTAGAGAATAAAGGCGTTCGAGCAAGATAGATTGGAGAGATATTATTCCTTGCAACAAGGTTTTTCCTCAACTTTAGACATAAATTGTTATCTTGATTTTTTTATCATTTTCCCTTACCTTTGGTGTACTAGATGGAGTAGAATTTACCTTTTGGCATTTATAGGCATTGTAAGGTATTTTTATTAAGTTTTCATTACTACTACATAGGATTCATATGAATTTGGGTATACCACTTGAGGGAATGGATCTTCAAATGCACTCCAAAGTTTTACCAATAAATCTTCTTAAATTTATTTTATCCTTACTTCCATAATGGAACCATCTTGATGGGCCAACTAGATAATTGGCCATTGGATGAGAGATCCTTTTGATATGGAGAAACCCTTGCAAAAAGGCTTGACTAAATTATCAACATGCGCCCCAAATGTATTGCCATATATTTTTTTAAAGCACACCATGTTATTGGACCATGATTGCCATTAGACCAAAACCCATATCTGTTAGTCTCTGCTACAATTGCTAGAGTTAGGATCTATGAGAGGTGTTTAGTCTATGTCACGACACTCATAAGGAGCATTGGACACACATGCCAACAATCTCCCCCTCAACATTACCCGAGTGATTTTTGAACTTGAGACCTGTCACTCTAATACCATTTGTTGGACCAGGATTGTCGTTAGACCAAAGCCCATAGGTGTTAGTCTCCGCTATAATCGTTAGAGTTAGGATCTATGAGAGGTTATTATTCCATGTCACAAAACTCACGAGGAGCACTGGACACACATACCAACACATGTCCCCTTTACAGACATTTGTAATTGTTGTTTATGCAACAAAATTTTGTTCTTTATAACAAAAGTGTATCAACTTGGCAGTAACCCCCTTGAAATTCAAATTGAAGTCAGTGTTCAATGTGGCAGTTGTTTCTTGAAGTTCATAATTTTCATTCACACAAAGTGTAGATCTTGTTTCTAGATAAACTAGGCTTTTGATTGACCAAACAACTTTGTTGTTGGGTAAAAGCACAAAAAAATGTCCCACTTTTTGTTATGTTTTGTACCTTTATAAACATGAATTTTCAGCTTCATTGATTTTCTAAAGGTAATAGCCACAAAACTATACACATTCATGAAATTCTACAAACTAATGAAATGATGTGTTTAAAGTGTAGAATACATGTAATTTTTTTTTTAAATGGCAAAAAATATGGTATTTTTCTTAATTTATGCATACGTTGTTTCTTATGCTATAAAAGAGGAATGAATGTCGCCAGGTTGTTTTTTTAAATGAAAATTTATTTTTTCACCATGAAATTATTATATATATATATATATATTCAAGATTTGAATTTTGAGGTGCTCTCAAATTTTCATATTTTTTAAATTAATTATTTAGTAAAAATATTTTCAAATAAATGGTGTACAAATGTTTATGCCAATAACTTTTAATATTTATTAACCCTAATTGTGTGGCACCTAAGCGGCACATTTTGGCATAAAATTATCCTCCAAATGGATTTGGCACCAAAATGTGCCACATAGGGGGGTTCTCGCAAAGAGGTTTCACCCGAAGGGGGTTTGCGTGAACCCCCCTTTGCTTGAACCCCCTTAAACCCTAAATCTTCCACCCACACCTATATAAATATCTATATATAACTCTGTGTTGCCCAAATTATTTGAACCAAAAGGGGTTCACACGAAGGGGTGTTCATGCAAACACCCATTCATATGAACCACTTTCTTTGGCCTATGTGGCAGTTCAGGCAAAGGGGGTTCATATGAAAGGGGTGTTGGCAAAAACACCCTTGATTTTTTATCCCACCCAACCTCTTACTCACATTTTTGGGACACGAAGTGGGACACAACATTGTGCTTTGACCCTGTTGCATTGTAGACTTGGATAGAAATAATTTCATGTAGTTATAATATTCTCCATAAAAACACCAAAGTGTGTGGGTCCCAAAACTACTATCGAAATCACATGTTTTTATTATACCATGGATATACACCTTTCAATTTTATCACCTTTTTTTAGGACACTTATGTTTTAAAACCATGTGGGTTGTAGAAAATTCATCCCTGTCTTTAGGAGTTGTGAAACAATACCTATCACTGTTAGAATTCAAACCCTCATCCTCATTAAATGTATCCTCTGAGTCACTTCTCATGATGTTTTGAATGCCATCACCCCCCACATGTGAAACATTTTAAATCACATGCTTAATCATTTACTTCCTTTCCCATGGGATAAAGTATCCCTTGTTTTCAATTTTTGCTAGGGTTTCACAATGATTAATTGTGTATGGTAGTCTTGCTCTTCCATTGAATAAAATAATTATTATGACAACGAGTAAGAAAGACCCCACATATCTATAATGGAGTGTATATTTGCATGGATAAAATAGTCCCTTTGTAACTTTCACACCTTTGGATAGTAAATCCACATGAGCTCCATCTTAAAACAAAAATCATTTTCAATTCTATCCATAAATAAAAAGAGAAAAATAGTACTCAGGACACTTAAATATTTAACATTAGTATGAAGAATTGAAACCACAATGAGAAACTAAAAATATACATCTTATATGAACATCTTTAAAACCTCATTTACTCCAAATATTTAAAAATATAACAAAATCTATTACACCCTTAGATCCCATTGTTGTGTATAAGTTTATCCATAAAACACATAGTGTAGGGGAAAGGAGCCAATGATCATGAATCTTAATGTAGGATGTTGTTAGAGTTACTTAGCTGTCATATTTTTAAAAAAAATACACTTTACAAGATTAAGACTTTTATAATGCACACATTTTCTTTTGTGCATTTATTTTATGTTCAAAAAGTATATCTAAGGGATTTAAAATAGGTAATTTTTAGTACAAAGAAAATTAATATTGTCTCTTACTTATGAATAAAATAACCTTTTCGGGACGATTGATGTGTCAACTTTTTATTGACTAATTTGTATATGTGAATTTATTTTACTTGTGTTATTGGCTACCTTTTTTCTAAATTTTTAGTATAAAAGCTATAAATGTTGACTTTGATTTTTACAACTAGTGGTACTATACTTCACATTGCCACTCATATTCATTAGCTTATGCACAGTCCTTGGCTTCTATCTCCTATGGCTTTCAAAAGTTGTATAGTCTAGCAACTGTTGTGATGTAATTTTTTTTCTTACACGCTAAAATTGAAATATTGACTAAAATGGGAGGCCAAAATTTAGTGATCACACTTCAATGTGTGAGTGAGTGCAATTCCAAGTTTGAAACCTCAAACTTGGAAGTGTAAGTGATAACTCATCATAGTACAAGAGAGTTGTGGCCTTGTACATCTACGAAGTGTGATTCCTTGCACGACGAAGTACAATCCCTCACATGAAAAAAGTATGAGCATTTTCAAGATGGAGTTCCAACATTCACACTTGGGATAGTGATCACTTGCATATCGAAAGGCATATTTTTACATGCCATTCTAGTCAAAATTTGTCTAGCCTAGCGACCTCTTGGACTTAAATTTAGGGCCATCAATATTGTGTTGAAGTAAATCATTAAAGTATTTAATTATCTAACTGTATAACTATGTTTATTTTATGGTATAGGTTCAATTTTAGTATTTATTTGATTAACAATGGTGGTATATGCTTTGATTCAATTATGTGTATTAATTGTTTCTAAGATTTTTATATCTTATGTAATCATTTAACAATATAAGATTATTTTTTAATAATTGTGTATAATATTGAGTAGAAGTAACCCATGATGTGTAGTTTTTTATTAACAATTATCAATATTAAAGACTTAATTTCAATTAAATATATGTATGTCAAATTTAATTTTAAAACAACGTCAAATTTTAGTTTTCATACATTAAAAATTATGTTATAAAAATGTTACCTTAATTCTTTACAATAATAATTACAACTTTTTGTAAGGTCAAATGTTACCTAAATAATATTGTACTTCCCTAAACATTAAATGATCATTAAACTGTATAATGTAAATTCCACCACTTGGAGTTCTACTTTTAGAATATGGAGGAGGAGGAGGACTGCGGGTTTGGAACTCATGGAGGACTACGGGAGGGTTTTGAGAGTTTGGTTTCAGCCACTCTGGCCATTGAATGTCTTTCAAGATGTTGCGAACAAGCTGATAAGGCATCGTTTATAGATGCAGAACTGAATAAAGGTAATTGCATTGGATCTAGAGCCTGGGATGATATTGTTAAGGTACCTATTGACAAAAATGTGGGTCCCCTATCTCCTATATCTGGACTGAATATTTTTAAAAGTACAAAAGATAATGAGGGGGTGACCCACATACAAGTGCCTAACAGTTGTCTGCATAGAGCTCTTGAGAAAACTAATCTCATCTCATTAGAAAGTTTTTGGGAGAAAGACCCAATGTCGATATTATAAGAAAATGGGCCATACGACACTGGAAATCATAAGGAGATTTTATTATCACCACCATGACAAAGGGATTTTTTCTAGCCTGCTTCAATCAATAATCTAATGTGGATTAAGTTTTATTGAGTGGCCCCTGGTGTATTGGAAATATGGGGGCTTTTTTTGAAAAAATGGTATCCCAGGTTAAACCCTAATACTAAGAACATACATGCCATACCCATATGGTGTAGACTCCTAGGGCTGCCCCTACATCTCTGGGACGATGAGATCCTTCTTCATATTGCTAGATCGATTGGTTCTCCAATCGGGCTAGATGGGCCTACAAAAAATAGATCCAAACTTGCCTTTGCAAGGTTATTTGTCTCATCTAAAATGGAGAAGGAGCTTCCTGAACACATCATTATACAATCAAAATTGGGGGCATGGAAAAAACTAATAGAATATGAGGCTTTTCAACTAAGATGTCACAAATGCCATAAATTAGGGCATTTTGCCGGAAAATGTTTCGAGAGCATGAAGCAACAGTTGGAAAAACCTTTTGATCATACTGAATAGCAAGGACAAAAATAGACAGATGAGGCTGATAAAGCCTCTCTGACCGACATACATGATTAGAATACAAGGTATCGCTGCATGCAGACAAATATAAGAATCAAGGATAGGAAAAAAGGTTTTAAGACCATAATAAAGAGGCCATCGGTCTATAGAAAACTATGGAGACTTAAGATCCCCTAGTTAGATAAGCATGTTGAAGCCCAAAAGGAAAAAGATATTGATCCAAAAAAGGGTGAAGAAGCTAAGAAGGAAACATAAAAAGATCAAACAATGATACTTGAGAAAAAAAAATCCTATAAAACTGAACATGGAAGTGGATGAAATAAATGAAAAAGTGTACATTCATCTAACCATTTCCAATGAAGAGGAGATGGAAAAAATCATGCCTCTCCCTCATCAAGAACCGATAACTAAGAACAACTCTCTAGAACTAAAAAAGAGGAGACAAGGAAAAGCTAAAGAACTTTTGGAATCCATAGCAAGAGATCTAAATAAGGATAAAGAGTTTACAGATATGGAGGAGCTGCTCACACCTCTAATAGTTCAACAAATTGATTTTGATAAAGGAAAAGAAGAAGGATAAATTACTCCTACTTCAAAGAAAAACCTGTCTGAATATGATAAATATG
This sequence comes from Taxus chinensis, assembly GCA_019776745.2. Classification (NCBI taxonomy): domain Eukaryota; kingdom Viridiplantae; phylum Streptophyta; class Pinopsida; order Cupressales; family Taxaceae; genus Taxus; species Taxus chinensis. The sequence continues at coordinate 704,888,846 of CM034151.1, forward strand.
GATTCATCATAGTGCGAAGTAAGAAACGAAGACAAACATTTTGAAGAAATTCCTGAATCACTCTATAGTGATAAAAAGAAACAAATAGGAAGTTGGGAAGCTTCCGCCTCAATAATCACAAGGGATACTACCAAGATAACTACAAATATTGGAGTCACTTATAGAAAATGTAGACTCTCTAAAAGGGAAGTAAGGAAAAAAGAGACTGAGAAAGAAATTGCAGATGATACTCAAAGTCTTTTGAGCCATCCGGAAATTGCCTCCCCAAATTTTTTTTAATGAAGGTTATATCTTGGAATGTCAAGGGGCTAAATGGGGGACCTAAAAAGAGAATTCTTAAGGAAATCAGAAGATCAAGTAGGCCCAACATCCTTCTAATTCAAGAAATGAAAATTAAAACTAAAGTTGTTGAAGAGTGCAAAAAGACTTTCTAGGAGAATGCTTCCTTTGCTGCTGCTGATTATCAAGGGGATTCTGGAGGATTAGCAGTCTTCTGGGACACTAAAATTGTTCATGGTAATATTTTTTTCTCCTCTCAGAATCATTTAGCTATAAATTTTAAAATTCTTGAGAACAATTCTAGCTGGATTCTTTCCAATATTTATGCCCCTAATACTGCTACCGGTAGAAGAAATCTTTGGAAAGAGTTAGCATGGTTTAGAAATAAATTTGAGGATATGAACTCGCTGATAATGGGGGATTTAACACTCCTTTAAATCTGAGGGAAAAATTTGGAGGGAACTCTGATTTCTCTACCAGCATAGAAGATTTTGTAGGCTTCATGTCGAATCTTAACCTTATGGACATTTAACTTCATGGTAATAAATACACCTGGTCTAACAGAAGAATTGGGGAGAATCTTATTCAGGTTAGATTAGATAGATGTCTCATTTTTGCTAACTATATCTTAGATCAGAATTTTTATCTCTCCTCTCTTCCCAGAACTAGTTCAGACCATAATCATATTGCTCTTAATTTCTTCAATTGGTCTAAGCCTTTCCATGGCAACTTTAAATTCAAAAAGATGTGGCTTGAGCATGAGGACATTCTTGACAGAATTAAAGAATGTTAGACTTGGGAAGGGACTAGAACTTCCCAATTCAGACTTCTTCAGAAGTTAAAAAATGTGAAGCAAAAGGTTAGAATCTAGAATAAAGAGGTTTTTGGTAATATTTTTGAAAAAAGAAAGATCTTAAGCAGCAAATGGAAGTGTTTGAGCTTAAAAGTCTCAATGAAAGGTATGACCTTTGAGGATCATCAAAGGGAAAAGAAGCTTCTTTTTGTCCTACATAATATCAACAGCTGTGAGGAAACCTTATGGAGAATGAAATCTAGAGCTCTCTGGCTAAAGGCTGGAGACAGAAACACAAAATACTTTCATATGACCACCCTCAAGCATAGGGCTTGTAACAAAATTACTGAAGTCTTCAAGGGAAATGGTACCATTAATACGGATACTGAGGACATCAAATTTGAAGTTCTAAAATTCTATGAGAATTTACTCACAGAGAACAATTCCTATAATGAGCAAGAGGCCTCCTTTCTCTTTAGACTCCATTCCTAATAATTTACTGCCTGAAGAGAGATTTAAGAGCCTTTCCAAAACAATCACCATTGAGGAGTTGAAAAAAGCTATTTTTTCACTAGAAGGGGACAAGGCTCTGGACCCTGATGGTTTCTCTCCTAATTTATTCCAAAGATGTTGGGAAATATGCTCCGAAGATCTGCTGAAAGCTGTAAATGAGTTCTATAGAACTGGAAATCCAATAAAAGAATTAAATAACACACATATTATGCTTGTACCTAAGAAGCTGGATGCAAAGGATTTCAAGGTTTTTAGGCCAATCAGCCTAGTTAATATAGTTTATAGGATCTTCACAAAGATTTTAACCACTAGACTGCAAACTCTTCTAATGGAAATTATCTTCCAACAGCAGAGCGGATTCATAAAAGGTAGAATTATCTAGGATTGAGTTATTATGGTTCATGAAACAATTCATTCAATGGATAAAAGTAAAAAATTTGGGATGGCTATCAAGTTAGACATGCATAAGGCATTTGACAGATTCTCTTAGAAATTCATGGATGAGGTTCTATCCAAGTTTGGGTTTCAAAATAAATTCAGGAAAATTATCCAAGCTTGCATATCCTCTTCTATATTTTCAGTGGTTATCAATGGAGAACCAGTTGGTTTTGTTACTAGAACTAGAGGCAGTCGCCGAGGGGACCCCATATCCCCTTTGTTGTTCATCATAATGGTTGACAGTTTAAGCCAGTCTATTACAAAACCTATTCATATTGGTATGATAAAGGGTTTTCAACCTACTTTTGGAAATCAGATTTCCTCCCATCAGTAGTTTGCTGATGACACTATTCTACTTCTGATGGCCTCAATCATTGAAGCTAGGGCTATCAGAACTATTCTAAGGCTTTATGAGGAAGCCTCGGGATAGAAAGTAAACTTTGACAAAAGCTCAGTTTACTTCTTCAATACTCTTATTGAAAGACAAAAAAATATTTCTCTCATTCTTGGTTGTACAATCAACTCCCTTCCAACTACTTATCTAGGGCTCCCTATGAGTACTAGTAAGGTTTCTAATGAGGTTTGGAATGATCTGCTTAAGAGATTTCAGAAAAACTTGCTGGTTGGAAAGGTGCTATACTATCAAGTGCTGGAAAATGTTTATTGATCAAAAGAACTCTTCATAACTTACCTATTTATATCATGTCTATGTTCAACATTCTAGCAACAGTGGTGAATAACATTGAAAAAATTCAAAAGAAATTTTTATAGCATGGAACAGAAGACAGGTTTAGGTACCATTTAATAGCTTGGGAGTAGGTCTGTAAGCCAAAACGGATTAGGGGTTTAGGCATCAAAGATATGAGAAACATGAATGCTGCTCTAATTGCAAAGCTGGATTAGAGAATAATAAAAGAGCAGAAGCCATGGACCGATTTGATCAAAATCAAATACCTTTCCAATCAAAACATGAATTCCTTTCTTTTTGATCAGATACTTCCGAATGGATCAATTTTTTGGAATAATATTCTACACATAAGGTATATCCTCTCCTAGGGATGTAGCTAGAAGCTCGGAGATGGACAAGACATTGATTTCTGGAATGACATATGGTCTGACATTAACTGGAATACCTCTTTTGGTCACATCAAATATAACCTAATTATAAATTATGGGAAGAAAGTCAAGGACTATACTGAGGTGACTGACAATAGAAGGAAATGGAAATAACTCAAAGTAGATGAGGAAAATATGTAGTCTACTGTTTCATCCATGCAGAATCATCTCTCCCTAATACATATCAGTCATCATAATAATAAGGATGAACTTATTCGGAAAGATTCCTTTGATGGAGAGTACTTTGTTAAATCTGGCTACATTTCTTTCTTTACCTCTATTGAAAGTGAAATTGAATGGCATAAGCTGTGGATGTCCGAGCTAGCCCCTAGAGTAAATTTCTTCTAGTGGCTTATCATTAAAGGTAAGATCCTCACTAATGACAATATCATTAGGAAAGGTTTTATCATGCCTAAAATATGTTACATGTGTCAGGAAGAAGCAGAAGACATTAAACACCTCTTTCTGCATTGTAAGTATACTTCCAAAATCTGGCATCTTATTTTTGAAAACTTCAATCAGAAATGGATCTTTCCCCAAACTTGTCTACAGGCCTAAGAATAATGGAACTTCCCATACAAGCACTGTATGGTGAGGATACTATGGTAACTGGTTCTCCCTCATACCATGTGGCGAGTCTGGAAAGATAGAAATGATGTCATTTTCAGGAATACCAGAAAGATCTACAAAAAATTCTACAAAGAAATTATCATTGTAGTAAAAGACAAGATTGAAATATTTAAACCCCCTAAAAATAAACTTTATCCTAAGGAAGAGGAGCACATTTTGGCTGCTTGGAACATTGGTACTATTAGTATCAAGAATAAGATTAACAATAGCATTGATAGATCCATTGTCTGATGGATTTAGCCTCCCAGTACATGGCACAAGCTGAATTTTGATGGGGCCTCAAAAGGTAATCTTGGGGATTTGGGAGGAGGTGGAGTGATTAGAGATCATAGAGGCTACTTTGTTACTACTTTTTCTGGCAAGATGGGTAGGAAAAAAAATCACTACTCGGAAGCTTTGGCAGTGCTTTGGGGAATAAGGTTGGCTAGAGATTGTAATATTTCCAATATTATAATTGAGGGAGATTCACTGAAAATTATTAATTTGTTAAACCAAAAACAACCTCCAAGCTAGTCCATCAGGGACTTTATAACTGAATATATTGATATTTGCAAGAGTTTTGATAATTTTAAAATTAACCATACCTACTGAGAAGGCAATAGTGTGGTAGATGGTTTGGAAAATATTGGGGTAAACAATACAATGCAAACTTGGTTAAGTGGCGAAACTCTTCCTGCTAAAGTACATGATGACATCACCAAAGATATGCATGACTTGGAGTGTAATCATTAATAGATGTAGGGTAGATGCTAAGGAGTGGTTTATTAATTGTAAAGTGAGGATTAATTATACTTACAATTTTCTGCATGTTTTGGAGGTCTTCAAAAGCAGAGCAGGGATGAGTCGTATAGATTTCAAATTTTTACCGTTGTAAGAAGAAGAAGCATCATAAGAAAAATTGGGGGACATCCATGCAAGACTGAGCCCACCCATAATCCAACATGGAAAAATGATGCAAAACTTTGGAATTATTTGCAAATGGGGGGTATAACAAATTTTATTGAAAAGATTCAGGGTTTTGACCAGGATATTTCAATAAAATTTGCTAATGGCTGGAGGAATCGTGTTGTTGAGTATTATGATGTTAAGGTCGAGATTTCTGAGGAGCTAATTTCCCAGGTCACTGGGCTTAACCTGGATGAAACCAAGTTCTTCGACAAACGCGTGGACAAAGAGGTGGAGGCTAAAACATTTCTCGATAAAGGGGAGAATCTAGAGTTTGTGGTGGCTGGCATCAAAGTAACATCTATTCCTAAGCCCTTCACTGAGATTGCGTGGATGGTGGTAAGGTATGTTACTTTGGAAGGGAGATATGTCACCATTCCCCTGAAGCACTTAATATTCCTCAATCATTTTCATAGGAATATTACCATAAATTTTCCTCATTATTTGTTGAATTCCTTAGAGAAATATGTTCTTGAGGTTCAAAATCATACCAAGGTTGTTCCCCTTCACCAAGGGTTGATCCTGCTCATCCACCACCATTGCTTAGCCTACTCCCGCCCCCAGTCTACTCCCTCCTGGCTTCATTCCTCCCCTTTCCAATAGAAATCTTGACATTACTACCCCTAGCGGGAAGAGGAAAGATAAGAAAGCTAAGGTCTCTTTTCCATCTTCACAGAGGGTTTTAAGAAGCCATAGGAATATGGAACTTGTAGAGAACTTATTACACATAAGTAAACCGATGAAGGATTCTAAGGAAGTGGACCTGTTGGCCAAGGTTAGATGGAAGAGGAGATTCAAGACATCAAGAGTGCTATGAGGGATATGGATAAAACAAAGGGTAAGAGGAAGCTGCAAAACTCTGAAGATGATGATACCACTACTAAGATATTCAAGAAGCTTATTTCTTTGGATGCCAAGCTTGGCAATGCAAAAGGGCATCATGACTGCATCCTCTCAGCTCTTAAAAGTATCTATAATTTTATAGAGCAACATGTGCGAAGTATGTGCAGTATTAGCAGCATTCCTGATGATATATGGGGATCAAATGAGAACCAAGATCTTGCAATTTCCTAGGTGGATATGAAAGATCCATCCCAAGCCACGTCCATTGTGTTCTTCACCTCACTCCAGAAGATTAAGGCCAAGATTGACAGAGCTGTCAATTGATGTGGTGCCCAGTTGCTACTTACTGATGGTGAAGTTGTTCAGTGGTTTTGATGTTGTTTTTTGGCTGGGATGACTTATTTTGGATCCCTCTTGATCATTTTTTGACTCTTTTTCTCTTTATCAGATCACTATCTGGTTTGATCTTGTTTTGCTCTTTTTATTATATTATCTGGTTGTTGAGCCTCCTAGTTTATGGTATTTAGCCTGTCTAGGTTTGGTTTCTCTACTTTTCACATCTAGCTTTTGAGCCTTTTTGTATTCAGGGTATAGTCCCTTCAAAACTATTTATCCATAGTAAAAAAAATCCACTACTTGAGAGTAATTTTTATTTTTTTTTACTACATTTAATGTTAAGTGGTACAATAATAAATTTTAATCCACATAAACTCTGTTAACATATGTATTTTAATGTAATAAAATGGAAAATTGTATACTCATTTCGAAGGCGAAAACACCAAAAAAAGGAGCACATATACAAATGGGGGAAGAACAGAGTTACACAAAACTAAAAGAGGTAAATCATTGTTATTTTATTTTGAAGAATTACATTTTATACACCCATTTCATAGTGATTGTAAATATTGCTTTTGTTAGTAGGTAATTAACCAATTTTCAATGTTTCTCCACATGTTTTGATTATGTTAATTTAGAGAGCGCATGACCCCTTATATATTTATTATTAGAAAATGAAAAATGAAATTAAGTTTAGATAAAATATGGAGTACGAAAATATTTTCATTTGTGAATTTTTATAGTAACTAATAAATTTGCAGGACATGAAAATATCACCATTTTCCTTTTTTCACATTTTGAATCCCAAGTTTTCAAATAAAATCCAACAAACTATGTAGACAATATGTTTGTTTCAACATAGATAAGAAACTTTTGTACAAAGTAATTCTACGTGCAAAGCTTAGATGGAAATAATATCTCAAATTTGCAAGAGAATACAAGTGGCACACATAAATTAGGTCTTTGCAATCCAAATTCACAAATCGATCTAAATTATCTATATATTGTTGATGATATTGATGATTAAAAATTATAATACATATTTTAAATAACCCATGTATATGAAAGAGACAAAAATAATGAGGAGTTGATGAAAGAATACAAAGAAGAGTTGTGGTCAAAATATGATGTGAAAACATTATTTTAAAATATGAAGAGGTGTATGAACATTTAAACCATGGAAAAATCAGAAAGAAATGTTGGAATAATATAGCAGATGCTTTGAATCAAGTTAGTGGAAAAACATTCACTGGGATGCAATGCAAATACAAGATGAACATGTTTGAGAAAACCCTCAAGAAGGAGAAACAATTAGAAAGCACAACATTGGAAACACATTCAACATGGACTTTCTATGAAGATATGGATCACATTACATAGAAAAAAAAATTGGTATTAATGGAAAACATAGGGTTAATATAACCACTTATACTTTCGAAAAATATATGAGAGGGCAATGATAAATCCCTTCTATCAACATTGAAAATTTGGAAGGAACAAAGATAGAAACCCCTTTGGATAAAAATGGAATTCAGAGCAAAGGTGTGAAGAGAAAAAGAAAATCTTATGGAGATTTGAAAGAGCTACTCAAAAATATCATGCATCTATTCAATGAAGCTTTGAAACAAATTGAGCAGGGAAGGATTCAACTTGAGCACAAAAGAATGGAACAAGAGAGAAAGCTAATGGAGAAAATATTAGATGTAAAACTTCAACTCACAAGTCTTTTTACCCAGGTGAATTATAGTTTTTTTAACCATAGTAATATAGTATTGCATCATTCATTCCATTATAAAATATGGTATACATTGTGTAAGAAAAAATATCATGCATTGGAGTTATCTAATACTTCTCTATTTTGCATTCTTCCTTTTTATTTCAGAATAATTCCAATGATCAACATCATGGGCACCACCAAGATCATTGACACAGACATCCCAAGATACTATTTGTGTAACAAAACAATTTAAAAATGATGTCAGTAAACATGCATTTTTTTGTTGAGGACAATATGATAATTCAATATGTGAGACATCAATTGAACCACATATCATTAGTAGTATAGTCAAAGTATGGAATACTTATATATGTTGTTCTTTTTTTAATAATGTTGATAATTTTGATATTATTTTTGTGTGGCATATATGGTTAATATTTGTGTGTGCCATTAAACTGAACAATGTAAAGTTCATGTGATATTTGAAATGTGATAATTCAATATGTATGACATCAATTGAACCACATATAATTAGCAGTAAAGTCAAAGTATGGAATACTTATATGATCAATATGTAATTTAAAGATGATAATATTGACAATGAGCATGGTGTTATTATGATGATATTGTTGTTAATATTGATAATTTTTATGTGTTGTATATATGTTTAATATTTTGGTTCCCACAACATTGAACTGAACAATGTAAAGTTCGCGCGATATTCAAAATATGTGTGTGATTTGATAGCCATTAAATATTAAAGAAAATTAATGGCAGAAATGTGTCTTTTTAATTTGTGCACCGAAGAAAGTGGAAGTTGGAAGTGTCGGTTCCATGTAATTATAGATTGTCATTTATTAGTATATTTCAAAGACACTTAAATTTGTGAAACTTCTAGTGAGAACATTGGTGTAAGGGAAAAACCCCGTAACCATAATAATACATTGGAAAATATGATCACGGATTGATTTCTAAAATTCTAATCACGGTCTATTTTCATGAAGGCGTCAAAAATCAGTATGCATTCTCACTTGTGCTCCTTCCAAAATTTTGAAATTCTATGAATGTAGAATTTTTTGTAGCCTTTTCAACAAAAACCTATTTTGTCTACTTCCAATAGTCAAATCTATCTATTTTTTAACGATCGTTAATAAACACTTCTCAACTGATAGGGTTTGACATTGTTTTGTCATTGTATTTGTCGATCTTTGCATGATTTTCTAAATATGTGTGTACCATGCTTGTGAGTAATGTAAAACATGTTATGGGTATTTTTTTCACAAGAGGACTAAGAAATGATTTGTACAATACTTGACATGGATATCAATGATTACTAGAAGTGAACAAAATGGGTGTTGCAGAAAAGGATGAGGAAAATATATTTTCTTTAGTTATGGTTTTTACTCATTTAGGGCTTTTGGACTGCTAGCAGAAGATTTCTATTGACATTTCATTATAGATAAAATTTTGTAATGAAATAGTGATAGTGACTTCCAGTAGATGAGATTGTAATAGTAAGACAAATAATTTTTTGATTACATATGGAAATTGTTGAAATTCAAATTTTATAAAAACATATATGTGACTACCAAAGCAAAAATGCAAAGAGTTTCATCTATGTAGGTTCCTCTTTGAAAAAAACCGAATCGGGGAATTATAAAACCTACAATTTGAGAAGTTAGGCTAAACAAAATTTTGAATAATGTTTCACTTAATTGATAGTTCTAGAAATATGTATACACCATTAAGAGATTAAAATTAAAGGCTCTGGATGTTTTAGTTAAATTATCTAATGATATATCAACACAAAATATTATAAGATGTCATGGATTTTCTTTCTTAATGTGACAATAAGCATATGGAAATTGGGAGATGTGATATCATGGAAAATTATTATGTTCAATGACAACAGATATTATACATAGGGTTCACATTCTGTATGTTCATACTAACACTACAAAGATTGTGTTCATTATACTTATTAAAATGATAACATGGCCTTTGAGACTTCATTTACTAACTAGTATAGATCACTATCACTTTTGAGATTTCATTTATAGCTAAAATGTGGAATTTTTATATTCCTTTCAATAAATTATATTAAATAGTATGAGAAATACATAAGGCTTGATTCATCTTGAGGGTATGTAGTGCAAAACTTCGCTCAAAAAAATTCATGGAACAAACTAATGAGAGCTGAGAAAAGTGTGAGCCCTGAAGAAAACATGTAATGCAAATATTTTATTAGTTCAATAATAGATGTCTAGTGAATGATTCCTTGTGAACACTAAGCTCAAAATATTTTTTCAATGTTGAACATAGTGACAACTAAGCTTGTAAATATTTTTTTGTGACTGGCCTTAGAGACCGCTAGGAACAAAATTTTGTATGTGTTGACTCCTCATTGTGATATTTAATGACATGGGAGATTATACAATTATAATTAATTAAAGAGATGTCCATTGAATGGTGTTGAGCTAACACTGAGTTCAAATTTTTTTGTTGATGTAGATGTTATTGATCACTAAGATTTATCTATTTTATTTTTAATGCATTAGTAGTTTTCCTGTTAATGATGCCTAGCGACCGCTAAGATATAGGTATATCCATGTGGCTGATCATAATAACAACAAGGATAATAAGTATGTATTTATTTGTTAATTATTCTTATACACCATTAAGGTCTAAAAAATATGTTGCAGCTGACCCTAGTGACCACTGGGATAATAAATACTTATGTCTGTACCCCTCAGTAGTGTAAGGATTGGAGTTATTTTGCTCATTGGAATAATTGTTGTGCTTTTAAATAAGCCTAGATATGGAGAAGTTATAAAAAAATCATTGTGGCTGAACTTAGCGACCGCTAAGATCAACACTAAGTATATCTTGACCCCCCATCAACTCAAAGATTGTAGAATTTTTTTCTCATTCTAATAATAGTTGTCCTGTGAATAATCCTAGATACGACCAATCTCTAAATATTTCATTGTTGATAAAATTAGCAACCACTAGGATCTGAACTACCTAGCCTTGAAGCCTCAAGAGTTCTTGTATTGATAGAATTTTCTCATTGCATTAATATTTTTACTAGAGTGAACCCTAGTGAATGACATGGTTAAAAATATTTATATCTTGACCCCTCAGTGGTACATGTACAACAATGCTTCGGTCATTCCATTAATAGTAATTATATGAATGATGCCTAACAAAGAGACGTATTCATGATCCTGTAATGAACTAATTAGACCTAAGTAAAGGTTGATCCCTTGCAAATACATATATTACAACAATTTACTCTAAGTCAATAATAAATGTCCATTGAATGGTGTTTAGCCAACACTAAGTTCAAAATATTTTGTCAAGGTGGATGTTATTAACCACTAAGCTTTACATATTTCCTTGTTAATGTATTAGTATTTTTCTTGTTAATGATGCCTAGATATCGCTAAACTATAGGTATATCATTACGGATGATCATAGTAACATCTACGATAAGAAGTGCATATTTATTTGTTAATGATTCTTATAAATCGTTAAACTCTAACAAATATGCTATAACTAACCAAGTGATCACTAGGATCATAAATACTTATGTTTATACCCCTCATTATTGCAAGGATTGGCATTCTATTTCTCATCACAATAATAGTTGGGATTTGAAATAAGCCTAAATACAAAGAATCTCTAAATAATTCATTGTGGCTAAACATAGTGAATGCTAAGATCAACTCTACGTATATTTTGACCCCCTAATAGTTCAAAGATTGGAGAAATTTTTCTCATTCTAATAATAGTTTTCTAGTGGTTAATACATAGATATGGCCAATCTCTAAATATTTTTTTGTGGCTGAACTTAGTGATCGCTAGGATCTGAACGACGCAAGTCTTGAAGCCTCAAGAGTGTTTGTATTGATATACTTATATAATTGCATTATTTTTTTTACTCGAGTGATGCCTACCAAAATCCATGGTTAAAACTATGTATATCTTGACCCCTTAGTACTGCATGTACAGTCATTCTTTGCTCATTCCATTAATAGTAAGTCTATGAATAATGACTAGTGATCGCTAAGCTCTAAATATTTAGTAATTGCTAACCTTAGCGAACGTTAGGATCAATTATTATTTCATCTAGTTGGAAATTATTTTCTAAGCTTACCTAATATTCATAATAAGGAACATATGAATGTGGTTGTAAAATCAATTACATCATTTGTCTTAGTAATTGTTTCTATTGATGATGTATGCAACGTTTGTGGCCCTTCAATTTTTCAGCATGGTGGGAGAGCGAGTAATGTCAATGGTAGATGATTATTTATATTCCAAAGAAGACGATAGATTAATAAGAGATATCATATTCAATCCATTTTCCTTACATGATGAATTTAAGCATTACTCAGCTCTATTTTCCACAATTTAGGATGAAAGTGTTGATGTTGATGCCATAGAAAAAAAGGTATACTGAAAGATCAAGTGTTATGGTTCCAAGACATAAGGGTGATAAAAAGAGATGGTATCCATTTAATTTCCACTACACTAGAGGTGTTTCCATTTTTGGAAGTGATTGATTCCTATCTAATTCATGCCAAGTCCAAGGATTTGTCATTATTTTCTAAATCAGGGAAAAAGAGAATAGGTTTATTTTCCAGGAATGCATACAAAATTTATTATAAAATTCCAAATATGGACTCCTTATACAGCTCAAAATTAGTTGAGTCTTGGATGGCCCAAAGGAGAGTAAGATATTTTTTACAAAGTTGGGCATTTGACCCATTTGATAATATGGATCATTCTAAGCTATTAGATATCCTTATTAAAGGTTTAGACTAGGAGTCCATATTGGCATCGCACTCATGAATATGTTATATGGAAATTCATCAATCTCTAAGGTGGATGTTTCCTAGATCCCATTACTATAACTTTTTATTGATGACAGTAAGATTCCCTCCTTAGGTCAGGTGGCTTTATATATTTAGTGAGACAAATAAATAATTTCGTCGACAATCAGAAATCATTTTACATGGCTTCCTATCTTCTCGATGATATCTTTGGTGTTTTTGAATGTCCATATTTCTGTCAAATATGGCATCCTTCAAACCCTTTGAAGGTAAATGAGAAATATTCAGACTTTTATGCCCATCGTTTTAGATCGCATATTAAATATATATGCACTTATTAGTATCCTGCTCTTTACTAAACATTACGTGAAATGGCAACAGAGAGAATATTTTATGTCATCCTCACTTATATAAGGAAAATGGGAGATGTATTCTTCTATCTAGAGTATATAGCTATCATGATCGAGGGGCTCCTTACACCTCTTTTTCAGTTTCCATATTATGTGCTAGAAAAATTTGCGGAACAAGAGGTTGCATATCATATTTGCAATGGTATTGTTTTAAAGTATAAGGAGAAGAATCTTAAAATAAATTTCCCCTTCCCAGTCTATGTGGGACAAAAAAATTAATAGGTGGCCCTATTTTAAGTCTTCCTCGACACATAGAAGTTCATTTCATCACCCCAAACACCCTTTAAGGCAATATGACTGTCTAACATGGTATTTACCTTGGCTGTCTTGACGGTTCAAGGGGTAGTAACCAAGCTCGAACTCATTATCATAGGGTTTCTAGGATACCCACGGATGTTGATTATGTTTGTTTGTGCAACATTCTTACAACAATGTATCAAAAGCTTATTTACCTATAAACAATTTCTTGTAAACAAAGTTGTAACTCATATCAAGATAATGTTATGGCTTAGGAAAGAAACTTGACATTTTATTAGTACTTATGATTGTTCTTACAAACTGATATGATAAGAATGTGATTATTAATTATTTAGTTAGATACACATATGATTGACATAAATCATGATTTACATCTATAAATCAGATTTCTATTATGTATATAGATTCTCAGATATATTAGAGGTTATAGAACCAATTGTCTCCTCCTCTTGCTCAGTAACATCAGAATCGGGGATGGAGATGTAATCTTCAGCGAAGAAGTCAGAATCCTCCTCCTTGGTATCATAAAGGTGAGAAAACATTGATTCAGTTCTAGATATGTTGATGTGGCTATTGAAATCAAACTCTGAAGTAGTGTGGTAGTCTTCTTCCAGGTGTTCAAGGCCAATCTCGTATGGTGCTCGTACTAAACAATATCTTCTTAAATTCTCAACGCTTCATCGTATGCCTCCAAAAAATTATAAGTGGCTTCCTAATTATGCTACGTGGAAGAGAAAATAGCCTCTAGGTGATCAAATGAAGCTTCCTAGATCGCACGAAGTTCTAGATCATGGAGCAAATTGTATTGTTCCTAGTATATTGGATGACGGACAATGGGAAAGGAATCAGTTATGGGAAAGTTAGAACCTCCTAATGCCATATGAAATTATCATGATAGAAATAGGATCAGTAGATAACAAGAAAAAAACTAAGCATTTTGGTTAGAATTTAATAGAAAATGGTGAAAAAGTATAAAAACACAGGAATTGCTAGCAATTCAAAGAAATCTCTAGCGATTGGGATAATCACTAGCAATTACTATGGAATCTAACAAATTCTTAAATAGAGCTTAAATTAATAGATTAAGCCATCAATCTAATGAAAACAGAGTGCTATTTGACATGTAAATGATGTATAAGTAAAGACATACCTGCTTCTAGTGTCAAAAATGAATCAAAACAAGTGATTTACCTTGCGGAATAGATTAGTGCAACAAATTAACAAAATAAGGTGGTTGGAGGGTGAAAAAGAGTGATCTAGTGATGAATTTGATGTTTGTTGAGCAACGTGATGTTGGATGAAGTTGATGTAAAGTGATTGGATACTTGATGAGTTGGGATCGAGATAGATTATACCTGTAAGAGCTTGAGGATTCATGTTGTGAAATGAGGTTTGTAAATAAGTATTTATAGATCTCCGACGATTAGTAAAATTTCCAGAGATTTTGGGGAAATCTAGTTTGGTTAGAAAATCTAATGATTCTCTTCTATTTTGAGTTCAAAATGGTAGATTTCAAAGTGACTAGGATGGGGGATGGTTAAAAAAATCACGATCTAAGTTTGTTAGGATGAGAGGATTTGATTTTTTTAGAAGTTTAGTTATAAGAGGTTATTGATTTTAGAAGGTGGTTAGTTAGAGATAAGTTAGTGACTTTAGAAGGTAGTTAGGTGGTCATCTAGGTGTTCTAGTTAACACAATAAGGTATGAGGGGATACTAACTAATTTATTTATTTGAATTAATTAAATAATCATTTTAGATTTTGGAGATATGATGGGTTGTACACATATTTATTTAAAAGGGGTGATATAGTGAGGCATCATACATGTTTCATATTTATTTGTGAGTATTTTTAGGATTGGGAGATGTAAATTTTTGGTGTCTATATTTTCCCCTTTTTGTCTTGCAATTTTTGGAAAATTGCTAGAAAAAAATGATTTAGAAAAATTGTGTTATCATGGGTGAATTCACTGTAGCGCAATACATCGAGCACCAACATGTTTTTGTTTTAAAAGGGATTTCCCTAATTGGAGAGGGTGGAAAATGAAATGTCAGGGAATCAAATTTCAAGGTGGCCAGAGGGATCATCGCTTGTAGACGTATGATTCTTACCAGGTAATGTTTGAGAGGTGGGGAAGAACAAAGTGATGAGGGCCAAAGGGCTCATTTCCCATAGATGAATGATAATTCCCAAATTTTGAATGTGTTGGTTTGTTTAGAAAATTATAAGGCTAAATTATTTTGAAAACATGGCACACTTATGTGGGTACTGAAAATGATGTGTTTTTATAGGCAATGTGGATAAGGATCCATCACTAAGGCAATCAATAGCGATTGGGGTCAATCGTTGGTGACTTAGCCAGTCACTCGCAATTGGACTACGTGGAAAATGGGTTATATAACCCATCATTTTGTTTTAAATCTATTTGTGAATAAAATTTTCTCAGAGGAACATTTTTGTGGTTGATTGATGGAGATGACAATTGTAAGTAGGAAGAGGAGGCTTGTGTAGGCAGAGGTAGGTTTTGAGCTTCAAATTTTTATTTTTTTTGTCAATTTTGATTGTTTTTGACAAATTAGATGTGGTTTAGGGTGGTGTGAATGTTTACTAAGTATCATCGATGATTTATTTGGATCATTGGTGATTCATGTTAATCGGTGGTGATTTAGTTGTATTTTAAAAAGTTTTGTGTTTCTTATGATTTTGATAAATATTTTAGCCTATGGAATGATATTGCTTCGTTGATTATATCATTCTAATGATATTAATGCTTATTTTGTGTGTTTGTGATTTTTAGGTGGATACAAAGCTTACTATTAGAGACCACATCCCCTCGATGTTAGATGAGGTTAGAGAGGATGTAGCTGACGATGATTGAGAACATTTAAAGGCAGTGGGTTTTGGTGGGATGAGGTCTTATAGGCTGATTCATAGATTTCACAGCCTTATTCTTGATTTGCTAGAGAGGTGGAATCCTTCCGTTGACACCTTTTGGTTTCCCACTGCAGATATGAGAATTAATTTGGAGGATGTTCATTGGATTACGAGGTTGCTAGTGAGGGGGGAGCCCATTTATTGTATTTTAGATATAGAGAGGGAGGATACTATGCACAGATTATATGGAGATGATTCTCGGGGTGTGAGAGGATACTATGCAACATACTCCACACTTTCCCTCTTTGTTCTTGGCCCTTTAGGAATTTGAGTGCCAAGGTTTGGAGTTACATTTTCTATGTTCTGAGTAGTATCTTGTTTTGTTTCTCCTGCCTCTTTTATTCCTTATTCTTCATCCTTCATTTCTTCATCCTTGGGTTCCTCCACATCCTCTGGTGGTACAGGAGTTTTAGGTGCACTCTCTATAGACTCCTCCACCTCCTCATTCAATTTCAACTTCTTCCTTTTCTTATCAGTTGTCTCTTTTTAATGGGAGAGTAATTTCAACCTCCTAATAGACTGAGGAGTTCTCCTTTGACTGCCTCCAAGTCCTCTTCTTCCTCTTGTACCTATGGTTGGCTAATTTCATGCTCATCCTCTACTCTATCCATGGGTTACCTCTAGCCCCTATGTTTTAAGCCTCCACTATCTTCATGCTCTTCTGCCTCGTCATCTATTTCTATAGGTTTCCTGGGAATTAGAGCTTGATACATTCTCCACTATATGTTTTCCCTCAGGTGGCTGTGTGGAGCACGAACTCATTCGCCACATTTTTTTATTTTCCAGCTTGGGCTTAAGCTGAAGGTATATGAGTACTGCTCCAATGTCACCAATTTCCAAGCTTACAGGCTTCATGCTTATAACATCTGAAATGAGCCTCTCAATATAGGTAGTCTAGTTTGAAAATACATATGTCTTCCTCAAAGTGTGGTAGTCATAGTCTACCTTGTCTGTAATAAAATTCAGGCATGGACTGATTCCTGGAAGTGGTGCATTATGAAGGCATATGACAGTTTACACCATGGGCTCCAAGTCCCATCCCTCAGAGAAAATTTCCGCGATGTAGAAGTGTTGGTATAAACCGCAAAATTAATACTACCTTGCCCCACAACTGACAATAAATCCTTAGGAATGCGCCACTTCTCTTTAAATGTCATGTGAATCTTGTCATACCCACATCTTCACCCTCTATTTGAATGGCTCACTCATCGACCCTTCACATAAATACTTGTCAGAAATTTCTACAAGGAATTTTTTCTCCATGGGATACTCCCATATCTTTTCTTTTTACCCAATGGGCACTCCAATCTCCATAAATACTAAAGAAAGTAAAAATAGTGCCACAAAACAAATTTTATCACTTTTGCGAACTTCTTCGATAATGTTCTCTACAATGTAGGCCTATTATGTTGTAGATCAACTTCCCTATGACATTCTCCTTGCAATATATAGCCACATCTTATTCACTTACGATCACCTTTCTTGGTCATTCAACTTTGTATACCAGATGTGTAGCTACCTAAACCACTGGGTACTTCTTCAACTTTATTAATGTCCATCCCCGCATTGACCTTTTGTATATCCTAAACTCTTTTCATGTTTCCATGATCATCGCCTTATCAGTTAGATCACTTAAAAGGTCTACCCATGTGCCTTTTAATCTTGTCAGTGTTGCAATAAAGGTAGATGTGATTCTAAATCTCTGTCTGGAAAAATAGAAGAAGTCCTCATGGACTCTACTCATTAACCACTAGAATAATGGTTCATACTTGCCAAAATAAGGGAGGCTCATATAACCAATAGACTCCAACCTACTTTAACAACTTCTCTCTAGCATCATCATGCACTGGCATGTCCTCTACCATGTGCTTCTTGGTCTTTGTTCTCAACAATGCATCTAAATCCTTCTTGTTATCTGATGTGTGGTGGTTGTAATCACTTATTTTTACACTTACGAATGTGGGAATTCCATTCTTTCCCAACTATAACACCTTCTGGGTACTCGCATCTATAAAACATTACTCTTAGGTACAACTTCAACTTCTACCTCCACTTTCCTTCTTTCCTTTGGCTCATGCGGAAGGTACTTTCTTTGGTGTCATCTAAAATAAACCTCAACTTTAGGTCCTTTGTAATGTGCAAATGCTTCACTTTTTGTTTTCTATAGCGAGTAGGTCCAATCCCTAGCTCAAATCGGTGTGACCTAGTTTTGAAATCATGTGCCCTAGCTCTTTCGCAACATGTTTGCTTCATTGAACCCATTCATCAATGGGGACGCAAGCTTCTTCTACACAAAAATTTGCTCTCCATGTCTAGTTTTTACACTCTCCGCACCTCAATATATGTCATTCAGCTTGATTACAATTACCTATTTCAAATACTTGTGATTACAACGGTAAAAATGATCTCATATCTACGTCCTTATATAGATTTTAAAAACGTGAGTGCATTTATTTTTCCTTCACCTACCAAAATTTCTCTCATTAATTGACCATTTTCACAATTTCTATGCATTACATCTTCACGCCTCAGCTATAACCTTCTAACACACCTTCCTACCTTCTGGATACAGACTTCTCTTTAGTGTGCTTCCATGCGCCTAAGTACCTCACCACTTAACCTTCTCCTAATAGTCTCCACGGTCACTTCTTACCTTGCATTATATTATTCCTTCATTTATCCCCATTTATGGTCATCATTTAGAAGCAATATCTCTTCTAACAAAATACTTTCCAAACTCAAATAACACCTGTAACAGTTTACTCCTTGATATTACTACAACATCTTGGTTCCATTGCTCTAAAATCCTAATATTACTACAACATCATACTTGTGATGCATTCCCTCATGGTCTTGCACCTGATGTCTTTCGGCTTCTTCTCCATTTAGGTATCAGTGTCTCTTCATATTTATTTTCTCTAGAGCATATTTATAAATAGGTTTAGCACCCACCGCCATGCCTTCCTTCAGGAGAAGATTGCTTGCCAAGTGTCTGTGTGGTCCTCCAATGAAGCATGCTAATACTGTTATGATCTCTCCACTTTTTGCAATGATGTCTTTTGAGAACCTTCCATCCATGGAATATTATTTTCTTGAATACCAAGTCTCGAGATTGTCACCTTATCCATTAATCATGCCTATTTTGGTCCCATTTTTCCTCAAGTGCCTTTAGAACATTAAATATGGCTATTTTCTTATATCTTGTTGTCCTTCCTTATGCATGTGTCCTTGGTTCCTCCCTAAGCCCTTCTTAAATCCTTGTCCTATGTGATTCCCCCCCCCCACGTGTGCATGTTCCCTTTCGCACTTAGCCAATATTTTGAGTCCCAGCATCACCCCACACTAAGCTTGTTCTCCATCCTTAGAAACATATCACTCCTCCAAAGATTAAATAATGAAGGAAAGAAGAATGATAAATGGAAGATTATAGAATGTTGTTATTGCTGTAAAAGGAGTGAGAACTCCTTCCTCATTGTCACCTCAATTTTCTCCCAAGTATTTACTTCACCCTACACTTGCTAGAGTAGGTCACCCACTAAAGCGCTCACCTCTTCAAAACTCAGTTCATCTCCCTTATCATTCAGTGTATAAACAATCCCCTCCAGTTTCTTGCTAAGGTCGTCAAGTGCATCCATTCTTCGTGTGACTTGGGGGTATAACTCCTTGATCCAATTTTTTACTGATCCTTGCAATGTTTCAATTGCTTCCAACTTATTTTCAACCTTGGCCATGATCTTATTCCACTCTTCCCTGTTTCCTTTGTTTTATTCTTAGAATTCTTTCAAATCCGTCTCATGTGTAGCAACTAATATAATTATTACTATGTCCATATCAGCGCAGTTATTCGGAATATCGAGTGACTGTCTCTCGAATCTTCAGCTTCTCTTCTTCCTTTTATCATGTCAAAATATCTTCTGTTGATTCTAAAGTGAGTGGCCACCTCTCCATGGTAAGGATGTGGGTTAAGTATTCCAATAATTACAAGTTTGACTTGTATTTCTTCTTAGGCGGTGTTAGGACTGGGTGTTTTAGGATAATGACAATTGTGATCATTTCAATTTTCTTGTACACCTCTCACACCTTCTTCTTTCCCCCCCTTATTTTACACCTTAACTTTGCACTGATAATCTCTTCCTACTTCAGATCCTCACTTTTCTTAATGAGATCCTCCTTATTCTTCTCCAGTTCCTCCTCCAGGAACCTTACCCTATCATTCCTTCTGAAGAGTATTGCCTCAATCTCAACCAATACCTTATTGAGCACATTGTAGACCTGCTCATTAGATAATTGTTGAGAATTTACCAGGGGGTTCGCTCCCTTGTTTTGTGGTACCTTCATTAGTGCTCCTTGGTTGACCTAAAACTCAGGCTCATCAACATGGAACTTAAATGCCCAAGATAGCATCTTCCTTGTTCGTAGATACGTACCATATTTTTCAAATGAAGACCATGAAAGGAGTTAGTATGTGGTCACAATACTCTAGAATTATGCGCGTAGTACCTTACTTGGATCATTGATGTAAATCATCCCCTACTCCACTGTTACCATACTCTTCTCCCCTATGGGCGTTGTCCTTAGAAAGATTACTGCTAAGATGATATCTCTGCCCATGCTCCCATAATCTTTTCCTACACTTTCCTCCTCTATCTCATTGAGTATTTCGTCACCACTTCACTCCACTTCTTTCTTCACTAACTCCTTTATTATTCCTGCTACTTCTCTTTCCACTGCCTCTTCTATATGATCATTAGTGAGGCTTGGGTTCGTTTGATTCTTTGAATTTACTTCCTAACTCTCCTCTTTTCCTTGAGTGCCTTCCTCTTCCCCATTATTTTCTTCATTTTTCTCATCCTCAGAGTTGTACACATCATACACGAGATGGTACTAAGCCTCTTCATGTCCTTCATTGTGTCTCTTACCTCAATAGGCATCTAGACTCTCTGTTTCTTCTGAGTCTTCCTTTTCCACTACCTTCTACTTCTTCCTAATTGGTGATTCCAGTATAGGAGACTCTTCATTATCTTCTTCTTAAGTAGGTGAATCCTTCCTTAATGATTCTCCTTGTTCAAGAGGCTCTTATTTCTCTGATGCCTCTTCCTTAGGTGATATTTCCTTTTCCTTAATGGGTGACTTCTTCCTCCTTACATATGTGCTCTGTTTCGCACCTGACTTCTGCGCGCCCATAGATTGTGTTGTATGCACACTTGGTTCCTTCTTATTTGGTGCATCTTTTCTCTCCCTCTTCATTTGTGTGGCCTTCTTTCTCCTGGTGGGGTCTTCTTGGATGGAGAAAACACTCTCTAAATAGGTACCCTTCTCATATTTTTTCTTGATGTAGAGGTACACTCTCACTATAGTCCTTTCAGCAATTGGCAGTGTCACCATCTTTTTCATGTGCACCTCATGGGAGACATACTTCTCCACATATGTGTGGTTATTGGGGTATACCAACCTTCTACGCAGCTTGTAGTGGTCTTTTTCAGCCTCGCTAAGGTCAAACCTTAGTATTTTTTCCTCCTTAAAGTCATTGACACTTGCTTGGAAATATTACGCAGTGAAGGAGAAAGGTAGTTTACACCATGGGCTCTTTGTCCTATCTGTCAATGTAAATCTGCCAATGTAAAAGTGTTGGTAGATAGTGAACTCAAAATCTCCTTACACTAACGCTGGAAATTGATCGAGTATCCTCCATTAAGTCTTGAATGAATTGTGAATCCTCTTTTACCATTTCTTCAGGTGTGCCTTATGGGTGGTCATCATGGTGTCACAAGTGTATTTTTAAAATCTCTTCACAGGGGCAAGGTCTTCATATATATATATACTCCCATACAAACTTCTCTGGCCCATTAGACACTTCAATCTCCGAGAAGATGATGGTGAGGAGGACATTGCCTAACATGATCTTCTCTCCTTTGTGTGTGGCATTGATAATTTCTTCTACAATAAAGGTGAACAGGTTATAGATAGTTCCTTCCACAATATTTTGATACACATTTAACCAAGCTTTGTTTATCTGTGTCCATGTTTCCTATTCATTCAACATGGATACCAAGCACAGGGCCATCCTCATCATTGATTTAGAGACATCTAAAATATCGATGTATCACAAGGCCATGTTACAGTCATAAGCCTGGATTGTCTCCTTAATGGCTTCCTTATCCTCTAGGTCATAATCCAATGGATCTCCTTTGTAGTTAAGGCTAGTAAACTTAGAGATTAGTAGTGGGGTTATGTGCATTCTTTTTCCTACGAAGTAGAAGTGGTCCTCATGCACATGTGATATCAAGCATTAATACAGTCACTCAAGTTTTGCAGAGTAGGGAAACTCATAAAGTTGCAGCAATCCAGCCTTCTCCAACTTTACCTTCACCTCATCATCATAGATTGACATTCCTTCTGGTGTCATTTTATCTATTGGTCGAACTAGTTCTAATTCCATCTCCTTCTCTATGGTGATTGTGCGATGGTTGTAATCACTCACTTCCATCTTACTTACATGGGATACCTATTATTTTCCTAGAAACATGTCATCTGGGTATTGCATCTTTGTATACCATTCCTCATTTAAGCTCGAGGAAATAGTCTATTTCCCCTTTCCCTTTCCCATCTTTTGGTGAGACAGTTTCCTTCTTTGGTGTTATTTTCTTCTCAGTCTTTAAACAAAATCTTCCTTGATCCTCTTCCTTTCCCTGCTCAAATATGTGGCTTAACTTCGTGAAGAATCCCTTTACTCTCGTGCCCTAGCTACAAAATCGTAACCTATGCAACCCTTCCATAAGAAGGTGTACTCTTATGAACCCTTCTTTCCTATGCCCCATGTACTCCATCCACTCTGGTTTGTAAATAACACTAGTCATGCACTTAGATTTTCACAATTCCTCCTTCGCACAAATATTTCTTTGCAGATACCCTAGTCCATAAGAGATCTTCAATATCATAATAGAAAGGTAAACAATAATGTGTCTGACCTTATACTTATAGCTTTTTGTTTATCTCACGTAATAAATGTCATGTTACCTACCATTGTACATAACATTAAATGTGGATTTTTCCACTAATGTCAATCTTAAGCGTTCTTACCCACATGCCCAATCCTACAAAAAAAATCCTTACAACCTTCTACCATGAAAAATCCTTACTAACTGAAGACCCTCACATGCACACTTGCAGCGTCGAAGGCACTCATTTTTTCTTCAGCCTGTTTTTTTCCCTCACCTACCTTATGTTGTTCCTACTCTTCTCATCCTTTGTACGTGGTCTTTGTAAATATTTCTTGACACCAAAATTTCCTATGTCCACCTTTTCTTTGCATGCTCTTCCACACTTCGTGCCTTCAATCTGGGCCATATTCTTTAATTCATGCCATCGAAACACAAATTCCACTACTACTTCCATTTTACTTCACATCATCACCCCACACAAAAATACATGTGTAGTCATGTGTGCATACATAACCCTTTTGAAAATAATAAGTGGTTACTGGTGCACAAG
Organism: Taxus chinensis; assembly: GCA_019776745.2. Taxonomy (NCBI): domain Eukaryota; kingdom Viridiplantae; phylum Streptophyta; class Pinopsida; order Cupressales; family Taxaceae; genus Taxus; species Taxus chinensis. Next base: position 704,912,386 of record CM034151.1, read on the forward strand.
GGGATCAAAAACAAAATCACAAAGAAAGGAACACGCAATGAGAAAGGGAAACACAAGGAAAATAAATGCATAAAAGGTAATCCCAGGCTAAATGGCAATATTGGCTTATTTACAAACACAAGGAAGACTTATTTATAGTAGGGCTTCAGCATACTCTAATTATAATGGTCTGGTAACTGTGTCCCATCAAGTGCTTATAACTGACAAGCACATGTATGAGATGATATATGACCCTAACCAATGGACTTATAACTTCCAAGGATGGCGTAGAAATTTGGAATCATATAACAAAACCATCTGCCCAACCTTGAATAGTTTGCTTTTAATATGGTGATCATGAAATTCTTTATGTTGTGAATTTTCAGTCTTCTGACTCCATCTAGCAAGTGATCGTATTTCATCCAATTGCATTAACTTCTCCATGCCCTTTTTAATTACATGTTCATCAGATAACTCTCCTATGTGCACAATATACAGTGATAGAAACATAAATTTAACCGGTAATACAGCCTCTGCACCAAACACCATGTAACATTCCCAGTTTAAGACTTTAGAAACAAGGTATTTTTTTAATAATATTCTCTATTCTAAATAACCATAATTTAGAATGCACATTCAATGCCAATAAATCTCATAATAGATAACCATATGCAGTTGTAATGAATCAGTATAACACCGATCTATCATGTTAACTCATTGAATTGTATACTACGTATACTTGGTTCTCGTACCCTTTTCAGATCCTTGCTTTTCTTAATGAGCTCCTCCTTATTCTTCTCTAGTTCCTCCTTTAGGAACCTTACCCTTTCATTCCTTCCGAAGAGTCTTGCCTCAATCTCAACTGATACCTTGTTGAGCGCGTTGTAGACCTACTCATCAGATAATTGTTGAGCATTTACGAGGGGGTTCATTCCCTTTTTTCTAGTACCTTAATCATTGGTCCTCGGTTGACCTCAAACTCAGGCTCATCAACATGGTACTCAAATGCCTAAGATAACATCTTCCTTGTTAGTAGATACGCGCCATCTTTTTCAAATGAAGACCATGTAAGGAGTTGGTATGTGGGCACGATACTCTAGAAGTATGCACATAGTACCTTACTTGGATCATTGATGTAAATCATCCCCTACTCCACCACTACCATACTCTTCTCCCCTATGGGCGTTGGCCTTGGAAAGCTTACAGCTAAGATGAGATCTCTGCCCATGCTCCCATACTATTTTCCTACACTTTCCTCCTCTATCTCGTTGAGATTTCATCACCACTTCTTTCTTCACTAAATCCTTTATTATTCTTGCTACTTCTCTTTCCACTACCTCTTCTATATGATCATTGGTGAGGCTTGGGTTCATTTGATTCTTTGTATTTACTTCCTAACTCTCCTCTTTTCCTTGAGTGTCTTCCTCTTCCCCATTATTTTCTTCATTTTTCTCATCCTCGGAGGTGTACACATCATACACAGGATGGTCCTGAGCCTCTTCATGTCCTTCATAGTGTCTCTTACCTCTATAGGCATCTAGATTCTCTGTTTCTTCTAAGTATTCCTTTTCCGCTACCTTCTACTTCTTCCTAACTGGTGATTCCAGTATAGGAGACTCTTCATTATCTTCTTCTTAAGCAGGTGACTCCTTCCTTGGTGATTCTCCTTGTTCAAGAGGATCTTATTTCTCTGATGCCTCTTCCTTAGGTGATATTTCCTTTTCCTTAATGGGGGACTTCTTCCTCCATACATATGTTCTCTATTTCACACCTAACTCCTGCGCGCCCATAGATTGTGTTGTATGCACACTTGGTTCCTTCTTCTCTGGAGTATCGTATCTTTTCTCTCCCTCTTCATTGACGTGGCATTTTTTTCTCTTGGTTGGGTCTTCTTGTATGGAGAAAAACACTCTCTACGTAGGTACCCTTCTCATATTTTGGCCTAATGCATAGGTACACTCTCGTTATAGTCCTTTCAGCAATTGGTAGAGTTCTCAGTTTTTTCATGCGCACCTCATGGGAAACATACTTCTCCACATAAGTGCACTTCATGGGGTATACCAGCCTTCTGTACAACTTGCGGTGGTATTTTTCAACCTCGATGAGGTTGAACCTTAGTATTTTGGCCTCCTTAAATTCATTGACCCTTGCTTGGAAATATTACGTGGTGAAGGAGAAATGTAGTTTACACCATGTTCTCTTTGTCTTATCTGTTAATGTAAATCTGCTAATGTAAAAGTGTTAGTAAATAGCAAACTCAAAATATCCTTATGCTAACACTGGAAATTGTTCGGGTATCCTCCATTCAGCCTTAATGCATTGCGAATCCTCTTGTACCATTTCTTCAGGTGTGCCTTTGGGGCAGTCATCATGGTGTCACAAGTGTATTTTTAAAATATCTTCGTAGGGGAAGGGTCTTCATATATATATACTCCCATACACACTTCTCTTGCCCATCAGACACTTCAATCTTTGAGAAGATGATGGTGAGAAGGACATTACCTAACATGATCTTCTCTCCTTCATGTGCGGCATTGATAATTTCTTATACAATAAAGCTGAACGGGTTATAGATAGTTCCTTCCACAATATTTTGACACACATTTAACCATGCCTTGTTTATCTGTGTCCACCTTTCCTGTCCATTCAACTTGGATACCAAGCACATGACCATCCTCGTCACTGAGTTAGAGACATCTAAAATATTGATGTATCACAAGTCCATGTTATAGTCATAAGCCTGGATTGTCTCCTTAATGGCTTTCTTATCCTCCATGTCATCATCCAATGGCTCTCCTTCATAGCTAAGGATAGTAAACTTAGAGATTATTTATGGGGTTATGTGCATTCTTCATCCTGTGAAGTAGAAGTGGACCTCGTGCACGTGTGATATCAACCATTGGTACAGTCGCTCAAGTTTTCCAAAGTAGGGAAACTCATAAAGTTGCAGCAACCCAGCCTTCTCCAACTTTACCTTCACCTCATCATCATAGATTGACATTCCTTCTAGTGTCATTTTATCTATTGGGTGAACTAGTTCTAATGCCATCTCCTTCTCTGTGGTGATTGTGCGATGGTTGTAATCGCTCACTTCCATATTCCATACATGGGATACCTATTCTTTTCCCATAACATGTCATCTGGGTATTGCATCTTTGTATACCATTCCTCATTCAAGTTGGAGGTAGCAGTCTATTTCCCCTTCCCCTTTCCCATCTTTGGTGATACAATTTCCTTCTTTGATGTTATTTTCTTGTCAGGTTAGAAAAAAAATCTTCCTTGATCCTCTTCCTTTCCCTGCTCAAATCTGTGGCTCAACTTCATGAAGAATCCCTTTACTCTCATGCCCTAACTTTAAAACCCTAACCTGGGAAACCCTTCCATAAGATGGTGTACTCCTTTGAACCCTTCTTCCCTATGCCCATGTACTCCTTCCACTCTAGTTCATAAATAACACTAGTCACGCACTTAGATTTTCATAATTCCTCCTTCGCACAAATATTTCTTCATGGATACCCTAGTCCATAAGAGATCTTCAATATCATAATACCAAGGTAAACAATAATGTGCCTGACCTTATACTTATAACTTTTTGTTTATCTCCCGCAATAAATGTCATGATACCTACCAACATACATAACATTAAATGTGGATTTTTCCACTAATGCCAATCTTAAGTGCTCTTACCAACACGGCCAATCTTGCACAAAAAATCCTTACAACCTTATGCTATGCAAAAATCCTTACTAACTGAAGACCCTCACGTGCGCACTTGCAGCGTCGAAGGCACTCATTTTTTCCTCAACCTGATTTTTTCCCTTGCCTACCTTATGTTGTTCCTACTCTTCTCATCCTTTGTATGTGGTCTTTGTAAATATTTCCTGACACCAAAATTCCCTATCTCCACCTTTTCTTTGCGTGCTCTTCCACACTATGTGCCTTCAATCTGGGCCATATTCTCAAAACAAAAACAAAAAGAAAGGAACAAGCAATGAGAAAGGGAAACACAAGGAAAATAAATGCGGGTAAGTGCACCAAGTTGGAGGACAATTAAGGCTGAATTTTACATCAAAACACAAATTCCACTACCACTTCCATTTTGCTTCACATCATCACCCCACACAAAAATACATGTGCAGTCATGTGTGCATACATAACCCGGAAAAAATCATAAAAAATAAAATATTAGAAATAAATAATTGGTTACCTATGCACAAGGTGCTCAAAACAAAAACAAAAAGAAAGGCTACGACAAGCAATGCATTGAAAGGGAAATACAAGGAAAATAAATGCATAAAAGGTAATCCCAAGATAAATGGCAATATTTCCTTATTTACAAACACAAGGAAGACTTTTTTATAGTAGGGCTTCAACCTAGTCTAATTAAAATGGGTATGGTAACTTTGTCCCATTAAGCGCTTGTAACTGATAAGCACATGTACAGGATGATATATGGCCCTAACTAATGGACATCCAATTTCCAAGGATGGCGCATAAACTTGGAATTATATAAAAAAACCATCTGCCCAACCTCGAATTGTTTGTTTTTAATATGGTGATCATGAAATTATTTATGTTGTGCCTTTTCAGTCTTCTGACTCCATCTAGCAAGTGATCATCTTTCATCCAATTGCATTAACTTCTCCATGCCCTTTTAAATTGCTTGTTCATCAGCTACCTCTCCTGCGCACATAATACACAGTGATAGAAACATAAATTTAAATGGTAATACAGCCTCTATGCCAAACACCATGTAACATTCCCATTTTAAGACTTTAGAAACAAGGTATTTTTTTAATAATATTCTCTGTTCTAAATAATCATAATTTAGAACACACATTCCATGCCAATAAATCTCATAACAGATAACCATATGTAATTGTAATGACTCGGTGAAACACGATCTCTCATCATGACTCAGTGAAACTGATCTCTCATGTTAACTCATTGAATTGTATACTAGGTATACTTGGTTCTCATACCCTTTTTAGGTTTTTAAGTGTTATGTTTAAGAGGCCTATCTTAATACTTGGTTACCAATATTCATATGAAATATTGCTTCTTAAAACTAGGTGACATAGGACAACGCAACACACAAGCTTGTAATACTTTGGCCAAATATTTACAACATATTATTCATGTTAATATTCCTAGACGACATACTCATCAAATGGAATATTTCCTTCACCCCACTTCATCTGTTATCTAGAATGGTCTTCACTAACTCCTGTCAGTCCACTTGTTCAAGGTTTAACCCTAACCAAGGTTAGCAACATAGTCTAGTGTAGAAGGCTACTTGCAGTGACTAAGGGTACATAGACATACTCAATCGACCTACATTGATTACATGTGTGTCTAGTTATCTTAAGTCATTGTGAGTTTCCCTCGACACTAGATCATACTTCCAACCTAACCTAGGGTATAACTAAGATCAAGTCTGAGTTTATGTAGATCTAGATGATTCAAATTTGAAGGGTGTTGCAACATGTCAACTACAACATAGTATCCTCATGAAGACTCAAGTCTTCATAGAGGTACGGTGTCTGTAGTTGGCATGTGCCAACATCTGATAGAGTCATCCCATCTAGATGTACATGCCCAAGAAATAAGTTAATTACTTAATTATTATTTTTAATTAAAGTCTAATTACAGTAACCATGTTGAATCCCTAGTTTCATTAACCTTTAAGGTTATGCCAGAAATAAATGAATTGTAATTACTTTGCAGAAACATCAAGATTTCTTTTTATTCATTAACTTCCTAATTTAGGATTCAGTTTTACAAACAGAATCAACATACTAACAATATGGTTCACTTATTTAACTTAACCTATGACTTAGCTTGTTTAAGTTCCAAATCAGATTCTTTTATAATAGACTTCATTGAAATGAAGTCTACTATTATATATTTATATATACCTTTCATTTGTTTTATTCAGATTAAGGTATTAGTCAAGAGGAAGTACATCTTCCTCTTTTCAAGATGACATTAGGTTTAATTCCAAAGGATTCTAAAACAAACTGATTATCATTTTGGAATAGTTGTCTTCCTTTTTCTTATAAGAATTTAGGGTCCATTGTAACCCCTTAACATTATACAAGTTATCATAATGGTTTTGTTTATCCATTAACATCATTTTAATAAACCATAGTGATTTAATTAAATGATCAAGCCATGAATGCCAACTTGATAAGTTACATTTAAATAAAGGGATAGTATATCTAATTCCCTTACCACCTAGTTCATTTTATTTCAACCCGAAAGGGTTTATTATTATGTAAATATATATATATAAAATAATAAGATAATATATATATTATCACTAATATTCAAAGAATATGTAAAAATATGACACATCAAGTACAGATGAACCCACAAAATTTTCCATTTATAAAGGAGGAATTCATACATTGCAAGTACAAATACTTCAGATCATCTTTAGTGTCAACAATAACAATAAGCTCTATAAAATTACAACTTTCCCTTCCAACAATACATTTTAATAATGAATCATATTTCCTCATAAGAGATCTAGTTATTTTGGTAAAAAAAAGTAACATCATAAAATATCTTGTCTCCCTTTTACCACTTACAAAGTTCCATCTGCAAAAATTGCTAGCATGGGTCAATTCAGTGAACTGAGCATGATAAGCACTAAGCATTAAAATGATGTGCTTTTAACTAAATTGTTTCATAAAAAGAACTCTGTTTTTATGAAATAGTTAAAGCATTATAGAAAGACACATCATAAGAAATAATAGTCATAAGAGGGAGAAACAAAGTGATAATCCATATCAACATCAAGAAAAGATCATGGTGTAATCAAAATCAATATTCAGCCGATGATTTCATAAAAGAATTATTTCAGATAAATAATATTTCAACAAGATCACTAACTGCATTTCATCTATAGATATTTATGATTCATCTCTTGATTTATTCCATCTAACCCAAAAAGATACTAACTCTAATGATTCATAGGAATAGGATTATTTTAGATGGAACAATAATTCAAATTACTCAACATTAACTTACTTCATCCTAAAATATTTAATGCCAAGCTCAATTAACTTTATGATGAAATTTAGGATGAACCAACAACACCTTAAAGTAAGAGTTTATTATTTAAGAAACTATATCCAAGTTTAGAGTCAAACTCTAGCCTAAATTTTTAGATCAGTGTCAAACGATTTGACAAAGGATGAATTTAATTTACATGCACTTAGAACTAGTCACACATCACAAAAATTACATCCCTACCAATGTAACAGTCAAGGAGAAGAAAGAAAATATTTATCCATCAACTACCCACCCTGCAAATCCTTCAACGTAATACAAACCAACAAGGTCAGCTCCTTTCATAGGAGTAATATAGGTGAGAGAATGAATGAAAAGAGAGAAAGATAACAACCTATATCTTCCTTCAGAGTTTGAAGATCTATGGTATTGTGAATACCTTAACTTTGGAATAGAAAGAAAGGATAACAATGAATAAAGATGAGATAAGATCTCATTATTCCTTCCTTAAAAGAGGTATACTTACCAAGATTGAAAATAAATGAGACATATCTGATTGTCCAAAGCCAAGAAAACATTCAACTCCAACAACCATTGAAACACAAAGAACTATTCAATATTACAATTGATATCAACAACTGTAACATGAAAAGTCAGAAATCAAGAAAATATGTTTTCCCAACTTACAAATGAGAATAGTAACTGTAGCGCAAAAGCTACAAACTAAAAATGGTTATTCATAACCTTAAGAAGTTAATAACATTATCCGAAGAAAAACAAATCCCAACAACTGAACATTACATTCATTCCAAACGTTAATAATCATCAGCTCCAGAAGTTTCTCTAGTTTTCCCAAACAAAAAGAGATAGAGTAACGTTGAAGTAAATTACCCTTTTTTGGCCACAATTTATTTTCAAAGTGGCAACACACACAAATACTTACCCATCCATTGATGGTGAAAAAAAAAGGTGAGATCAAGATTTAACAGTCAAATTTTCCATTCAAGCCAACCCAGATCCACATATTTCACAAGAATAAATGGAACAGACTACTGGTCCAGGAAGAATGAACCCGACCTAGATTTGACCACAAGGAGAAACAATGAAACAACGACATGACCCCAAGTCAGGTACTCAAATTTGAGCTCAAAAGAAGAATACACTAAACAAATTATAGTCCATTTCCTTAAGATATTCAGGGTTGAGTTATTCAACATAAAGTTCAACCTAAGATACCATTGAGTTCCTACTAGTATCAACTGATACATCAAATTTAAATAAAAGAACCAGTCAATCCCAACAAGATGAACCGATAAGGAAACTCTTGAAACAATCTTTCTCACTTCAGGAAAGATGTAAATAAATTCAATAAACCTTTCCATGGATCATGTCAGCAGGATAACTATCAACCATGCTAAATAGATAGATTGTTTTCTAGGAGATTTCATTCAAACCCAATATCAGACAAGTCACTAACAAGTCTTCTCACAACTTTACAGGTGTAAGTAAAGAATCTACTTCATTTAAGTTCAAGCAGAAGTTAAACATGATTCTATCATTTTTCTAGCAAGGGAGAAAAAACCTAGAAACATATTTTTTTCATAGCAGTAACTCCTACTAACTAGTTTCAGTACAGTCCAACAAGAGTTCTCAGATTAACAACATAGATTCAAGTTCAGCAGAAGTAAAACATGTTTACTACCTTTTTCAATAAGAAAAAACATCCCAAAACATTTTCTAGCATAGCCATGAATCATACTACCCAGTTTCAGTAAAGTCCAACAGGAGTTCTCAAGATTCGACAACATCTCAAGTCCAAACAAAGGATTAAGCATGATTCATTCATTTTTTTTAACAAAGGAAACAAACCCAAAACATATTTCTAGCATAGCCAGTGAATCCATACAGATAAAATACAAGAGAAAATAAGTTTCGAAAGACAAGATCAAACAAAACATAAAAACTCATTTGTTCCCCAAGAACAGAGTTCTTTTAATGAATACATTTAGGAAAAAGTAGAACAACTTAATGGGTAGAGCCTATCATGCCTGATAGAGCTTCTTCTCGATTTGCAGACGATTTCTCAGCTGAGCCTCAACAGTCTCTTCTTTTCCAAGCAACGTCAACTACTCCAATCTTTCCACTTCTTCTTATACTTCCACAGATCCAAAAATAGCTCAAGAATGCCAAGAATACAGATAAATCAAAAATAGAACTACTGGTTCGAAGAACTGAAAACCCCATGCAGAGAAAAAATTGAAAAACTAAAGATCAAACAACCTTTCCAAAATCTACCATGCATTTTCCTAGGTAGTTTCTTCACCATAAATGAGATCAATTAATGTGAAGGACAATCAATTTCCCTCCTAATTCTCCATGCCACCACCATCCAAGTTTGGTGAGCCTTTAATTCAAAATTTGCATGCAATTTCCATTTAGTGGTGATGCCAACTAGGCATCCCCTAAACTCCCAATGCCTCCACCAAAATTGGTAGTCCATAGCATTTAAACCAAAATAAATTCCAATCAATGCCTTGAAAACTGATGCCACTGACCTTACCATTTTCCAAGTAGTCCATAGGTATCTCCTTAGGTTAGCAATAGTTTAGGTTAGATTTTTATTAGGTTAGAAATCAACCTTAGTTCCTAGGTAGGTCTTAATTACCTTAGGTTATAATCCAAACTTAGTATAGAACATCCCAACTTAGGTTAGGGTATCCACCTTAGTAATTACTATTAGGTCTATGATTCCTATACTGCTCATACAATTTAAAACATTTAACAAGAAGGCCCAGACCTATCACCTTAAGCCTGATGTCGGTCAAGGACCCCTAAGAAGAATTCTTCACCATTATAAACAAAACAAGTCACAGTCAATCTCACCTTCCATTTGAATGTCAAGACAACAAGACGAGTAGGTAAGAAGAACTGAAGCATACCTTGGATCAATGGAATTGATCCAAGGTCTTTTGTTTACACAAGATAAATTAAGTATACACAATACAAGTTCATCACCTTCTTAAAAGTGAATTTAAGTTATACAAAGAGATGAATGGCATTATTTTCAAGTAAGCAAAATTCACAACCAAAAATGATTCTTTTCAATAAATAATGAATTATCCATTGCAAACATGATTTCCTAAAATCATAAGAGTACTCCTTCCTAAGACAAATCACCTGTCAATATTTGCAATGTCAAGAGTGGAAGTCATCTTATAACAGTCATGTCAAATATGTTACATACCTCCCTCCTAAAAAGAATCATCATCTCGATGATCAACTTAGTAAAAAATTTAAGTCTAGGACAAAATCCAATTATCATCCTTCCATTCATATGTTCATAACAAAACTAGATTTGAGAATTTCAAATTCCATAATCAACATTAAAGTAGCTGTCCATTTTAAATAGAGTAGTATCTACCCAAGACTGGCAGATTTATTGACATAACATGAATAAAATCTTAAAATTTATCAGTCAATAGAATCAATTCTGTTCAAACAAATATGGAAAAGTAGTTTTCATATCTTCAAGATTTTCCCAGGTTGCACTTTCTTCGTTAAACTGATCCCACTAGACCTTACATTGACTTATTTCACAGATTTCTTAAGTGCAACTGGAGAGTTTTCTAGCACTCGAATGGGTTTAACCATGATTATTCTTGGGTCTTGGACCTGCAAGGAATTCCAATTTAACACATGTGATAAATCTGAAACATATTTCTTAAGCAGAGAAATATGGAAAACATCATGCATTCGTGATAAAGTAGGAGGTAAAGCTAAATGATAAGCTATAGGGTTGATTACTTCAACAATTTCAAAGGGTCCCACATAACGAGGTGATAACTTGGTAGCCTTTCCAAAGGTTATAGAACTATTTTTCGGTTTAACCTGAAGAAATACCTTCTCACCAAGTTCAAACTTCTTATCAACCCGCTTTAAGTCTGCATAACTCTTTTTACCTATCTACTGCTTCTTTCAAGCATTCACGAATCATTTTAACTTGTTGTTCCATTTCTGTAAGGATTTCAGGCCCAATTACCTCTCTATCCTCTATGTTATCCCAACTAACAAGAGTTCTGCATTTCCTTCCGTATAATGCTTCAAAAGGTGCCATTTTTAAAGAGGCATGATACATGTTATTATAAGAAAACTTGACTAATGGAAGGTATTCTTCCCATTTATACTGTTGATCCATACAATACATTCGTAACATATCCTCTAACACTTGATTAACTCTTTCAGTCTGTCCATCCATTTCTGGATGATATGTAGAACTGAAATTCAGCTTAGTCCCTAAGGTTGTATTAAGTGTTTTCCAAAATCTAGATGTCATTCTCGGGTCTCTATCAGATATGATCAATTTAGGTACTCCATGTAATCTGAAAATTTTGTGCACAAATATTTTTGCTAAAACAGGTGAATCATCCTTAAGATTACCAGTAATAAAATGTGCCACCTTTGTTAGTTTATCAACAACAACTAGAATAACATCATGTTTATTTCTTGACATAGGTAACCCTTGTACAAAATCCATGCTTATTACTTTCCATTTATATTATCGGTATGTTGTGAGGATACAATAAACCAGCTGGATGCATATGTTCAGCTTTAACATGCTGACATTCTAAGCAGTGTGTTACAAAATCAATCACGTCCTTTTTCATCCCTTTCTAGAAATATTGTTGTTTTATATCAGCAAGCATTTTTGTAATGCCTGGGTGTCCAGAAAAAGGTGAATTATGAAATTCAGCTAACAATTTCTTTCTTAATTCATTTAACAAAGGTATGTATACTCTGTTTTCAAACCTCAAGATTCCTTTGTTGTCAAAGTGAAAACCTTTATACCTCACATCATTTGGATCTGCAGCAAGTGTTGTTTTCACTTGCTTGATAATAAGAATCAGATTCCATGACACTTTTTACTTCATCTTTAAACTGAGTTCTCAACATTATAAGAGCATAAATGTGCTTCCTATGACTTAGAGCATCTGTAACTCTATTTTATTTGCCTTTAATATAACTTATATCAAAATCATACTGAGATAGAAATTCTAACCATCTTCGTTGTCTTGCATTCAGATTTGGCTGAGTAAAAATATACTTCAACCCAAGATGATCAGTTTTTAGTTCAAAAGGCCTACCAAGAAGATAATGCCTCCATACCTGAAGTGCATGAACAATGAAAACAAGCTCTAGGTCATGTGGAGCATAATTCAGTTCATGTAACTTGAGCTTTCTACTTTCATAAGCAATAACATGATCCTTTTGAAGTAAAATACCTCCAAGACCCTCACCAGAAGCATTTTTCACTACAATGAAGTCTCCATTAGGATCAGGTACAACCAGGATAGGTGCTGATGTTAACTGATCCTTCAGAGTCTTAAATGCATATTCACATTTCTCATTCCACACAAATTTCTTATCTTTCTTCTGCAACAAATTTATTGGTGCAACAACCTTAGAAAAGTCTTTAACAAACTTCCTATAGTAACCAGCAAGACCCATGAAGCTTCTAACTTCATGTACATTCTTAGGTGTAGGCCACTCAGTTATTGCAACAATTTTTGAAGGATCTACCACTATTCCATCCTTACTTATGACATGACCCAATAGTGTACTTTCATCTCGTAGAAGGAACATTTGGACAACTTACCATACAACCTTCTCTTTCTTAATATTTTCAGAACTATCTTCAAATGCTCATGATGTTCATCAATGCTCTTAGAGTATATGAGAATATCATCCAAGAATACAAGTAAAAAAATTGTCTAAGTATTCTTGAAAAATATTATTCATTAAATTCATAAAAGTTATAGGTGCATTTGTTAATCCAAATGGTAAAAATGTGAATTCATAATGTCCATACCTTGTTCTAAAAGTTGTTTTATGAATATCCTCATCCTTTATTCTTAACTGATGATATCTAGATCGAAGATCTATTTTAGAATTGATGCACCATGCATCTAATAAAAAAGATCATCAATTCTAGGAAGTGGATATCTATTCTTAATTGTTGGTTTGTTTAACATCCTATAATCAATGCACATTCTAAGTGTTCCATCTTTATTTTTCACAAAAATTACCGGTGCTCCTCAAGGCGAGACACTCAGTCTTATCAAACCTTTAGACAAAATTTCTTGCAATTGTGTCATAATCTCTACTAATTAAATGGTATTCATTCTATATAGTGCCTTGGAAATAGGTTTGATACCTAGTTTGATCTCAATCATGAAGTCAAAATCCCATTTGGGTGGAAGACCGGGTAACTCTTTTGGAAACACATCACTGAAATTTCTTAACATGGGTATTTTTCCATGAAGTCACCACTTTCATCAGTTGTTTCAGAAATTTTTACTACATACAAGGTGAAAACTTTGTTTTTGGCCTTTTTAAGTTACATAGCTGATAATTTCCTAACTCAAATCTCACATTTTATCCCTTGAATGTATGTTGTTTTCTGTAGGTCATCCAAAGAACTAATATGTTTTTCAAAATAGTCAACCTTTTCTTTATGCTCAGCTAGCCAGTTAACACCTATGATTACATCATAAGACCCCAAAGGAGCAACGTAAAGGTCAACTTTAGTGGAAAAACTAGGCAAGTCAAGGAATGATCCAAAAAGACACATACTAACTGTGAAAACAACATTATTTCCATAATGTATAGCCCATGATTTATCCATTTTTCTAGATTTTCTTTTTAATTTTGATGCTAATTTAGTAGAAATGAAACATTCAGTAGCTCCAGTATCAAAACGTATAGTCACAGGTATACCAAATAACTTACTTGGAACTTCTATGGGTGTGGCTTGCTTTTTAGCCTATTTGTCAGCTATTGCGGCGTGTATCTTATGATGTTGATTGTGGTCATCCTTTTTCAAAGGACATTGATTTGTGTAAAGATCCTTGCCACAATTGTAGCAACCTCCTATAGGTCCCTTCCTAGGCTCAAATTTATTTCCAGCCTTAAAGTTATCATTATGACTCCCATAGGTCTTTTGTCTATTATTATTGTTCTTGACAAAGTTATTTCACACATTAGCAACAAGTTTATTTGTTGTTGATCTCTTGTTGTTATCTCCAACAAAAAAAAATCATACCAAAATTTTTCCATGGTCCCTTTTTGGGTGCAAGAGACGAAGAAGAGTTTGGAACTTTCTTTCTGATTTCCTCCTTATGGGCAGAGATCACTTTCAATTTATGCTCCTGCCTTATGGATTTTTCTACAACCCCTTCCATAGTGGTTGGGCTGTGAACATCTACTTCACCACCTATAATGGGATTTAATCCCATGATAAATTTATATATTTTGAACTTCTCATCAGTTTGGTACTGAGGTACATACTTAAGGAGCTTAGTAAACCTCTCCCAATACTCTGTTATGGTAAATTTTTCCTGAGCTAAGTTCCGAAATTCAATCATTTTCTGATCATAGAAAAGTTGTGGCAGCCATCATTGCCTAAAATAATTTTTAAATTGATCCCAAGTAATATTTTTTTCATCAATGTTTAACTCATCCTTGCGGTTGTCCCACCATGAAGATGCTTCGTGGGAAATCTGATAAGCTCCCCATATTACTTTTTTTTCTTCTGAGAAGTTTCCTTATTGTAAAGTACTTCTCCATTTTGCTGAACCAGTTCTTAGCTCCATCTCCTAATGTAGTGCCATAAAACTTGAGTGGACTTATCCTTTTTATATCATTAGTGAGTTCAACTGCCAATCTTGCCTTTTTATTTTCAGGCTGATTAGGTGCATTAGCATTAGCATTGGCTGCATTATTGTTATCAATGCCCAAATTTCCAACATTGGCATTGTCCTCGGGAGGTGGTTGATTGTTGTTACCAGCATCTTCTTCCTCCTCATTTCCCATTACTTTTTGTTCAAGTACAACTAAATGATCTCTTGTGTCCAATAAGGAAGTAAGGATCTCATCAAGTTTTTGGGCAGTAGCTACTTCTCCATCAGGTGGTGGGTTGTTTGCAGCATTTCCTCTTGTTCTAACCATTTTTGTTAACAAGAAAATTTAATTTTTATCAGATTATGGACACAATAGGTCCAAGAGCTACAACCTTCAGCTCTGATACCAAGATGTAACATTCCCATTTTAAGACTTTAGAAACAAGGGAATTTTTTTTAATAATAATTTTCTCTGTTCTAAATAATCATAATTTAGAACACACATTCCATGTCAATCAATCTCATAATAGATAACCATATTCAGCTGTAATGACTCAGTATAACACCAATCTCTCATTTCATGACTCGGTGAAACACCGATCTCTCATGTTAACTCATTGAATTGTATACTAGGTATACTTGGTTCTCATACCCTTTTCAAGGTGTTAAGTGTTTTGTTTAAGAGGCCTATCTGAATACTTGTTACCAATATTCATCTAAAATCTCACTTCTTAAAACTAGGTGACATAAGACAACACAACCAGCAACTTGTGATACTTTGGCCAAATATTTACAACATACTGTTCATGTTAATATTCCTAGATGGCATACTCGTCAAATGGAATACGTCCTTCACCCCACTTCATCTGTTATCTAGAATGGTCTTCACTGACTCCTATCAATCCACTTGTTCAAGGTTTAACCCTAACTAAGGTTAGAAACATAGTCTAGTGTAGAAGGCTACTTACGGTGACTAAGGGTACATAGACATACTCAATCGACCTAAGTCGATTACGTGTGTCTAGTTATCCTAATTCATCATGAGTTTCCCCAACAATAGATCATACTTCCAACCTAACCTAGGGTATAACTAAGATCAAGTCCGAGTTTATGTAGATATAGATGATTCAACTCTGAAGGGTGTTGCAACATGTCAACTGCAACATAATATCCTCATGAAGACCCAAGTCTTCATGGAGGTACGGTGTTGTAGTTGGTGTGCCAACATCTGACAGAGTCATCCCATCTAGATGTACATACCCAAGAAAGAAGTTAATTACTTAATTATTTTCTTTAATTAAAGTCTAATTATAACAACCATGTTGAATCCCTAGTTTCATTAACCTTTAAGGTTGCCAATAATAAATGAATTGTAATTGCTTTGCAGAAACATCAAGATTTCTTTTTATTCACTAACTTCCTAATTTAGGATTTGGTTTTACAAACATAATCAACATACTAACAATATGGTTCACTTATTTAACTTAACCATGACTTAGCTAGTTTAAGTTCCGAATAAGATTCTTTTATAATAGACTTCATTGAAATGAAGTCTACTATTATATATTTATATATACCTTTCATTTGTTTTATTCAGATTAAGGTATTAGTCAAGAGGAAGTACATCTTCCTCTTTCCAAGATGACATTAGGTTTAATTCTAAAGGATTCTAAAACAAATTGATTATCATTGCGGAATAGTTGTCTTCCTTTTTCTTATTAAGAATTAGGGTTCATTGTAACCTCTTAACATTATACAAGTTATCATAATGGATTTGTTTATCCATTAACATCATTTTAATAAACCAAATTGATTTAATTAAATGATCAGCCATGAATTCCAACTTGATAAGTTTCATTAAATAAAAGGGGTAGTGTATCTAGTTCCCTTACCACCTAATTCCTTTTAATTCAACCCGAAAGGGGTTCATTTCATATATATATAAAAGAACAGAGATAAGCTTATCACTACTATTCAAAGAACATGCAAAAAGATGACACATCAAGTACAAATGAACCCACAAACTTTTCCATTTATCAAGGTGGAATTCATACATTGCAAGTACAAACACTCTAGTCATCTTTAGTGTCAACAATAACAATAAGCTCTATAAAAATTACAACTTTCCTTTCCACAATACATTTTAATAATGAATCATATTTCCTCATAAAGGATCCATTCTTTTGGTAAACAAAAGTAACATCATAAAATATCTTGTCTTCCCTTTTACCACTTACGAAGTCCATCTGCAAAAATTGCTAGCACGGGTCAGTTCAGTGAACTGAGCATGATAAGCACTAAGCATTAAAACGATGTGCTTTTAACTAAATGTTTCATAAAAAGAACTCTATTTTTATGAAACAGTTAAAGCATTACAGAAAGACACATCTTAAGAAATAACAGTCATAAGAGGGAGAAACAAAGTGATAATCCATATCAACATCAAGAAAAGATCATGGTGTAATCAAAATCAATATTCAGCCGATGATTTCATGAAAGAATTATTTCAGATAAATAATATTTCAACAAGATCACTAACTTCATTTCATCTACAGATATTTATGATTCATCTCTTGATTCATTCCATCTAACCAAAAAAAGATACTAACTCTAATGATTCATAGAAATACAATTACTTTAAATGGAACAATAATTCAAATTACACAACATTAACTTACTTCATCCTAAAATATTTAATGCCAAGCTCAATTAAATTTATGATGAATTTAGGATGAACCAACAACACCTTAAAGTAAGAGTTTCTTATTTAAGAAACTAAATCCAAGTTCAGAGTCAAACTCTAGCCTAAATTTTAAGATCAGCGTCAACGATTTGACAAAGGATGAATTTAATTTACATGCACTTAGAACTAGTCACACATCACAAAAATTACATCCCTACCAATGTAACAGTCAAGGAGAAGAAAGAAAAGATTTATCCATCAACTACCCACCCTACAAATCCTTCAACGTAATACAAACTGTAACAGGTCAGCTCCTTTCACAGGAGTAATACAGGTGAGAGAATGAATGAAAAGAGAGAAAGAGAACAACCTATATCTTCCTTTAGAGTTTGAAGAGGATGGTATTGTGAATACCTTAACTTAGAATAGAAAGAAAGGATAATAATGAATAAAGATGAGATAAGATCTCATTATTCCTTCCTTAAAAAGAGGTATACTTACCGAGATTGAAAATAACTGAGACAGATTTGATTGTCCAAAGCCAAGAAAACATTCAACTCCAATAACCATTGAAACACAAAGAACTATTCAATATTACAATCGATATCAACAACTGTAACATGAAATTCAAAAACTGAAAATGATGTTTTCCCAACATACAAACGAGAATAGTAACTGTAGCGCAAAAGCTATAAACTAAAAATGGTTATTCATAATACTTGCAGTTAATAACAGTATCCGAAGCAAAACAAAACTAACAACTGAACATTACATTCATTCCAAACATTCATAGCATCAGCTCTTAGAAGTTATTCTAGTTTTCACAAACAGAGAAGAGATCAGAGCAACGTTGAAGTAAATTACCCTTTTTTGGCCACAATTTCCTTTTCAAAGTGGCAACACACACAAAGCTTACCCATCCATTGATGGTGAAATGAAAAAGGTGAGATCAAGGTTTAACAGTCGAAGTTTCCATTCAAGCCAACCCAAATCCACATACTTCACAAGAATCAATGGAACAGACTACTGGTTTAAGAAGAATGAACCTGACCCAGATTCGACCACAAGGAGAAACAATGAAACAACGACATGACCCCAAGTCAGGTACTCAAAGTAGAGCTCAAAAGAAGAATTTATAAACTGAAAATGTTATAGTCCATTTCCTTAAGATAAAAAGGGTTGAGTTATTCAACAGTTCAACCTAAGATACCACAATCCTACAATATCAATTGTACATCAAATTTAAATAAAAAGAACCAGTCAATCCCAACAAGATGAACTGATAAGGAAACTCTTGAAACACTCAAACTCACTTCATGAAAGATGCAAATAAATTCAATACAAGCCTTTCCATGGATCACGTCAGCAGATAACTATCAACCATGCTAAACAGATAGATTGTTTCGAGGAGATTCATTCAAACCCAATATCAGATAAGTCACTAACAAGTCTTCTCATAACTTTATAGGTGTAAGTAAATAATCGACTTCATTTAAGTTCAAGAAGAATTTAAACATGATTCTATCATTTTTCCAGCAAGGGAGAACAAAACCTGAAACATATTTCTTTCATAGCAGCACCCCTACTAACTAGTTTCAGTACAGTCCAACTAGAGTTCTCAGATTCTTCAACATCTCAAGTTCAGCTACAATAAAACATGATTACTACCTTTTTCCAACAAAGAAAACAAATCCCAATTTTTTTTTCTAGCATAGACATGAATCATACTACCTAGTTTCAATACAGTCCAATAGGAGTTCTCAAGATTCGACAACATCTCAAGTCCAAACAAAGGATTAAGCATGATTCATTCATTTTTTTAACAAAGGAAACAAACTCAGAACATATTTCTACCATATTAGTGAATCCATACATATAAAATATAGAGAAAATAAGTTTTTAAAACAAGATCATACAACACATAAAAACTCATTGTTCCCCAAGAGAAGATTTTTTTTAATGAATACATTTAGGAAAAATCAGAACAACTTAATGGGTAGAGATTATCATTCCTAATAGATCTTCTTCTCAATTTACAGAAGATTTCCCATCCGAGCCTCAATAGTCTCTTCTTTTTTTAAGTGCAGTTAACCAATTCAATCTTTCCACTTTTTCTTATACTTTCACAAGCTCCAAAAATAGCTCAAAATGCCAAGAATACAGATAGATCGAAAATAGAACTACTAGTTTGAAGAACTGAAAACCCCATATAGAGAAAAAATTGAAATGAACTAAACATAAAACAACCTTTCCAAAATCCACCATGCATTTCTCCTAGGTGGTTTCTTCACCATAAATGAGATCAATTAATGTGAAGGACAATCAATTTACCTCTTAATTCTCCAAGCCACCACCATTCAAGTTTGGCAAGCCTTTAATTCAAAATTTTCATGCAATTTCCATTTAGTGGTGATGCCAACTAGGCATCCTCTAAACTTCCAATGCATCCGCCAAAATTGGCAGTCCGTAACATTTAAATGAAAATAATATCCAATCAATGCCTTGAAAATAGACACCACCGAACTTTCCATTTGCCAAGTAATCCATAGGTATTACTTAGGTTAGCAATAGTTTAGGTTAGATTTTTATTAGGTTAGACATCAACCTTAGTTCCTAAGTAGGTCTTAATTACCTTAGGTTATAATCCATCTTAGTATAGAACATCCTAACTTAGGTTATAGTATCCACCTTAGTAACTTACTATTAGGTCTACGATTCTTATATGTTATGGAATGTTAAAACAATTAACAAGAATGCTTAGACCTATCACCCTTAAGCCTGTTGTCGGTCAAGGACCCATATGAAGAGTTCTTCACCATTGAAGATAAAACAAGTCACAGTCAAGCTTGCATTCCATTTCTGAATGTCAAGACAACAAAACAAGTAGGTAAGAAGAACTGAAGCATACCTTGGATCAATGGAATTGATCCAAGGTATTTTTGTTTACACAAGATAAATTATGTCTACCCATACAAGCTCATCACCTTCTTAAAAGTGAATTTAAGTTGTACAAAGAGATGAATGGCATTATTTTCATGTAAGCATAATTCACAACCAAAAATGATTCTTTTCAACAAAGAATGAATTATCCATTACAAACATGATTTCCTAAAATCATAAGAGTACTCCTTCCTAAGACAAATCACCTGTCAATATTTGTAATGTGAAGATTGGAAGTAATCACTGTAAGAGCCATGTCAAATAGGTTACACACTAACTAAAATGGTGTGGCTTTATTTAACCTCATGTAGGTTGTCCTGTATGCCCATAGAATGGATGATACCTTGTCATCCCAATCTTGTCTTCCCACATCATAAATTTTGGATAGTGTGTGGATTAGAATTTTTTTAAATGCCTCATTAGCTCCATTAGCCTAAGGATGAGAAGGGGTGGTCTTATTATGGGCCACCATGAAATCTACCAACCAAAACATGACTCTTTCATTAAAAAAAGTCTACCCGTGTCACTAGTCAAGATTAAAGGACATCCATACTTGTTGATTATGTTCTCCCATAATAATATAGCATTTGTTCCACTATGTAATCCCTTGTAGGAACTACCTCTACCCACCTTGTTAAGTAATCACTGTAAGTGATGATATAGCGTGAACCAATCCTTTGCACGAAAGGTGAAATTGGTCCTATAAAGTCAATGGCCCATTTTTAAAATGGTTCTACATTGGCTATCAGCCTCAAGGGAATTTCATTCCTTCTTCCTAGCTTGTCAAGGTACTTACAATGGTCACAGGCCTTAAAAAATTCAATGTAATCCTGGTAGATGCTTTCCCACCATATCCCTGCTAGTAGAATCTTTCATGTGGTCGCATTCCCTACATAGTGCCCTCCTACAATCCTACCATGTGCTTCTTCAATGATTGCAATGTGCTCATGTTGTAACATGCATCGACGTAGAACCTCATCATGGCCTAACTTGTATAAGTCTCTGCTAATTAACATGTAGAGTGTGGCACATATAACTAACTGTTTCCTTTCCAAATCTTTCATTCCTTCTGGCACCAAACAAATTTTTAGAAACACAACAATATCCCCTAATTTAGAGGGTGCACACCGCAACCTAAATATTTATGTGTTTGGCATAACATCCTCAATGCTCTTTGCATCATTCCCTACGTCAATTCTTGAAAAATAGTCAAGCCCTGAGTTACTCTTTCTTAGTTTCACAACTGTAAACTCAAATTCTTAAAACAACAAGACCCATGGCATATGCGCCCTTATGAAATGGGATTGTTCACTAAGTACTTAGTACGTATTACTTCAACACCATTCCCCCCCTCACGTACCCCTCTTCTTTCTGGCCCCCCACATGCACATGTCCTTTGGAATTTATTCAATATTTCGAGGCCCAACATCACCCCACACTAAGCTTATTCTCCATCCTCAGAAACATACTTCTCCTCTAAAGAATAAATAATGGTGGGACTTATATAGTTTGAATAAATAATGAAGGAATGAAGAATGAGAAATGGAAGAATGTAGAATGAAGAATGGTGTTATTGTTGTAACAGGAGTGCGAAATCCTTCCTCATAATTTCCTTAATTTTATCCTCGGCATTTAATTCATCCTATGCCTTCTTGAGTAGGTCGCCCACTAGATCACTTACCTCTTCAAAACTCACTTCATCTCCCTGAGCATTCATCGTATCAAAAATCCCCTCCAGTTGCTTACTAAGGTCATCAAGTGCATCCATTCTTTTGTGTGAATCAGGGGTATAACTCCTTGAGCCTATTTTCTACCAAACCTCACAAGGTTTCAATTACTTCCAACTCTAGTAGGCACAATATATACAGTAGGTTTTTTTCTATCTCCTTCTTGAATTTGACGCGAACTAGTTTATCCCTTACCATATACTTCCAGGACTTGGAAAAATAACATAATAGCAGTTTGCAAACCCATAATTAAAGCTTCATATTCTTCTATGTTATTAGTACACTCAAAATTGAGTTTGAATGGTAATGGAATGGGAGTGTTCCAAGGTGGTATAATAACAATATTGGCTCCTCTGCCTTCTTGACATTTAGTGCCATAAAATAAGAGGACAATTTTGACTGGGATGAATTCTGATTTGTAATTGTTCGATTAATTAATGTTATTAATGGACTCATCATGAAAGTATTCATGAGGTGGATCATTTTCTAGAAGGGGTGATTCAACAAGTTGATCAGTAATGACTTGACCTTTAATGAAATTTTGTGGTATAATTTCCAAGTCAAATTTGGCCATTAGCATGAGCCATCAGGTTATGTGGTCATTATGATAGGTTTTGGCATGCATGGATTTAAGTGGGTTAAAACTAGTGATGATGTATGTTTTTTATTTAGAAGATAGTATCGTAGCTTGGAGGTGGCAAAATAAAATGCACAACATAGCTTTTTAGCCTCTGTATAACGTGTCTCATATTCATGAAGTGTGTAAATAATCAATTATAAATCCTACTCATGACCTTGACTATCACAGTGGGCTAACATAGCTCTTAAGGCATGCTATGAAGTGGATCTGTATAAATAGAATGGCTCCCCTTCACAAGGTGAAGTGAGGAAAGGTGGTGACAATAGATATTTTTTAATTTGATCAAACACCTTTTGACAATATGATTCTGAATGGAACTCAACATCTTTGCAAAGCAAGTGATTAAATGGTTGACAACGGTCAGAGAGTTGTGATATAAATCGTCGAGTGGACTACAATTTTCCTTGATGGCTACATAGTTTCTTAAGATTAGAAGGTGGAGGCATTCTGATAATTTCCTTAACTTTCATGGGGTGGAATTTAATTCCCTGGATGCATATGATAAATCCTAAAAGCTTTCTGGTGAGAACACCAAAAACACACTTTGTAGGATTAAGATAGAGGTAAAATTGATTTAGGTGAGTGAAGATCGATTCTAGGATTTCGAGATGGTTATTCCAAGATTTAAACTTTCCAAGGTGATCATAATTGTAATATTCAACAATTTTATGAATAAGATCAAGAAAAATATATGTCATAGCATGTTGATATGTTTCCCTTGTGTTTTTAATCCCAAAAGGTGTGACACAGTAGCAAAAGGTTCTCCACGGGGTGATAAAATATGTTTTGTGTTGATCATTAGTTGTAATGATAATTTGATTATAATGAGAAAAAACATCCATAAGGGAAAGCATTTCATGGCCCATTGTTAGTTTGACAAGCTGATCTATGTTTGGAAGAGGGAAATCATCTTTTGGACAAGAAATATTGAGATCCCTGAAATTCGTTTAAATGAAAAAATTTCTTGAGGCTTTGGTTACAAGAACAACATTGGAAACCCATTGAGGATATTCAATGGATATGATGAAATTAGCTGTTAAAATGTGCTGCAATTATTCTTCAACAAAGAAATCTATACATGGGTGCATCTTGCAGAGTTTTTGTTTGACAAATTTGGCACCATGATATGTGACTATGTTATGTACAACAATATTGGGGTTGATCCCAAGCATATCACTATACGACCATGTGAAGGATTGTTGATACTTTGTTAGGAATGTTATGAATTTAAGTAATTCTTGTAGACTAATAATTTGAAAAACTTTGACTATGTAGGGATCCTAAAAGTTTCCTAAGTCTATATCGAGTGTGGACTCATTAAGAAGAGTGAGGGATTTCTGAAGGAAAATATCTTCAGCTCCCATATGGGAAAGGATATCTTGGTCATACTATAATTGAAGGATATTTATGGTAGGTGAATCTTCTTCAATTATTTCTCTTTAAAAAAGTTGTAATGGTTTCATGGAGTGACCTGATTGATAGGTGAGTGGTCATAAGGATATAATACTGATTAAAAGAAGTTGGGTGGGATAGGTACAATATCGTCTATATATTGAATCCTCAATCTTAGTAGATGGTAATGGTTCTATTTCAGGAATGGGAGTTTTTTGTTTACTTGTAGTGGTTTTAATTACTTATGGAGTGGATTTTCTATATACCAAACCATTTTTCTCATATGGTTTGAGAGTGGGAAAGACAAGTTGGCCATGTGCTCCTTGTTCATAACATCCAAGGAAAAAACCTTTCAATGAGTAGCGATAGAGATATATATTGGCTAATTTGGGGTTATCAATGGATTTAAAATTTCATTTAGATGAGCTTACATGATGTGACTTAATCAAATTGGATGATGGATTGTCAAATCCACCATTAACAAGATTCATTTTAAGATATGTTGGTCCATAGGAGACAACATCTCCTATGGGTTGTTTGTCAAAGAGACCTTATAAGTTTGGTGATGGAATGGAGTTGAGCATAAGATGGTGATATTCCCCGAGGGTGAGATGTTTTACAGCCTCAGTAATAGAGGAATTATCTCACAATTTGGAAGAAGGTATTGTTGTTATTTTAGAGGCTTGATCAAGAGATTTAGATATGGATTTAGGTTCTAACACATCATTTGGATGGTACATCATATAACAATAAGTGAATGGATTTTGATCATCAAGGACTATGTGATTTTTCTCTTCATGTTCATACTTAAGATAACGATGGAAAGTGGAGGGAACATAACACATCATGTGTATTTAAGGGCTTCCTAATAACATATTATATTGGAATTCCCCTTCTATTATGTAGAAAAGTTCTGCTAGGTTTGTGACACCAACCCTGAGTGGTAAGATGATGGTGCCTAGTGTGGGTGCAATTGTGTCATTAAAGGAGCACAACAAGATGGGGGTTTGAGAAACGAATGTGTTAGGTAACTTAATTTGTTTAAAATAAAGGGAAGATATAATGTTGATGGATGCACCACTAACAATCATGACTCTTTTGATAGAGATATCATTGATTTTAGTAGTGATTAAAAGCGGTAAGTCATGATCTTTGGGTCTAAGAGTAGGTATCTCAGACAATTTGAATGATATAGTCATAGATGATTTTAGGGAGCCTAAAATTTTTGTAAAATAATTTGGATCATTATGTGTGATAGTAATGGATTGGAGTGCTTCCAACATGGATTGTTTGTAAGTTGGTGATGACTAGATGAGTTCATAAAGTGACATTTTGATGGGAGATCGATGTAATTATTTAACAACCACTTTCTATAATGTGGTGAGGGGAAGAGTAGCGGTATTTATTGAAACTTTGATTTTATATAATGATGATTGATTAGGATTTTCAAGGGTCAATTATATTGAGACTTTAGGTTTATCAGATGGTGTTGAAAATTCTAGTGGCAGGGATATAGTAATAGAGTCCTTATCTTGTTTGGATTCAGGGGGTTCAATGCCATAATTTTGTGAGCACATGGTGATATGAAAAAATTTAAATTGTTGATTATATGCCTTAGGGGTAGGTATGTTTTGGGGGCATTGATGTTGAAGTTGATGATGAATGAGATAGAAGAAAGAGGGAAATGCTAATCTTCTAAATTTTGTAATGAAAGGCCCTACAATCTTCTATGGTATGGCCTCACATTCTATGGTAATCGTAGAAGGCATCAAAGTCATACCAGGTAGGCTTCTACCCATGATGGTTTGAAAACTTAGGAGGTGGTAACATGATGAGTGATTATTGTATTAGATTGTCAAGGATGGTGGCATATCGTCCTTTTGGTCCGAATGTAACTGGGCATTGATTTCTCTTAAGGGTAGGTGAAATAGGTCATTTAATAGTGGTTTATTTCCCTAGTGGTCACGGAGGTCTTATAGCTATTTCAACAAAAGGGTGACAGGGACCCTATATATGTGGCAGTTGCAGAGGGTAATTGGTTGGCGAGGTACCTTTTGGTGCAAATCAGCAACACCCCTGGATGTTGATCAGATTTCTAGTTTGACCCTAGACATCCAGTGTGATTGCACTACATTGAATCTTCTCCCCAAGTGTGGGACTTGTAAAATGGGAAAGGAATCTCCAGGTTAGAGGCTGGTTCCTCAACTCCTCTGATCAGGTATATTACTTGCAAGTTACAGAGGGTTTGAATTCAAGATCCTACTCTAAATTCCAAAGGGGACAGAGATAGAGAATGCAAAAACTGAAACTAATGCTAATAAGGTGATGCACCAAAGGAGTGGTGAGCATTTTTTACTTCTGTAGATTGACACGGATCATAGAAATGCAAAAAAACTTCATGTACAAACTGATAAACTGTAATGAAAGGTCAAAATGAATCAAACAACACAAACAGAGGATTAAAACTCATTCACAGAGCCTGCATTATCATTTCCACTATCAAAACACATGCATTACAACATCTGAGGGGCAGAAAATAGGTCACAGTCTTAGAAGAGGTCTGATTTTTTCCACAAAATCACTTTCAAGGTGAAAGAGGGAGCCTGAAATACATGAAAAATGTTCAACCCTTCAAAAATGAGCCAAATCTAACTTTTACAGTGCAAGGGACAAGCCCAGGAGAAAGAAACATGAGAAAACATGGGAGAGATTCAACCACCAACCAAAAATGCAATAAAATAGCATGGGCCTCCCTACAGGTCCATCCCCTGACATTTTTCACCATGCTGGGAGAGAATGCGAGCCATTCTTCATTAAAAATGGTGGTTGAAATGTCATTTCTGCTCATGACCACGTGCCAGAGGCATTTTTCAATTTTGTCTCTCCAAACTCCACCAAAAAACAAAAATAACCCTGGAATCTTGTAGATAATTTCACCAAATTTCCATTTATATAAAGAACATGAAAAACCGAGCTCTGGAATCGAAAGTTATGGCCATTTGAAATTTTAGGGCAAAACAGGGCCAAAACGGATTGGCGGGCGAAAATTTTGAAATTTTCCACTTTTTTGCATTTGGGAAAATTTCCCAAAAAATCCCCGCACTCCGCCGTTTCGGGTGCCACATGGCACATACTGATTGGATGTGGGCCTCTACTTTATTTTCCCATTTTGGCCATTGGAAATTTTTTCCAAAAATCTCCACCAGGCCGATGATTTGAGGACATGTGGCATGTTATGATTAGCCGCGGGCATTTCCTCCTAAATTTTCCATCGTTGTTTGATCATTTTTCCTCGTTGGGAACGTGGTAAAACCCCATTAGATGTGGGATTTTCCCCTCAAATTTTTCCTACGGGCTTGTCTTGAATTTTTTGCCGCCACATGGACATGTGGCATGATCTCATTGGCTTGCACTTAGGGGGCGGACTTTTCCTTTTGAAATTTCCTTCATTTTGCTTTGGGAAAATTTCCCAAATTTTCCTCGCCTTCCACCGGTTCGAGACACGTCGCAGCATCTCATTCGATGGGGGCCCTTGGGGCAAACATTTTTCTTTTCATTTTAACCTTTGGGAAAAAATCCCAATCTCCCTCCACGCTCTGTCGATCTGACCCCTGGGGACACGTGGCCTGTCCTCATTAGCTGTGGGTCTTGGGGGCAGAAAATTCCTCTTGAATTTTGCAAAAACACTTCACCAAATTTTCAAATCTTCCTCTGCAGTCTACTATTCTTGAGACACGTGGCATGAGGCCATTGGATGCGGACTTTGCTAGGGAAAAATTTGACTTTGCACCCTCACAAAATATTTCGCTAAAATTTTAACTTCACCTCCGCACTCCGCCGATCCACTCCCGGGGACACGTGGCATGATGTGGTTGGGTGCGGGCCTTTCCTGGAGATTTTTCCATGGCGCGAACACTTAGTCATTTTTTCAAATTTTTCCCCCTTGGACACGTGGCACGATCCAATTCGCTAGTGGGCCTGTGGGGTGAAATATTTCTTTTTGAAATTTTGCCAAACACTTGGTAAAAATTCCAAGTTTTCCTCCGACCCCCGCCACTTCCTAGGACATGTGGCACAATATTACTAGCTGTGGGCCTTCCAGGGGAAAATTCCCACAAAACTCTATCGAGCCATAACTTCAAAAATACATGGAGTTAGGAGGAAAACTTTACCTTTCTGGAAAGCTGAGAAAACGATCTATCCAATGGTTCCATTTCCAGAAAGTCTTGAGTGCTTGAAAAGAAAAAAATTATGACTGAGGCACAAGAGAGGGAAGAATGAAGGGAGTTAGCCACAAAATGAGCAAGAGGCCCATTTTGGATAACAATTTTGGCGACTCAGAGGGGTCATCTGCCTGTTGGATGAAGTTACCAATTGCCTGAAACAATCTATTGGGCATGGAGTCATTAAATTTTCTACTTGGTACCCTAACTGATTAGATCACTGCAAGGAGGAAGGTGGAGGGTAAAACATCAATTGACTGGAGCAAGGCCTGCAACACACATTTCCAGGAACACCAAGCTTGTGCCAAAGCACTTAGGGAAAATAAACTAATCTACAGCAAAAAATGTGCACAAGCACTTGGAGGAATGAAAACCTAAGCTAATATGTACAAGGTGGAGAATTCCCTTCATTAGCAATGCTTTAGATGGATTCCATTGACTTGGAATCTACAATTCTTCACCATCCAATGAAGACAATTGGAAGACATTGTTGTCCTTACACTTTGTGACCATGTATGGGCCACTCCAAATGGCATCAAATTTTGAATTCCTTCCCAGTTTTTCTCTGTCTGCATCCCATTTTAACACTAGATCTCCAACTTGGAAAGATCTATTCTTGGCCTTTCTATAAAAGGTCTTCTTTATCAAAGCTTGATCCTTCTCCATTGCTTGGGATGCCTAATTTCTTATTTCTTGGGGCTCCATCAATTCTGCATATCTAACCTCCATGGGCTCAAACTCCAACAACTCCAACTATTTCATGAGTTCTAACGTTGGCAACTCAAGTGACATGGGCAAAATTGCCTCTCTCCCATAAACAAGCTTGAATGGAGAGTTACCTGTAGATCTTTTAGGAGTTATCCTATCAGCCCATAAGGCTGATTTCAACTTAGTATGCCAAGATCTCTGATTTTCATCAAGAGTTCTCCTAATGATCCTTAATAAGTTCTTGTTGGTAGATTCAGCCTGGCCATTACCCTGAGGGTAATAGTTTGATGAAGTACTTAGGTAGATCCCATTCTTGACAGCACATTAAGTCACCTTGGACCCAATGAATGCCAATGCATTATCTAATATTATTGTAGCAGGTATGCCAAATCTGGTTGTTATTCCCTCATAAAAGTCCAGGATGCTAGATTCATTTGCTTCCTTGAGTGCTACTGCTTCAGTCCATTTGGTGAAGTACTCTATTGCTGTTAGGATCCATTTGTGCCCTTGGCTTGAATTTGGATTAATGACTCCAATGAAGTCCAAACCCCATTGCATGAATGGCTGGTCAACTGAAATTGGGTGCAATGGAAGGGCAGCTAGCCTCTCTTTACCTATGAAGAATGCACAATTTTTGCACCTCTTGATCCATGCATAACAATCACTGAAAATATTGGGCCAATAATAGCCAGCCCTCATGATCTTTAGAGCTGTCACTCTTGGTGCAAAATGACCACCAGCTGATCCACCATGGAACTCTTCCAACACCCTGTGAATCTGATTTGTACCAATGCATCTCAACAGCACTCCATTCACATCCCTCTTGAACAAAACACCATCAACAAGGGCATATGGGACAGCTTGCAATCTAAAGTGTCTTCTTTTGGTTTTGTTCATCTCTGCAGGGCATAGACCTGTGCTTAGGAAGTGCATTATGTCTTGGGTCCAACAAGGAGTGAGGACATCATTATTTTCCTTTTGAGTGCATCCTTGCTCATGGTTGTCCTGCAACGCCAAAACAACCTCCTTCTCATTGCATGCTTCCTTTTGTTTGCTCAAAATCAGCTGCTCACACAAGCCTTTTCCTCTGACTAACTTGGTAACTTTGATCTCAATGTCATACTCCATGACACGAGTAATCCAACCTACCCTCTTTTCATTCAGGTCTTTGTTGAGGAGGAAGTCTTTAACTCCCACATGAGAAACCAGCAATTAAACCTTGTTGTTTGAGACTAGATGCTTGAATTTCTTCAAGCTCCTGATTACTACAAGAACATGCTTCTTAATGAAGGAATACCTCACCTCATAGTCCTCTAGGCTTTGGCTGAAGAAAGCAATTGGCTGCTCTTCATTGTATTTGTTCTGTTGTACCAAAATTACAGAAATAGTATCATCACCCCCAAATGCATAGAGGATGAAATCCTTGGAGAAATCCGGGTTAATGAGAGTTGGGGCTTGAGAGATGGCTTCTTTGATTGCTTCAAAACTTTCTTTTCCTTTTTCTGTCCATTTGAAAGCTATGCTTTTCTTTAACATCTTGGTGATAGGCTTGACTAGGGCTGTAAAATTTGGGACAAATCTCTGAACAAAATTTATTCTCCCCAAGAAACTTTGAAGGGCCTTCTTGTGGCTTGGCAATGGCAGTTCTCTTATGGCTTCAACTCTTTCTAGATCAATTTCCAATCCTTCTTTGGAGACAATGTGGCCAAGGATTTTTCCTTCATGGGCTAGAAAAATACACTTTTTAGGATTCAAGGATACTCCAAATCTTCTGCACCTTTAGAACACTTGCCTCAAATGAAAGAGGTGCTCAGCTGCATTTTTTGAAAAAATAGTGATATCATCAAGATATATCAGCACCATGTTGTTAATCAAATCTTTGAACGCCATGTCCATTACTCTTTGGAAGGTAGCTCCAGCGTTGGACAACCCAAATGGCATTTTCTTGTATGCATAAGTTCCCCATTTGGTTGTAAAGGTTGTCTTAAACTAATCCTCCTCTTTCACCATAATTTGATTGTACCCTGAATAGCCATCAAGTAATGAAAACCTCTCAGAGCCAGCAACAACTTGTAAAATCTACTCCATAGAAGGAAGTGGATAATGATCCCTGAGAGACACTCTATTCAAATCTCTGAAGTCAACACATAATCTGATTTCCCCACTCTTATTTCTAACTAGAACCAAGTTGGCTACCCAACTAGAATGCTTGATAGGGAATATGATTCTTGACTCTATCAACTTATTCAATTCTTTTCTCATGAGAGGCTCCATGTGTGGATTGACTGGCCTTTGTTTTTACCTGATGGGTTTAGTACTTGGATCCAATTCAATGGTGTGTTGAGCTAACTCAAGATTGAAACCTTTCAAATCTTCATAGCTCCAAGCAAACACATCAGGGAATTCTTGAAAAAGTTGTATGAACTCATACCTTTCTTGTTTTGTTGTCATCTTACCAATTTGGAGTGATTTGCCTTCTTCCACTAAGATGGACATTGAATCTTCTCCCTTGACTTGGATGTTTTCTTTCTCCTTCCTAAATTGATCATTAGGATTGAAAATGGAATCCAAAGTAATAAGTCCCTTTGGTAGTTTGTTGGTTCTCAACTGTACCACTTGGTCACCATACTGTTGCTCCAACTTTTCCTGATTTTTAGCTGAGAACTCAGCCTCTTCTTGCAAGAAATGGATGATTTGCTGATCATTTTCAAACACTTGCCAACTTACATTGTTGTCTGGAACTGAAGGCCTTACAATCACATGGATTCTTGGCTCTACCTTGTCCTTTTGGATGCTTTCAACAACATCAAAGGCTGCTCCAACTGCTGCAAGCCTGTCAGCAACTTGGTTCTCTTTTCTAGGAATGGATTTGATGCCAAAGCCCTCAAAATCTTCAATGAGGTCCCACACCCTATTTTTGTAGCACTTGAGTAGATCATTCTTAACAGCATGATGCCCCTTAACTTGGTTGACAATCAACTCACTGTCACCAAAGACTTGCAATTTCTTTAATCCTCTCTTGATTGACCAATGCAATCCTTGTATCAAAGCTTCATATTCAGTAGTGTTATTAGAGCATGAAAACTGAAATCTAAAAGCTGAGTAATACTTAGCTCCTTGAGGTGAAACAAGCATAGCTCCCCCTCCTTCACCTTGTCTACTCCTTGATCCATCAAAAAACAAATGCCACACCTCGTTGTCATCCTTGTGGTTTGGCTTGGTGATGCTAGGAATAGGCTGATTTTCTTCGTGCATGCAATAGACTCCTAGCTTAGATTCTTCTATTTCTTGATAAGGATCAAAAGTATGAACCTTGCTTTCCCATTCATCAAGAGTCAAATCTGGGATGCTTCCAACCTTGGTGTCAGCTTCATCAGTGCTTGGATAATCCTCTTGATCAAACGCTGAACAATTGGTATTGATTTGACTTGGGGTGTAAGGCTCAATGTGAAAGTTTGCAATAGGATCAGATCTGATTGTGGCCTTGGTTCCATATCTTGTTTTGAACAACATGTGTGACCAATCAGTAGATAAGTAACCTCCAATCTTGGCTATGAAATCCCTTGACAAACATAGGGAAAAGAGTGGTGGAAGATCTATTACTGAGACATCTTACAAAACAACAACGTTGGGGCATGCATGCAAAGTAAGACTCAAGTTCTTTATCACTCCAACTGTTGTTACTACTGTCCCATCCAATTGCACTACCCCTTTGGATATGACCTCATATTGAAGCCCCAACTAATCAGCTATTTGTTTGGGCATTACTGAACTACTTGCCCTAGAATCAATCATGCAATTGTGTACTAATTGGTTTCCAATGATCAATGAAACATAGAATGGAGGGGGCCTCAACATCTTACCTTGCTGTCCTCCATGATTCCCTTCAGGATGGGTAGCATTTGTGAGCACCTTCTACTATATTTGGACTTGCTGATTTGAAGTTGACCAGTCCTTTATGGCAGCTTGTAGCAAATCTCTTTGGCCTGGGATAGATAGTGATTTCCACATTAATATGTTTACATTTTTCTTCTTCATCTGATCAATGATGTTGAATGGAGATGAAGCATCTCTTTGTTGTCCCTTGGTCTGCACATTCATTCCTTACATATGGGAAGCAACAACTAGCATTTGAGTTAGCCTAGGAGCTATTTTAGGCAGCCCTTGTGTGTTTGGAACTGAATTTTGTTTGCCAATAATTTGTGGAGTGATAGAAGATTGTGGATTACTTTGAGCCAATGGTAGTTATTCACCCAAATTTCTCCTTTTTGACCTTGTGTTGGCTGCAACACTTTGGGGAATCATTTGATTCATGCCACAAAAATATTCTGCTTGCCAGTTTACAAGTGTGTTATCATTTGGAGCTGATTGTTGCTGGAATGTGTCTTGTTGTTGGTTATTTCCTTGACTACCTTCACCCTCCACACCAGTAGTTGTCACCATTAATGATTGATTTAAGGCACCGTTGAAGCACATAGATTGGTTGTGAGGTTTATTACATGGGAAACACCAATCATAATCTTGATCTATGTTGTTTTGCACTGGCACTATTGCTTTAGAGGCAAATGTAGCATTGAGATTATAGGGCTGAAATGGTCTATTGGCGGGAGGTCTTGCTTGATTTTTATTTACAACCGGATTGGGTGGTCTTTGAGGCTGGTATGGCTACCTGTTAGGCTGAGCTTGAGGCTGGAAAGAAGGTCTAAAACCTTGGGCTTGCTACCTCTTGAGTGTAACTAGCTCATTGCCTAAATTTTGCAATTGCTTCATGACTTCTTGAAGTTCATTTGAGGCACTAGAAGATGAAGTAGAAGCTTCACTTGAATTCTGATTTCTTGGAGTGGGAATAGGGGCTAAAATAGGCACTTGACTAGTATTTGGGCTCTCTAAACTTGGAAACAATGGCATTGGAGGCCTAGGAGCTAGCTTGCTAGCTTGAATCAAACAATTTTCTGCTCTAATGGAAATGCTATAAGCAACAGGGATAGTTGTGCCTCCCATGGATTGAATCAACATAGAAATATCAGAATTTAAAGCTTTAAGGTAATATAGAAAAGCACCTTCTACTATTGGCCTTACTGCCACTAGAATTCTCTCCCAAGTCATTTGAAAACTGATGTTGAAGTCAGTCAGGTGCTCATTGGGAGCTCTCTTGATGGTTGTCAACTATTCCAAAAGGGACAAGTTGTCTCCCTTTTCTCCAAACTGCTCATGGAGGGCTATACATAGCTGGTTCCAATTTTGGATAGAACTTGAGGCAAGACTCCTGAACCATTGCAAAGCTTTCCCTTTGAATGAAGATGCCAGCAGTTTGACAGCAACTTGCATCTCATTAATCTCATGGATTGCACAAATATTAGCAATATCCTTAACATGATCACCAGGAGTGGTCTGATTCTCTCTAGTAAAGTATGGGATGTTCTTCAATGCTGCAACTGAGATTGGATTTTGTGCATTGAGAGCAAGTGGGCTACTGCCAGTGAAATTGACATAGGGGTTGTGTTGTGCCATTCTGATTGGCCTTAAAACCCTTGTTGATTGAATGAAAGGCCTGTCGGGTGGAGGAGTTGAGAGAGTTCTGTTTGGTGGAGATGGAGACCTTTGAATTCTCCTCCCTCTTTGTCTTCTTCTTGGGGATAACTACAGATACTCAAACAACACCTCTTCTTCTCCAACTCTTAACCTTGTGGTGATTCTTCTCATGAGTTTTCAGGTTTGCACTGCTAAAACCAGCTTATTCTTCATCCTTGGAGTCACCAGATGTGTAATTTAGGGATCTTTTAAGCAAGAAAATTACAACAAATGCACATCAATTTTACTGAAATGAAGATGAAGACCTCTAAGGTCCCACCGGGCATGCCAAAATTGTTGGTGCAAATCAGAAGTACCCCTGGATGTTGATCAGATTTCTAGTTTGACCTTGGACATCCAGTGTGATTGCATAACATTGAATCCTCTCCCCAAGTGTGGGACTTGTAAAATGGGAAAGGAATCTCCAGGTTAGAGGTCGGTTCCTCAACTCCTGTCATCAGGTATATTACTTGCAAGTTATAGAGGGTTTGAATTCAAGATCCTACTCTAAATTCCAAAGGAGGCAGAGATAGAGAATGCAAAAACTGAAACTAATGCTAATAAGGTGATACACCAAAGGAGTGTGAGAATTTTTTACTTTTGTAGATTGACACAGATCATAGAAATGCAACAAACTTAATGCACAAACTGATAAACTGTAATGAAAGGTCAGAAATGAATCAAACAACACAAACAGAGGATTAAAAATCATTCACATGGCCTACATTGTCATTTCCACTATCAAAACACATGCATTACAACATATGAGGGGCATAAAATAGGTTACAGTCTTAGAAGAGGTCTGATTTTTTCCACAAAATCACTTTCAAGGTGAAAGAGGGAGCCTGAAATACATGAAAAATGTTCAACCCTTCAAAAATGAGCCAAATCTGGATTTTACAGAGCAAGGGACGAGCCCAGGAGAGAGAAACATGGGAAAACATGGGAGAGCTTCAACCACTGACCAAAAACACAATAAAATAGCATGGGCCTCCTTACAGGTCCATCCCCTGAAATTTTTCACCATGCTGGGAGAGAATGCGAGCCATTCTTTATTAAAAATGGTGGTTGAAACGTCATTTCTGTTCATGACCATGTGCCAGAGGTGTTTTTAAATTTTATCTCTCCAAACTCCACTAGAACACAAAATTGACCCCATAATCTTGTAGAGAATTTCACCAGATTTCCGTTGATATAAAGGACGTGAAAAACTAAGCTCTGGAACAAACGTTTTGGCCATTTGAAAATTTAGGGAAAAACAGGGCCAAAATAGATTGGCGGGTGAAAATTTTGAAATTTTCCACTTTTTTACATTTGGGAAAATTTCCCAAAAAATCCCCGCGCTCCACCATTCTGGGTGCCATATGGCACATGCTGATTGGATGTGGGCCTCCTTTGCTTTATTTTCCATCATTTTGGCCATTGGAAATTTTTTCCAAAAATCTCCGCCGAGCCGATGATTTGAGGACATGTGGCCCGTTATGATTAGCCACGGGAATTTCCTCCTAAATTTTCCGTCACTGTTTGACCATTTTTCCTCATTGGGCACGTGGTAAAACCCCATTGGATGTGAGCTTTTCCCCTTGAATTTTTCCTACAGGGTTGTCTTGAATTTTTTGCCGCTACATGGACACGTGGCACGATCTCATTGGCTCGCGCTTAGGGGGCGGAATTTTCCTTTTGAAATTTCCTTTGTTTTGCTTTGGGAAAATTTCCCAAATTTTCCCCGCCTTCTACCAGTCTAGCACACATGGCAGCATCTCATTCGATGTGGGCCCTTGGGGCAAACATTTTTCTTTTCATTTTAGCCTTTGGGAAAAAATCCCAATCTCCCTCCATGCTCCACTAATCCAACCCCCGGAGACACGTGGCATGTCCTCATTAGCCGCGAGTCTTGGGGGCAGAAAATTCCTCTTGAATTTTGTAAAAACATTTCACCAAATTTTCAAATCATCCTCCATGGTCTGCTATTGTTGAGACATGTGGCATGAGGCCATTGGATGCGGACTTTGTGGGCAAAATTTGACTTTGCACCCTCGTAAAATATTTCACCATTTTTTTAACTTCACCTCCACACTCCACCGATCTGGATCCCAGGGACATGTAGCATGATGTGGTTGGGCGTAGGCCTTTCCCAGAGATTTTTCCATGGCATGAACACTTAGTCATTTTTTTAAAATTTTCCCCCTTGGACACGTGGCACGATCTAATTCACCAGCAGGCCTGCGGGGCAAAATATTTCTTTTTGAAATTTTCTAAACACTTGGTAAAAATTCCAAGTTTTCCTCTGACCACTGCCACTTCCTAGGACACGTGGCATGATATTACTGGTTGTGGGCCTTCCATAGGAAAATTTCCCACAAAAACTCTGCCGAGCCATAACTTGAAAAATACATAGAGTTAGGAGGAAAACTTTACCTTTCTGGAAAGCTAAGAAAATGATCTATCCAATGGTGCCATTTCCAGAAAGTCTTGAGTTCCTAAAAAGCAAAAAATTATGACTGAGGCACAAGAGAGGGAAGAATTAAGAGAGTTAGCCACAAAATGAGCGAGAGGCCCATTTTGGATAACAGTACCAAATGAGAAAGGTTCAGATGTGGTAGTCCATTACGGAATAATAGATGCAACATAAGGACTAACTATAGGAATGTGATTAACAGGTTTTATCCGGTAATGGGGTGCTTGACCAATATGATAAAGGAGAGATCATTCGAGGGATATTGATTAGGATTTTAAATGGTGTTTTGTTCAGGGGACCTCGTGGGCCTTGGCTTTGGTACAACAAGGGGTTCCCTAAGAGAAGGTATGCCTCTCAAATGAAGAGGGGGGAAAAGGAAGAGGACCACAGAAGCGATAAGTTTCATCATAATGAGGAATTTTAAAGACCTAAAAAACACCCTATTTATTTGTTCGCTTTATACCCTTTGAAGGCTTGGATGAGCTCAGTGTATTCATTGAAGTTGACACTAATGAAGGAAGAGGGTTTCAAATAATGCAGTTAATATAGTCTACATGATTTTTCATATTATTAATTTTTATAGGTTGTTGATGGCTAAGATCCTTACTTTGTTTGGGTGGGGATGGTTGAGCTAAGAATGTTTCAAGTGGTACCATAGTTATGTTTGTAAACCTGGGTGTAGGTGTAGGTGTAGGTGTAGTTGTACTCACAGTGGTGGGCATGGATTTTGGAATAATTTTAGGTGAAGGTGTGGAAATGGGTTTAGTTGTAAGTAATGGTTTGACATTTATGGGTTTATAAAATTCAGATATTGATTATGTGGGTGTTCAGTCACTAAGCAATGAAGATGTAGGACTAGTTTGTTCATTTTTTTGAGTAAGGAAAGGTTATGTAGTTACAATCTTAGGTTCACTAGCCTTTGGTGTCAACTCTGCAAGCTCCGTTTCACTAGGAAATAAAGTGGACTGAATAATAGGTTCAAATTTTGTTATTGTATTAATAGTATGGACACAATTTGCTTGTGGTGATTCAAAAGATTAGGGGTGATTCGGGAAGGGTTGTTTAAATATGTCAAGATTCTAGTTTGGATGCATGTTTAGATTATCTATGTACAGGTCACCATTATAAATTAAGTCCAGAAGGACATTGTGGAATGTGCGACACCTTTCTATGTCATGACCATTAACCCTATGGAATTTACAATAATCTTTACACAATACCAAATGGGATTCGATTCTGATATGTTAATAGGTCAAATGGGTGGAAGTTATATGATGTTGGAAGTAAGTATATTATCAAAAACCACACCATAAGTTTTTTCTATAGGTGTATAATTACGTTGTTGATGGACACGTTTGGTAATAAGCTTTTTTTTGGGAGCAGATTTAACTATGATGTCATTGGAAATCATGGTAGATTTATCAGGATTATATGTTTATTTAGATGGAAACTCCATTTTTGGTTTCTTGGGATGAAGATTGACCCAACCATCTTCTAGATCTCTCAATTCCAACTTACGAGCCATGGTAAATGGCTCATAAAAATTGTGGAATGATTGAATTTGTAGGGTAGATGAAATGTGTATAGAAAAGGTGTGACATAAAATATTGATCAATTATGTCTGTGGAAATGTGAAAGATAAATTATTGGTGACACCCATCTAATGGATGATGAAATCAGCGATGGATTCATCTTCATATTTTCTGATGGCATATAAATCATTAATGTTAATTTTATGAGCCACGCTTATGGAGAAATTGTCTAGAAAGAGTTGGACAAGTTACACGAAGGAAAATAAGGAATGTTGTGGAATACTATTATGCCATTCTAAGGCTAGACTAACGAGGGACATGCAAAATGTTGTCAATATTAAGTATTGATCGTGAGATATTATATAGTATGCATGGTGAAAAGTGCAAATATGTTACTAGGGGTATTCGTTTCTATAGAACTTGATAAACTTAGGAAGCTCCCAGTGCGGGGGATATGGTTTGCATGGTATAAAAGGATGGATGGGTTTGTTGCACATTTGTTTGTATGAGAGTGTATCTTTAGACGAGGATGAGGCAACTTCTAAACTAGATATGTGGATTTAGAGAGACTGAAAGGGTTTTCTTGAGCCTGTTGGTTCGAGGATAAGCTAGGTTGATATGAATATTGGTGCGAGTATGTTTGATATTGTTGTGGAATGTTTTGTTAGTAGAGGGTGTTTGGCTGGGGGATATTTTTCTGATAGGAAACATTATGTTGGTAGGGGTAATTTTGTTTTGGAATGTTCTATTGTGGGGTATTGTATTAAGGAATGTTCTGTTGAGGTACTTATTGTTGATGGATATGTTGTTGATGTGGCATGTTTTGTTGGGGGATGTTTTGTGATGGGATGTTTTTTTGATGGGGGAAACCCTGTTGTGAAGCAATAGATTGTGTAGTTTTGATGTACTGATATTGTAATGGGGGTGATGTTTTTGCGAGATATTGTGAATATGTAGGTGTCTATTGGGGAGGTTTAGAAGAAGCGATAAAGGATGGTAATTGTTGTAGGATATGTTTTTGTGGATATGGTATTGTAGAATGCTTTGAAGAGGTATGGATTGTGGCACAAAATTAATGGTTATGATGGTTGTGGCATGTATTACGAAATAGGATGTTTACTAGCAATAGTAGTGGTGTTAATCATTGGTGTTATTAAAGGATTAAATGTGGTAATGTGTTGGATGGGGATAGTAGTATATTGAGATGATACAAAAATAGAAATAGGAACGGTACCTAATGATAATGTTGGTACCTATGAGGATACTGAGAGAGATGAAGATGTGGTACTATTTGGCAGGTTTGGATCTTGTAGAAGGACTTGGTGAAGATGTGAATTGTTGAGAAGATATTTTTTGTAATGAGATCATGTGGAGATCATAGATAGGTCTTGAGGATACATCGCATACTTCAGGTTAACTTGCAAAAGGTTTCTCATCCAATGTTTCTAATGGATTAGTAGAGTTAGTAATGTTCTAGGATTGACTAATGTTTTGTGTTTTGGATTGAATTAAAGTGTCAGGAAATAACTACTGGAAAATAGGTTCTCTAGTTTTGATCAATGATTTGTGTAATGATGAGTAAAGGTTTGTCAGGATGTGGAACAGATTCTAGTGTGGATGATTGCATTTGAACATTTCTCACTTCTAGGTATGCATTAAGAGAAAGAGGATTCAAGTCTAACATTTCTTTGAAAACAATATCACCCCTATTGTAAAATGGGAGCTCAGATGTAGTGGGAGAAAATGAATGTTCTAATTCTAGTGTGTAAAGAATTTGTCCATGGTACTATTGTGGAGAGTGAAAGGATTTTTGTCCATTTTTATTGTTATAAACAGACCATATTTCATTCCACGTTTGTGTGTCAAAAAAGAGGTTGGATGTCTCTATTTGATAAAGAAATGCTTACGACTGCATAGGTGACGAAATTGTTGCTGGAAGTGGTATAGTGCAAATTGGGGCTTGAATTTTAAATGTATGCGGTGAGGTATATATTTTCAAATAGTTTATTACATGTTTATTGTCTAGTGAGTACCATAATAAACAAACACACACAAAACAAAATAGCAAAATTATCAATGAATAAGTGCGTTGATTAACACACAACAAGAAAAGGCAAGAAAAGTGTTATTTTATTTTTATTTTGCTTAATTATAAAAGTGAAATGTGTAAAATGGTTAACGAGGGTCTTAGGAAGTGGTTTTCTAAAGATGGTTTCATGTATGTTTAAGGGAAGAGTCCTCAATATACCTAATGGTACGTGAGGCACAACTCTGTAATGTTGTTAGTACGGGTGTGTATATTGAGGCCTACCCCCTCACTTCACGGTCCTATTGTAATAAGGGAGTAAGGTGCTGAGCCAAAATATACCGATAAACAGGTGATTGTACTTAGCTAGAACACCAAGTTGGCTTCCCTATTGGGTGATGAAGTCCCAATCAGTTTCACCTGGGTGGGATTTGTTTGAGTGAGTTTTTGATTTTGATGTGGTTTGGCTGTGTGTGAGGGAGGAATAAGTGGATGCAACCAATTTTACCTTCCTAATTAAACTATGTGAAACAAGAAGAATGCAAATGTTTTTTTAAGGTCCCAAAATGAAGTGTTGATTTTGATGATACCAAACAACCAAGAATGCAAAATGAGAATTTAAAGGGAAGGCTTTAAAACTTAGCACAAAATATATTTTGGTAATTATCAAAATGTTTTCTTATCAAATACAAAAGGTATAGTTTCAAGAGAAAAGGGGCTTGCAATCTAATTAGAAGTAGGAAACAGAAAACAAAATATTACAGATTGACAATAATGCATTAAGAGAACAATACAGAGAAATAGCTAGTGATTTAGAAGAATCCTAGGTGATTAAGCCAATCGCTAGAGATTGGTAGTATGTAAGAAAAAAATAAAAATAATGATAAAAATGAAGAAATTAAATAGGGATTAAACCTCCCACCAGGCATTCTGGAATGTTTGGCATGGTTTTTACCTTGTTTTTCTTGACAAGTTCAAGGGGTAATAATCAAGCTTGACCTCAGTATGATGGGGATTTTGGGATACCCACATGTTGGGGTGTGGAGCCTGTTTTTGGTCTTCTCAAATCAGTATTGAAGTGTGGAGTTTGAATTGGGAAGATGAAAGGTCATGACTGTTTCTTTTCCAACCATGGGAAGATGAAAGGTCATGACAGTTTCTTTTCAAACATGGGAAGATGAAAGGTCATGACTTTCAAACTTCTAGTGTCAACTTTTAGACTTCTTAAAGGATTGTAATCTTATAAATAGAAGTGTTAGGTTATCTTGAATATATTTTGTGTGTTCAAGAGATCTTGAGTCTTAGTGATCAAGAGGTGATCAAGGTGATTAAGGTTAAGCAATTGGGTGTCAATTGTGGTTTAGATGTGGTTTACCATCTTTGGAATTCTGTTGTGAGTTCATAACTGAGAGAATACTATGAGATTTGTTTTACTCTTGTTGATAATAAAGTCTAAGCAATTTCTTGGTGGACGTAGCCCACATTGGATGAACCACGTTAAATATTTTCTTGTCTTCCTTTGTGCATTATTTATTTATGTTGTTATATTTCTACATGTATAATTTTGTTTCCTACTATTTTGGTTTGAGGAATTGTTTCCACATATTTGTTTCTCTATTTCCTAACACCATGCGGATGTTGATTATGTTTGTTTGTGCACTGTTTTTACAATAGTGTATCAAAAGCTTCATTAATTACAAACAATGTCCTATAAACAAAGCTATAAATCATATCAAGATAAATTCATGGCTTAGGAAAGAAACTTGAGCTTTTATTAGTACTTATGATTTTCCTTACAAAGTGATATGATAATAATGTGATTATCACTTATTTATTGTGATACACATATGATTAACATAAATCATGATTTACATCCATAACTCATATTCCTGATCTATATATAGATTTTCATATATGTTAGATGCTATAGAACCAATTATCTCCTCCTCTTCCTCAGTAAGGTCAAAATCGGGGAGCAAGATGTAATTATTTCACCAGATTCTTGATAGATTTAATGAAATAGATAGAGGGTATTAGGACAAGGAGGAATGCCTATTTTTTTGTTAGTTGAAGGTTGTGCATGTGTTTCTGATTTCGATCTAGGCTGACCATGAAAAACTTCTTTTTGGCTAGGAGGAACTACCTATAAATGTAAAACAAGACCACAAGAAGAATATTAAACAACATATGTCCGTGGGCTTCCTAGCACATGCTATATCAAGAAAGTGTGATACTTCCTAGATGGCTATTAATCCATCATTTAATATAATTTAATGTAAGAAATAACGCAAAAACATATCATACTACTATAGTTGATATGATTTAGGCATCTCATTCAAATACAATAAGAAAATCTAATATAACAGGCAGGGTTATGATCATATATGGAGGTTAGGTAGATGTTTTGAATTTTTATAGGTCTAACAGAGGTCTGGTAAAGGTTACAAATGATCATGGGTAGTTTGGGAGTGGGTATTAGTTTGTTGTTATAATTTGGGTTATTAGACACAGAGACTGATGTTGGTCAAGGTGTGACCGATGACGGTTTAGTTATAACCGACGATGCTTTAGGGTGGATAAGGGTAGATGGGAAGGTCTGTGGAGTGGCTTTAGGTAGTTTATCTAGCTTGGGTGAGGATTTTTTGAGGTTTTAGGGGTGATAAAATACACTTAGTGAAATCCTGTCAAAAGATACAATAATCGACGTCAGTCAGGTGACCAATGCCAGTGAAGGGGAATTGGTGATGGTCAAGGTGACCGATGTTGGTAGGGGATGAATGTTGGAAATAAAATAAACTTGGTTTTGGATCTTCTTTGTGATTTCACAGAGAATGGAAGAAGGGTGGTTAACCTCATAAAAATGCTAGGAAGGCTCAGGAATGCCTAGGAGTTGGATATAGTGAGATAACAGGTAGTGGGTGGTTGGATGGGTTGATTGACATGAAGGTGGGGATGGGGGAATGCAAAGGAGAATAGGATCTAACAAACAAAGATAAAAGAAACAATAATATGAGTAAGTATATAATGATCCAGATTAGAACACACTTACTTGTATTTGTAGGCATGATTGGTGGAGGATAGAAATGGTTGATCTGTGAAAGTGATGATCAGTGATGTGGCAATGCTTCCTGGAATGTTACCATGAATTCCAATTCCTTAAAATTAGTCTTGGTGTTAGCTAGGGTTTTCTAGATGATCGAGAAGGATCTGGTTTGTGCTTTCATGTAGATCTCTCTCTTAAAAAAAAACTTGAAAATTCCCACCTTTCAAAATTACCAACCCCTGAAACAAGGTTGCCAAAACTAAATATATGGTAACTGATGATGGTCTAGGGTTAACTGGCATCAGTTTAGGGTTAACTGACGTCAGTTAGGGAGGCAAATCTCAGGTTTTCCAAAATTTCAGATCTTGGATATCTTTTGGCTAGTTCGGCCTATTGGTTTGGGTCTAAAATGGTATTTTGTACTTAGATAAGTGAGCATATTATTAGAGAAAGAATAGGCATATGATTTTAGGGTTATACTAAGTCTCAGTTAGTTAGGGAAAGTGGATATTGAATCTTAGTTAAAAGAAACATGCCAGGAATAGGTCTATGATGAGGTGTCTAGGTGAAGTGGCTGGGTGAGGTGTAAATTAATTTAATTGTAAGTAATTAAATTAATATAAATGTGGGGTAAAGGGGTCATGGTTATATGAACATGCTATGTTAACCACTCGAAAGGGGATCAAGGGTAGTGTGACCTAAATTTTGTGTCTAAATTTACCCCTATTTGTTGTGTAGCTTGTATTGGTAAGCGACACTGACAAAAAGAAG
This sequence comes from Taxus chinensis, assembly GCA_019776745.2. Taxonomy (NCBI): domain Eukaryota; kingdom Viridiplantae; phylum Streptophyta; class Pinopsida; order Cupressales; family Taxaceae; genus Taxus; species Taxus chinensis. The sequence goes on from CM034151.1 coordinate 704,956,772, forward strand.
AAGTTATTTCCCCATGTGTGGGTGAGAGCGGGGTTGCCCCAAGTGTGGGTTAAGGAGATCCCCCTCAAACTAAGAACTGATGAGGTGCAATATGGATTCGGTGAGTGGTTTGATAAATGTGTGGGTGGTTTAAGTTAAGGTAGGTAAGGAAGAGTATTGGTACTTTGGGAAAGGGTAGTGGTCAACTCAAGTAATAAGTAATAAGCTAGGGTAAAATTGGGTAATGGGTAATGGTCAAATCAGGTAATAGGTAATGGGCCAGGGTCAAATTGGGTAATGGGTAATGGTAAAATTAGGTAATAGATCATGGGTAATGGAAATCAAATGCAAGAACACATATAGGCTACAACACGGTACCAAGTTGAAGAGCTTACAAAATCTACATCGTTCAAGGTTGATAGGTTTATCCAAACAAGGTTGAATTTATTTAGGTATCCAAGGTATAAGATATGGTCTAGAAACACAACATAGGTTAGGTGTAGGAATGTTTAGGTATGTTTTGGTAAACCAAAGGTTTGGTCAGGATAAACGACATGATAATAGGCAAGGTATGGTTGTTAGGATAAAACAAAATAGGTAACACCATCATAAGGTATAACGAGTAAACAAGTTCAATGGTCATAAGTTGGGTAAGAGATAAATGTCATCTAACGGATGCACATGTAAAGATTGTGATAAGGTACCAGGCTAAAGAGCGTGTAAACTCTACATTGGTAAAGGCCGATAGGTTTATCCAACAATAGGGGTGAAGTGATTCAAGTATCCAAGGCATAGGATATGGTCAGGAATCACAAAAAGGTCAGGTGCAGGATGTTAGGTATGATCTAGTACACCAAAAGGTATGGGTTGGTTTGGATAAATAACACAATATTAAGGTAAGGCAAGATCCGGGATAAACATCTTGAGTATCATTATCGCAAGGGATAACAAGTACACATGAATTTGAGGGTCAAAAAGGTCAAGGTTGGGTAGGGGGCATGGCAATCCTATTAGTAAGGCCATGTTAGGGTCCAAAATATGCCCCAACGGATAATGAGGGTAGGTGGAAGGTAAAAAACTCACGGGATAGGGGTCAGGAAAAAATTTGATGGTGGAGTGGGGTAAAAGCACAATAAAATGTCCCACTTTTTGGTATGGTTTGTACCTTAGTAAACATGAATTTTCAGTTTAATTGATTTTCTAAAGTTAATAGCCACAAAACCGTACACATTCATGAAATTCTACGAACTAACGAAATGTTGTGTTTAGAGTGTAGAATACATATATATATATATATTTTTAAAATATTTGGCAAAAAATCTAGTATTTTTCTTAATTTTATTCATATGTTGTTTCTTATGTTATTAAAGAGGAATGACTGTCCCTTGGTGGTTTTTTAAAATAAAAACTTATCTTTTTACTATGAAATTTTAAATATATGTTCAAGATTATAATTTTGACGTGCAGTCAAAATTTCATATTTTTTTGACTTATATTTTTTTTTTAATTAATTATTTAGTAACTATATTTTAAAATAAATGGTGTCCATATTTCAATGCCAATAACTTTTAATATTTATATCGAAATTAAATTTTTTTTTCACAGGAAAGAAGAAGAATTAAACAAATACTAAGTATATTTTTTTCAATTTTTTTTGATATATTGTACTATTTTTCAAATTTGGTTGATTGTGTACTATTGATTGCCCTAAAATACCGTATGTTAGTAAGAATTAAAAAATAAATAGCAAAACAGATTTTTAAAAAATGAAAATTGCATTTTTAGAAAGATAATAAAAATATGAATTTTGTGTCAAAATTTTGTAAGTTAACTATTTCGTTTACCCTGTTTACGTGGCATCCGAGTGGCAGGTTTTGGGTCACAATTGTCCCCAAAAAGATTTGGGGCCAAAATGTGCCATTTGGGCACCACGTCATTGCCACTCAGCGGGGTTCGCGCGAACAGGGGTTCGCGCGAAGATGGTTCACGTGAAGCCATGTTCACCGCGAACCCCCTCTGCACCACCAAAACGCCGCCAAAACGTCTCCTCCTAGCTTTAATGATTCGCAATTGCGTCTCCCCTTCTAAATTTAATATTTTACAGGTTACTTACTTAATATTGTTCGCTTTTTATGTTTTAATTTTAATTTTTTACATATATTTTTTTTGTTTTAAAGTAAGTGTGTTCTTTTTTAAATTGTTTTTAACCAAAAAAATGTAATATTAAATTAAAAAAGTTGTTTTAAAGTTATAGAAAACTAAAATTAAAAATAACATAATTTCTACTGAGATTTGTATATAAATAGAGTTGCATGCATGCATGCACATATAGTTTTGTATCAAGTTTACTCTTACACATTCAGATTTGTATCAAGTGTGCAGGTGAAATTTTTTGAAGTGGATGAATCATGGGAAATGCAAAGAATGAGAAACGAAAATATACCGAGGAAGAGAATGCAGAGAAGAATGCTAGAAGATCTGTTCGTAGGAGGGCACAAAGAGAGAGAGAGAAGACACAACAAATGAAAGACAACGCTGCAAAAATTGGTACATATGTATAGAAACCCTTGATAGATCCTATTTTTTTTTTTAGTTCTAAGGTTTAAATATGATAATTTATGTTTTTTAGATTGCGTAAAGGCAAGGGTTTTGATAGGATCCCATGTGTATGTTTATGGACACAGATCATGATGCGCAACATTATGCTGAAGTGATATCAAAAGTTATGGAATTACTTCCCAAAAAGAATGTGAAACACTTGGTGAAGATGGATTTACAAAAATTAAAAGAATTTTCCGAACAAGAACCACTATCACGAAAGAAAACAGCAAAAAGTGTAGAGATAATATATGGTGAATTTGTTAATTTGACTACAGTTGCTAGAGCACATTTGTTGGTTACATTCTTGAATCGTGTTGATATGAAGGAAACATTAGAATTGTTAGGTGTTGATTTTGGACAGAAAAATTCAAAACGTGTAGAAGAAGAATTTATTGGGAATGTTTTTAAAGGAATAAGTTCTTTGGGTACAAAAACTAGGTCTGCTGATAAGAGTATTTCTCGTAGAGAAATATTAACTTCAGTTGTAAGTGAAGATACAACAAAGAATCGTCATGTTACCCGCATTTGCCAAGGCATTGGGTTTATCTAGAAAGACGGTTAGCAGGTATGCAAAAAGGAGGAAGACATTGGATGACTCTACTATGGAAGGAAATTGGGCACTAATGTGTAGAAATCCACGTTCTGATAAAATAGAGGATAATATTGTGAAGATAGTTTCTGATTTTTGGACTGAAAGGACTCGTCCTTCTCCGAATGTGAGGGATGTTTTAAAACATAGGGTAACTTGCAATAACTATGACGAACATATAAAACATTGGCTTGAAATAACTCAACACGAGATGTACATAAAGTTTACAGAAGAAAATCCGGATGTTAAGATTGGACAACGAATGTTTGAAAATTTGAAGCCTTGGTATGTGCAAAGCTGATAAAGTCCTTGACACATGTTGTTGTCGCTATCACGTTGAGTTTGATTATCACTATGAGGTACATAAAAATTTATAGATTCAATGTATATATATTTTGAGGCGTGCTTTCATTTATATCTATATATTTAAAATTTGTTTAAATATCGTTTTTTGAGACATGTGATTTAAAATTAATGTATTTCAAAATCTATGTTTTTTTCAGGTGTATAGAAAGTTACGAGAAGAAATTGCCCCACCTACACGTGTCAGTGAATTCATAACTTCAATTATTTGCAACGTATCTGATGACCATGTTGATGATCGTATGACTTGCATCAAAGGTGTCTGTGACAAGTGTGGGGACTTGAAATTATTGCCAAAAACAAATGAAGATTTGGACACAATTAACCTGGTTGCTTGCAAGAGGTGATATATATAAATTTATGTTTTTAAATTTGGATGTTAGATTTTATTTTGATTTTTATTTTACTGCAAATGAATACATGACAATTTGTCCATGTTATGAATTGATTTTGTAGGTTCAAATACATAAAATATTCAACAAGGCTTGGAAAAGATGCAACCAGGTTGGATTTGGTAGAAGAGGAAATCCCCATTGCTACATTCATGCAAAGTTTCCGAAGTTTAATTAGTCCGTACATCAAACATTCTCACTATTCAAAGTGGTAGGCTACACAATTCAAGACTAATAGGGGACACATTCCCTATTGGTTCTATATTGTCCATGGTTGATTTTGCTGAGAATTACTCATTTTCTCATCAAAAAAGAAATTCAAACACAATATTATCATACTGACCAGGTTACTATCATGGTTCAAGTATTTTATAGGCATGCACAATTGGATTTGGATGGGGTTGAAAGTACTTATGTGAAGCAAATGATCAAGAAGGAGTATCACTTCTATATAAGTGATGACAAAGAACATGACACCCACTTTGTGCAACATTGTTTTGGTTTGTTCTTTTAATATCTTCATCAGCAAGGAATACAGATAGATCACCATTTTGTGTTGGTCAGATGGTTGCGCATCACAATTCAAATCCTCTCGCCCTCTTCTTTGCACTCAGTCGTTATCATCGTCATCACAAAATTCCTCATTTATGGAGTTTTTTTTGAGAGTGGTCATGGGAAGGAGGGAGAACACGATGGTGCAGGTGCATGCATCAAAACGTGCTCTAAAGAAACAAAGCTTTGATTATGAGGGAGATCGATTGATTGATGCCCACACAGTTGTTGAATGGTGTAAGAAACATTTTGCAGTTCAGGTTTCAACCTCACAGGCTTCAACCTCATAGGCTTCAACCTCACATGTTTCAACCCCGCATAGAGTATTTTGGGAGATAAAAGGTACATGCACATTTAAAACATAGATATGTAAATCTTTATGTGATTTATTAAGTGAACTACAAGTTACTAACTTTAAATTTTTTATTCTGATTTTTATTGTTTGTTGTAAAACTTTATTGATCTTTTGAGCATGATTAAATGAAGGTATTGATCGGAGGACAAAAGTATCGATGTGAAAAGGATTCCCAATTCTAGGTCTTTGCACTCTCTGATGACTATGGATAGTAATAACTGGACAATCTGTATAAGAGATTATTCTTGTTTTTGTTATGAATGCATGAACACAAATCATATTCAGAGTGCAATAGTCAAAAACATGGGTATGTAGGTGAGTGGAAGAAAGTTCCTTTAGTTGTGGATGACACATATGGATCAGATCATGATGATAGTTTTGAAGATGTGCCATTAATTTCAATTGATTATGACCACATATCTGGACTGGTTAAACAAGGTATGTTTTTATTTGAAAGGATCAAGTATAATTTGATAATTAAATATATATATGTATATATAATTTATACTATACATCCGATCATTGAATGTTTCTTTGCATTTTGTTGTAGGAGATGTATTTGCAGTCATTGCTGAAGAAGCCAATATTGAAAAAAGTGGAGTACTACTTGTTGCGTTGCACAGAGGAGGAGAACAAAGCTAACATGTGAAAATAACCAGTGAAGTGACAACATTTTTTACTGGCTCAGTTGTAGTGCAGGGAACATACTTACAACAAGTGAAAGCCCTCCAAAATGGGATTCACTTTGTTGATTACAAACCAGACAAAAAGGTGTATCATTACACCCCATCACATAATTGCTACAGGGTTACAATTGCAGCAGGTGAAGACTACAAATAGTAAATGAAAAAAATGGAGACTAGATGTAGAAGACCATGAAAAAATTTTACAAGTCATTGAACAACGAGCAGAGCCACTTGGTATTATATAGAAGGACATGGAATAAATTTACTAAACCTTGTTGGTAATAAACTATTAACCTAGATAGCATTGTATTTTCTACTTGAAGGGACTATGGAGACCACTATACAATAAAGTTGTTATAATACATATGTGATTCTTACCTTGTTGTGAGATGGTTTATGGTTTACAAGTATTGTGATATGGTTGTTACATGGAAGTATGTATGGTATAAACATGATTTATTGACTCATGATAGGCTGATTATGGATCAATTACAACATTACATTTTTTCTCTCTGTCCACTTTTTTCTTTACTTTCATCCGGTAAATAGTCGGTTGACTGTTAATGTTGAACCTCAATTTTAAACAGGGCCATGCCATTATGTATTCCATAATTGTTATAACATAATGCTCCATCGCTCTGTGGGGTAAGCCAAGAACCTAACCATTTGTGAACACGGGTCATAATTGAATGACCTCCATAATTGTTAGTCATCTTGACAGAGTTGACTCTTACTGTAAACATGGGCAGCAATAGATTGTTCCCCATAGTAGCTTTAACACAATTTGACCACTCAAACCCCAATTCTAAAGGGAGTCATATAGCAAAGAGTCACATGCTAGGGTGTACTGCCATCATCCAGTTACATACATTCTAGCTTGACTTATGTTCATCTTAATTGTCCCTGTGCCATTCCAGATTTCCTAAACATGGGTCACACTGACAATTACTTGAAGATCCAGTAATATCTAGAGACAGGAAATCTTTACCATTTTGTTTCCCCAGTCCCCTCTTTCTGACAGATTGCTAAACATGAGATTCAGAGCTTCCACATTCTCTATGCATAATGGCTCGCATCGGAGAAGAAATCGCTGCATCGAAGTCCAATCTTTTTTTAATGGTGAAAAGATACTTCATATATTCACAAAAAAAAAAATTACAAAAAAATTGAAAGCCTGTAAAGTGGCAAGGTATATACAAAAAATTACAATCCCTTCGTCAACGTAACAAGGACAGAGATAAGATCTGAATACTTGTTAGGCTCAAAATATTTTGCTTCCTTGATCAGTAAAATACCCTTCAGTCAACAACTGCAGTATGAACCTCCTCTTTCTACGTTAAGGATAAAACATAAGCAAGCCTACTATCTTATCAGAGAGCAGACAACTGATAGTGATTATTTGCATGCTTTAGTAATGAAAGGAAATCCTCCAATATGGACAACAATCTATAGTACTCACAGAATTATACTCTAACATATAGATAAACGTGACCGCCCAAACTATGTGATCTTAGAATTGAATCAGCAGTTACCAAAAAGTATCCTAATCTACTGTTAAACATGAAGGCCTTAAATAGATTATGAATGCATTAATGCGTACGCATTGGTAGACTCGTAAAAATACTGAGCTCAGTTGACATGGTTGCATTCAATGTTAGAAAGTTTTCCATCAGCTGGTAGAATTCTATACAATATGAAATTAGGTTTGAAACAACGGATTTGACAAGAGCCAATAATTGAAATGATTCTCAGCCAAGGCTAAAAGAATTGAAATGCTAAGTCCAATGCAGCTTAGTACGCCATTTATGGCGGTGATGTGCTTAGGAGTATCCAAAGTACCAATTACTATCATATATCCTTCTTCAGGATTAACTGCATGGAGCATTTAGCAACACCAAATGCATTCATTAATATTCTTATTTTCATCATGAGCAATTAATGGTCCACTTGGCACTAAATGCATTAAGTGATGCAATCACGTGGGTGATGAGGTGGGATTGAAACAAAGAAAAATCAGGCGTTTACGATAGTGATTGCAATCATCAGTGCCAAGACTTGGTATATATGGTACCAAAAGGCTTGCTGGAATTTGTCACTCAGCATTGTCTAGTTTTTAGCTACTCACCGTATGCCCACAAGATGCAAGGAAACTGAGGATACCAGAACTATCATATTGCAATCAGGTAAGCATGGCAAAACATACAATTAGATTATAATCTGAACGGAGAATTATTGCCACCCCTCCACTGAAACCTATTACTAGCAAGTTTACCCTGCTTTTAGAAAATACCGAAAAATGCCCCCCTGCCTCCCTAGCAAGATCCTCTTTTAGAGAACACTGGATGATCATAAGACGGTTTACAAAGAGTTATTATGACATATGGGATGAGAAGTTGCATGCATACACCATTAATTTCAATCGTTGGAAGACTGAGTATGCCATGTGCAAGTCTCAAGGACATGGCTTCTCCACCCTGGTCTAAAGAGATGAACCTATAAGCTTCAGGATTACTAGGCTTTCTATCACTGTTTTTTGTTCAGAAAAGAGTCAGATATCAACTGTTTCTATCTTTCATAGCTCAACAAGTAATTTGCTACACTTAGCTTCTGGCCAGAATAATGTAGTCAGATATGTTTTCTAGGTGTGAATGAATAAGCCATCAATTCAAAATTCCAAAAAACACAAGATCTTATTTACAAATGACTGAGGCTTGACTATAGTATAAATGTTAGACATAGGTACACTTGATGCATAGTTACTTTCCGAAAGGAAAGAGTTCTCCACCCTGCTAACAGAGAGATGAATATAAGAAGGATCTGGGTTTTTGCACTGAAAACCAGCAAGTAGAGTCAGATACTACAAATGTTTCCATCTTTCATAGGACAATATTTTCCACTTAGATTCTGGTCAGTTAATGTAATCTTTATTTTTTGTGGTGTAAACTGAGCTGAAGTTGTCTTCCTTTCCCAAACAGTAAAACATTTATCAAAGTTAGTTGCAAGGTATGGGTCAAGATTGCAATGTAAGTATAAATGTTCGGTATAGGTAGACTTAGACTATGGTCAGACATAGGCATAACACTTCTACGTTGCTACAAGCAATAGTACATTTTCAGAGACCCTATAGATAAAGAAATGTCCAAGGAACTTGGAAGTTAATTTATAAATCTGTAATGTGATCACCAACAACATTTAATATCCTCAACTCACTTGATCTAAAAGATAAAATGCCCCACTCAAGAAATTTAGATTCCAACAGATTCAGAGATCGTGATGCAATATCAGACATAAGAAACACCAAATGCCACAAACGTGGCATCTGAATTTCAAATTTATGTATTTTTTTAAAAATAGTTGAACGCCGATTATGAGTGGTGAATAGTCTTTCCAAGACAGGAAATTTTAGAAATACTTTAAATGGACTCAGGAAACAACCCCAATGAACATACTATCTACAACTTAACATATTTCTCTACAAAGAACTTTAAAAAACAAACACTCAAGATGGAAAAAAATTAAAATGAAGAGGTGAACTAAAGGCAGCTTCCTGACTAAGCATGTAATACCTCTCAAGAAGTAAATAGTACGGCTTTATGGCAAAGTGATGTTCTTAGGAGTATTCTCCCAGTTACCATTACATCACATACTCCTTTGCAATAGCCAGAGGGAGAAGTTATTGAACCTCTTTTAGAAGCAAACTACTAAATTGTAATTTGTAATCGGAATAGGGTTCTAGTTTGGGTGTCTGAGACCTATAGAGCCTTGCTGTAACTGGGGTAGCCTATCTTAGAGTATCTAGAAACATACAGTTCTAAACGATTTTATAATCATGAACTGAAAAATAGATTCATATCTGAAACCTAAGTCAATTCCAGAAAGTTTACACTTGCTATTGTAACATGACCTGAAAAATGCGGATTTTGTAAATGAGAGAGATCAAATTATAGATAGGATGCCCATAGCACTCAAAGATGGTTATGCTTCAAGTTTGTTTATGGGTAGGAGGGACAGACAGGAGCTGAAAATTTCCTCCATTTGGTCCTTAACTGGCCAAAAACCTATATTAGTAGATGGAAGTCCATTCTCTGGTTTGTATTGGTTATTTTGCAATTTGGGATGAGTACCAAATTCCATGACCATACACCATTTTGCCAAATCGTTGAAGTCTGGTATGCCCTGTGGACAGTAACTCATAGTCACATGGCCTATATTAAAGGTCTCAACGTTGAACCTATAGCTTCAGAATATGCAAAGGCTTTCTATCAATCAGATCAGATTGATGGCAGATTACGTAAAAAGAGATAATTTGAGTTAGAAAATGCCACCAGATTACAGTTCCAGACATGTGAATCACCATGGGGATGGAGCCAATCTATCTCATTATTTAGATGATTTGGCACCTTCGTTAAGGTCTTATCACATATCTTAAAATAACCAAGCATTACCAGTATCGACCTTAGTAACCACTTTTCGCAATAATAATAAAAAGGGCATCTGCTTCTTTGTAATTTACAATGTAGTGCATCCACTGTACCAATGATTGGTTGAGAATCAATATGCCAATATTTCATCCATTGAGAAATATTTAGGCCATGCCTTACCGAATATGCTACGAGGATCTACCAATGCTGATGTTATTGTTCAGAATTACGTTAGACATTGAGCATGTGAAGACTTTTTCAGCATTAGGAGCTTTGAAACAACATTGATCAATGCCTTATCCCTATAGGAATGCAACGAATTGTTCCTTATTCAAATTCACTACCCTAATCACCACCCAACAGTAAACTCAATTGGTTTCCCTTTCTAGTTGATTAGTAGGAGTCTTTGAATTAACCACCATTCACTATTCTGAGACTTAGACCGCTGTAGCGACAGTGGAATGTCAGTGATTCATAGGAGTGAGGGTTCATGAGGGTCTTCTTAGTAACTCTGCTTCAACTTTGATCAACTGTTCTTGGACAAGATATTTGATTTCCTAGCTCTCATAATATCTTTGGACCCATGCAAAGGTTCTCAAGAAATTATTACACCTACTGATAGAGCTATCCCATGAGCAGATCTTAGAGTCTGAATTGCTAAGACTTTTAGCAAGAGACCAAGAGGTTCTTAGGCGAGCATCACAATCATCATCCTTAAGGCATTGAGAAATGTTGAGATTATAAAGACACCTTCCATTGCTTGGCGAGGGTCGAAGGATTCTTATTGAGATCGCATGTGATGAACTTAAGGCCATAAGGTGGCGGTTTGAGAGGGTGACAGAGGAAAGACATTAACAACATTAGAATCCATAGCCAGAGTCGAATCAAAGAATTGTTCCTTGTTGAAATAAAACCAGGATCCAACCTAGAGTAGAACTCTATTTTTCCCTTTCTGGTTATTATACGAGGTGAACCAAACACTTTTACTATTGACTTTGTCCTCAGCAAGGGGGTCACTGATTCATAGAATCCTTTTATGTTTGGCCCAGGGGAATTGTTCATTGCCTCTCCAAGTAAAAGTTCTCCCACCACACTTGTCCTTTTTTTAATCATGTTGAAGTCTTCTCCAGATAATCCAAGGGGCATTATGCAGGTTGGAGGCCATCAAATTCCAAGGGTCAGCTCTATGCTTTGTAGTCATTCATGGAGCATAGACGGTGCAAATACCAAAAATATGATTCCCAATGTTAATTGTATCCCACACCACTCATATTAGAAGACGAGGTCCATAGTTTATTAGTGCCTCTGCCCATTTTTGATGGATAAGGATGATAAGAGCTTCGGTCTCCCCTTGGCATGCTTCAAGGTGCGGAGGGGTACACATGGTATTGCTTGTGATATAGATATGTGTAAAGTCAATTCTTCAAGAGCAAGCCCCAACCTCTTTGGTTAGAGATAAGGGTTGGGGCCTGAACCAATCTTGTAAGAATTGCTAGCGTATACGACTCTTGAAAAGACAATCCACAAATCCATTCCGTATATACTTGGCTAGATAGGTATTTCAAAACATTTATAATCTAAAAAATAGTTTCGCTGAAGTATAATAAATGTAATCATTATCCTGCTAAGCCATACTCTGTTCAAACGCCTAAGCTGGAGATATAGATAAATGAAGTCAGAGGATTTCCAACATGAGCTAGTCAAAATCAAGGTCAAGGAATATAGCACTGATAAATCCTTCATAACATATTGTAGTTCATACTCTCAAAAAGGAAAAGAAAATGGCAGCAAAGTTTGTAAGTATTACATAATGTGGGGGACCAGGAGCTCAATCAAACAGTTTACACTGCAGACAGGGAAGAGTAGTAATTTTATTGAAATAGACTACAATAGGGACCATGCAATCAAGGGAATTAACATTGCATTTGAAATACAATTTTCAGAAGATTATGAAGGCCAAATGTTTTTTTATCACTTTAATGAGCGTCAATCAGGTTGAAGCTCAAATGGAAGATACCGGAGCAGTATGAGAAAGAATTGTCCACTTAGAGCTATCCTATCCACTATTTCCTAGAACACTCAAAAAGCCACCACAACTCACAATCACTAGTTGGCCAAAATTACATTATACGTGTAGGAATTGATCTCAATGACCCACAAAACACTTGCACTTTGGAAATCTTTGGAGAGTGGTAGAGGAAGACCAACAAAGGAGTTTTCCCTAGCCAAATGGATGTTACAAAGGGTTTTCCCCTAGCCAGAAGGAACTTGCAATATCGCTCTAGTGGCATGTTGAGATGGGAAATACTGGACAAACATAAGCTATAAGTAGAAGGATAAATTTTATTATTCTAGAAGTCATACTCTCACAGCTAGGAAAAGAAAATGGCAGCAAAGTTGGTCAGAATTACATAACCTGCAGACAACGATTTCACCCCTCCCAATGTTAGTTGACACACAAGACATCTATGAGAAGTGGCAGAGCAAAGACCATTATAAGTTACAAACACAAAAAATAATGATCTTGAGCTTTCAGACAGGATTCTTGTAGAGAGTCGGCACAAATTTACATCTGCTATTCATAATACCCTCAAAAGAGAATATACTAGTTGTAAAGATTGTACCCACAAGCTACAATGCTGAAAGCTACTTTCAACAGGTCTTGTCATTGGAAGGACTATTCATGTATCAAGCTACTCTGTACTCTTAACATGTAAGTGATTCATAAGAAACACTATCAGGTAGAACAGAAAAGAAATCAACTTACCAGACCTTTGGGGAATCAGAAGTCTTGATGGTCAATGCAGAAACAAACTGCGTGAGGCACACAAACAAGTAGGCATTGATAAGGAATTTGCTGCCATATGGTGTACAAGACTGATACTACCCAAATTTCCTGATTCTGATATTTAATCAATTGTGTGCTTGCTTTTTAAGGTTGTGAACCTTACAAAGATCTATTGAGAAACATGCTGGTAGTGCAGCAAAACGCCCTAGTGACTACATACGGTTTGAAAATAAAAACATCTTTCACTCAGCTCGTGAGGGCTGTCAGTAATACTACTCCATTGGACATTGATATATATGACACTTGACCTAAAAAGCGATCTTCAAACTCAATTTGCTGGGAAAGCTTAAAACATTAGATCGTTAAAACATTTAATCAGCAGTCTTTACCATCTACCATAATTATGATAGCTCAATTACACATTTATTGGCAATGTATACTACAAAACCAGATGGAGTGAGATCAGTTATCAATTTACGCAAACTATGTATCCAGTAAATTAAGAATGGAGCTGCTGAACGTACTATCTTGAATTGCAAATTGCAACAAAATGATATATTTCCATAATAAATTGTTGAACACTGAGCAATATATTCAGCTGTCACATAAGGGGGTGTCTTATATTCATATCCATAATTGTAAATACATGTGTCTAAGACATATATCAAAATATAATAATAATGTCTAGAATGAGTATGAATATATATACATGTCTAAAATCTCCAGAAGTATGTCTAAAATGTTTGAAATCTATAAAATATCACTGAAGTCTCCTCCGTGCACTAGGGCGAGTGCCAGACCCCTCACTACGCTCTGCTGCACCCTGCATGTTAAAAAAAAGGAATATACATGTCATAAACTATATATAGCATGTACCATATATTAAAATATATAAGTAGAAATCTACAACAATTTTCTTAAATAATTCAATACATTATATAACTGATATGTACAATTGATTACCTCAGTATCTGTCCTTACGCGGATGCTGGGAGTATCTACACTACCCGTAGATCTTTGTCCCGTAGATCCCTGTGAAACAAAATAAATAAAATGTAAGAAGTTGATAAATAAGTATTTTGAATAAAGTTCATTAATTTCTAACATTTCAATTTAGATTAAATATTAATTATATTAAAACACATGTATTTATACCTCTGCGGAACGCGTCTCCAAATGTATGGGATTGTCATCCACGACCTCTACACCAGCAAATATCTCGCCAACTAAGCCAAGTTGACTCAGACCCAGAACATCAAGATCCATGTTGTGCTCAGTCAAGAGCTGTGTGTATGTGACACCGGGTAGATGGTGTGGGCTGTGAAGCTCCACACACTGGAGCAGAAGCCTAAACACAAAAGTACATGTTTAATTTTAATATTAATAAATTATAAAGTAATGATCAATTAAAATAAATTTTAATTATATTAAAGGTTTAATTTTCACACACCGGAACATAAATGTGCTGAACATCAGGTGTGACAATCCCAGCTACAAGAAGTCTATCTGTAGCAGTGGCAGTAGTACCCCTGACAAGAAGATACACTCCCACTCTGCTCTATAAAATCTAAAACCCCCCGATAGTGGAATGCTGCAATGCCGAGCAATCACCTCATACGTATGCAACAAGTCAGTAGCCATGATGCATCCTAGCCGACGTGCCTGAGTGGGAGCTGTAACTAGCTCAAAGTCATCTGGGGAAATCAAAGATGCACGAGCGTATACCTCGCTGCGTGCATCACTGGTGCTACTAGCACCTCTCCACTGCTAGTATCACGTCTCTGAAGGTACTGACCCACCACGGTTAGAAGAGATCAATTGGGTCTCGCGAGCAATGCCCAGCAAGACCCTCGATAGCACCCTCATGTGCAGTCATAATGAAAGGTGCTGCGACATCCTGAAAGCTTGATAAGAATGGTTGTGGCCTTGGTACAAGCTGCCGCGCATCAACAACTGCAGGAGCTCCCTCCTTTCTATATGCCTACCTGTGGCTAATACGGCCACGCCCCTGCCCCAAATAACTAGGGATGTCTAAATAGTTCACCTTTAGGTTTAAGTGAACCTCAGCATGTAGCATCATTATGAAGTATAACGGTAATTGGTCATTATTTGGAAATTGGCCTTGAGAGGCCACAAATCTAGGATAAATCAAAGGGGCACATAAAGGACATGAACATTTTTTTACATAATAGGCCCTTATTTTCCGTTTGTCTACATAAAAACTCCAACAAGACCTCTTAACGACTTCCTTATCGGAAAGTCGTGATGTAATCTCATTATAACCTACATCTCCTGAGACACTTGATTTTAGTGAATCCATAAATTTTGTTATTGATTCAGAATCAAATGGATTATATGTTTTCAAACTTGTCTCTATTCTACGAAGATCAACCAGTATTCTTTCACAATGGGCTTTATACTGCCCAACTGTAGTTGGATTTTTCGAGAATAGATTGCAATTTTGCAATCTCTGAATCGGTCCTCTCAAACAAATTAGGAGTTCCAGAAGAAGTCATGACTATAAAAAAAAAATGAAAGTAAAATTCTAATCAATAGTACTTTTTATTAAAAAAAATTCCTAAGATATTCTCCTATATTAATGAAAACAGAAATATGAACTTTTCAAGCTTCAATAAATTACATAAATTACAAATCATTTGATAACAACAGAGATACCAAGTGATGTGAACAGAACCTCCAAACTCAAAAGGATAAGTATTGATTGAAATGAAGGTCTGAATACATTTACAATGCATCATCAAAAGTCACTGCAACCATCTCTAGAAGAGAATGTAAGTTTACTCTGGGCACAAACCACTATCAAAGCAGAACAATCCCAGTGGGATTTAGCCATTCCCCTATGACACAATTTTATATGTGCATATGATCCTGAATTAGCGCTATCAATATAGAACAGTGGATCCAAATTTTAGCTATCCATATAAACACATCGGATAAAAGAACATGTCTAATGCATATATTTAAACAACAAAAGACATCGGTAAAACATTGAAATAGAGACACAAGGTTCAATAATTCTTTTTGGGCATAAAAATCAATCTCATGGCAGTAGTATTAAGGTTTGTGAAAATGGCATATCTCCATGATATGCATTATTCTGGCAGTGCACTCTACAATCTCGGCTCCAATCAACAATGATGCCACTATTGGGATCTTAGTATGGCATAGGCAGCTGTGAGCTACACAATATACTCATTTTTCTAGAAACTAAAAAGATCCTTCATGTTACAATTTGCAGCACATAAAAGAAGCCCTTCAAAAAAATACATTGAAACAACAGGGGCAACCAATAGGACCTTGGAAAAATGTACAGGTAACAGCCATATGAATTCTTCCTTAGTTGTGGATCAAAGCTAATAGAAATAAAGCTAGATAAAATTAGCTTGAAACTACAATATAATCGTCCATTGTAAAAAACAAGTTTCTCTGAACCTGGTAAAAGAATACTTTTTATTGTTTGATTGGACATACATAATGGAAGGGTATAAATATTGCATATTGCCCTCAGAGTTTCTCAAAGAGACCATTTACAAGTAACAAGGATGTAGCAGAATTTTATGATGAGCATTCCTTGTGGATTTCTGATTGGACGATTGTCCTCTCTGACTAAGGTCAACATCTTTTTTGCACCAGTTAGGAGTCAAGATAGATCACCATATTCCGCAAGGCAAAAGGATATGCCGTCTTTTCTCTCTCATAGAGGTGTTAGATGGAAGAATGCTTTATCTTTAGCATTTCTATCTATTATGATATTTGAGTGAGATTTTACTAGCTATATTTTTTCGTAATTCATGTTAGAGATAATTGGCCCTACCTTATGAAGGTTGTTACATTCAGACATCGAGATGTCAAAAGGACTTCTAGGGCCATCAAATTTATTGCTTCTTGTTTCAGCCTGTCTCATCCATAGTTGTCCGATGTCAAGTGCCCATTAGCTTCATTAGTCACTATCACGGGGTGGTTCTAGATCTGTGAGGCTTCTCCATCTCCCTCACCTAGCAAGTGGTGATCATGGTGCCTCAGATATCCTTTTCTTATTCTTGCTGTAGAGCTGACGAATTTTCACTACTCACAGTCTGAACTACGGGGGCAGGTGCACAGTGCCAATTTTCTTTCTACATCTAGAGGATTGCCAATTGTGCGTGTTAGGAAGCCTTGAGAAGAAGGCAACCTTGAATCCTCCTAGGATTTTTTAGTCACTCTCATAGCCTGTCACAAGGGCATCGTCTATCTCTATATCAGC
Source organism: Taxus chinensis (assembly GCA_019776745.2). Taxonomy (NCBI): domain Eukaryota; kingdom Viridiplantae; phylum Streptophyta; class Pinopsida; order Cupressales; family Taxaceae; genus Taxus; species Taxus chinensis. The sequence continues at coordinate 704,973,762 of CM034151.1, forward strand.
CCTTAGTGGTCCCTTTTGTACCCTTGGTACCAATGCATACTAGAACCTTGTTCTCCTTTGGCTTGCTTGCTATTGATCTATTGGCAACTCTCCCAGACTTGTTCATATATTGTTGCATAACAGTGGAAAGGATCATCCTCGCCAAGAGCATTTTGAGTCAAAACTTTGCAATATGACTATAAAGGATTTGCTATGATCAGTGACCATCAAAGGAAAGTTCATCTTCATTTGCTTTTAAGTCAAAACAAGTGTTGTAGAGAACGATAGAGCCTTGACTTCAAATTGAGTGCCCAACATGCCACTGTTGAAATTTGTCAGTACACGAGCTGGTTACATCTTAATCTGAGGCATGACTTTTCCTCCAACAAATCCATGATTACAAACATTCACAGATTACTCCAGAAAATCAACAGAGATGCAACACTGTGAACAGAACCTCCAAACTCAAAAGGATAAGTATTGATTGAAATGAAGGTCTAATACAAAACAGGCACATCAAAATCACTGAACCATCTCTAAGAAGAGTACTCTTGCCACTACAGGAAAAAAAAATCCAATTTAGCCATTCTATGATCAATTTTCTATTTTCTATTTCCTGGCACCTATATATAATTAGTGGATGTTTTAGCTATCCATATAAACTCATGGATTCTGAACCTGTATGAGCACTTTTAGCAAGCCAAACCATATGCAAAACATTTATTAAACATAGCAACCATGATATGCATTATTCTGGCAGTGCACTCTGCAATCTCGGCTCCAATCAACAATTATGCCACTATTGGGATCTTAGTATGGCATAGGCAGCTGTGAGCTACACAATATACTACTCATTTTTCTAGAAACTAAAAAGATCCTTCATGTTACAATTTGCAGCACATAAAAGAAGCCCTTCAAAAAAATACATTGAACAACAAGGGCAACCAAGAGGACCTTGGAAAAATGTACAGGTAACAGCCATATGAATTCTTCCTTAGTTGTGGATCAAAGCTAATAGAAATAAAGCTAGATAAAATTAGCTTGAAACTACAGTATAATCGTCCATTGTAAAAAACAAGTTTCTCTGAACCTGGTAAAAGAATACTTTTTATTGTCTGATTGGACGTACATAATGGAAGGGTATATAAATATCGCATATTGCCCTCAGAGTTTCTCAAAGAGACCATTTACAAGTAACAAGGATTATGCCAGAATTTTATGATGAGCATTCCTTGTGGATTTCTGATTGGACGATTGTCCTCTCTGACTAAGGTCAACATCTTTTCACACCAGTTAGGAGTCAATATAGATCACCATATTCCGCAAGGCAAAAGGATATGACGTCTTTTCTCTCTCATAGAGGTGTTAGATGGAAGAATGCTTTATCTTTAGCATTTCTAACTAGCTATATTTTTTCGTAATTCATGTTAGAGATAATTGGCCCTACCTTATGAAGGTTGTTACATTCAGACATTTCTCTGAGATGTCAAAAGAAATTCTAGGGCCATCAAATTTATTGCTTCTTGTTTAATGTCTCATCAATAGTTGTCCGATGTCAAGTGCCCATTAGCTTCATTAGTCACTATCACGGGTAACAGATCTGTGAGGCTTCATACAAAGCAAGTGGTGATCCATGGTATTTTCAGAGTAGACCTTCACATTCAATTATTTCTCCATTATGAGAAAAAATGGGGTCCAAAAAAAAACTTTGCCAGGGTTTTGCAAAAAATGGTATTTTAGTGGCTACATACCTGGGCTCGCGTTGCTCACCTTCGTCGCTGGTGGGCTCTCAGCTGGTGGTGTGGTGGGTTTGGTCGGTTGCACAAACTTCGCGCGAAGGAGGCGGGGCGGAGAAAAATGATTTTCTCCGCAGCGCCTCCAATATGAACAGTGGGGTTCGCGCGAACCACCTTTCGCGAACGGCGTTCGCACAGAATGTGTTCGCGCAAAAACACTTTCAATTTCACCACGCGGTAAAAAAACGGCTTACGTGTCTCTCTTCACGCAAAACGGGTTCGCGCGAATGGGGTGTTCGCGTGAACCATCATTTGAAACCGCACACCTCTCATTTTGCATCGCATTTTTGGGACAACAAGTGGGACACAACACCATGCATTGACCCAGTGGTCAAGAGGTGAGGTCATGGGTAGGGCTGAATATTACATGGTGTAGAGGTTGGGAGGTACGGTTGTGGGTAAGGCTGATATATAGAGAGAAAAAGGGTGGTATGGAAAAATTTGAGAGGTACCAATGTAGTGAAATACCTTGAGTGTAGTTGTGAAGGTCTATGAAGGGTAAAAGTGTATGAAAGTGGTTAAATTAATGAGAAGGGGCCAAATGGGGTATAAGGAGTATGACAAATAACGGTCAAAGAAAATATCATATCGGTCTAGTTAAACCAATATCGGTAGACTAAGGCACATGACTGATGTAAGTATGGGAAAACCGATGTCGGCCATGTCTGGTCAAGCGTAAAAATTAAAAATCTATAGTGTTACAGATTCATTTTTACATTTCGCATTATTAGAAAGAATTTGGAGAGAGAGTGTGTGTGTTTTTGGATGAGTAGAGGAAAAGGGGAGGACAAGGTATGAGACTGAGCTAGAGAGGGAGTTGATTGGCTATTGGAGCAAGGGGTATGGGCCCACGTGAGAGGGTGGGATGAGTTGATTCATCGAAGGATCAGGATATTGATTTTAGACATGGCAGTAGTGGGAGGGAGTGATGGAGGCCCACCAGTACAAAGACCGGAGGTGCCTACAAGGAGGAGGCAATAGGATGAGGTAGGTTTCAATCCATATGGCTCATTTGTATTTGGAAATTTGGGTAAAAATTGAACAAATGGGAGGAAAATGGAAAATTTGAAAATGCGGGTAAAATGAGCTGATTTGGGTATGGGGAAGGTGGAATGTAGGCTAATTAGGTTAGGAAATGAATTTGAGTGAGGTTTGGGTAGAATGGGGGTAATAAAGACTTAGTTTTTGAAAATTTTAAATTTTAGTGTCATGGGGGTTTGGCTTTGGGACTGAACCACAGATTGACGCCGGTTTGGGGTTAGCCGACGTCGGTGGGGGAAAACATGACGAATGGTGGTCATATGGGACCGACATCAGTCAGGGGTGACTGATGGTTATCATGGCTGATCGACATCAGTCACTATGAAAAGGTGACATGGCCAAAAAGGTTAGATGTAGAGGGTGAAGATGGGGTGGAAAAGAGAGGGTAGGATAAACAAATAAAAAATGAAGGAAATAGGGATCGAGGAGGGAGAAACATAGGTGGGTGAAGTTGAGGGTAGGTAAACGTAGGTAGGGGATAGGTGGGACTTAGGTCAAGGTGGGTACAGGGTTTGAGTAAGTGGGAATGAGATAAATAAGCGGTCGGGGATAATGTAGGAATATGATAAATATGTATGGGGTACCAAGGATTAGAATTATGTTGTTGACAAAAAATGAATTCAGATCTTGAAATTTTTGAGTTGGTTGGTTGTAGGAATGAAAATAGTTGATGTTGTGAGATAGAGTACCTGTACGTACCCAAAATTGTAGGGTACTGCACCGTCAGAACAACGTAACACGTACCCCAATGATGATACAGGTCTCCTCACAAGGTGTTCGGGATCTAAAAATGCTCTCCAAGTATGTGTTATCATCCCGCATGCCTTGCTTAGCCCCCGCGTGCTTTACTTTTCTCTTTAGTTATGAAACGACCACCCTGACTGGGCAGCGGTCTTGTGACCACCACCCTGATCAGGGTGGCAATCCTTTACGCATTTTCTAGAATGCTCTTTTAACATGACTCACGTAAATTTCAACATTTACCAGCTTTTTTCACCGCCTTGAGCTTGCATTAATGATTCTGGTTTCCTGGAATAGTTTTTTGCCATTATTTATAGTTTAAGAGTTCAATTTGGTTTTTACCTTGGGTAAATGCAAATGCTATAAATAGTTGGCTTGTGCTCAAGCAAATGGCCCCTCAAATTTTCCCCTTAATTTCTCATTTCAGTGTTTCAGTTCTTCTTTTGCTTAGAATTCACAGTTTCATTCATTACATGCCTAGTTAGTGTTGTTTTGTTGTTAGGAAGCCGCATATCCATCGTGTGCAAGTGCTGTTGTTATTTCATCCAATCCATTGGAGTAAGATAGTATATTTATCAAATAGAAAGCCATTAAAGTTGCAGGTTTTGTTCTTCAAACAAGATAGTTTTAGGTTCTGGACGTTTTATGTTGCATGACTTGTAATAAATCCCGCTAGGAATTGCATAAGCCAATCTCTGTGCTCTTACGCTATCCCTCTCCTACTCGCATTGTATTCGGTCTGTATCCTAAAGCTACCTTTACTCCAAAATCTACTTTTGTTGATGCTAGCATTACACGCTTTTTTGGATCCACATGAGCACGAAGAAACGAGGAGATCACACTGAGGGGACAAAGCCACACACACCATCGGATTCACCACTATTCTGCAGAATCCAGGTTCTATGCTTTCAAAGTTCTAATTAGAAGCATATCAAATAGAGTAGCCAATCACTTTATTTCAGTCAATTTTACTTTCGATATTGCCACAGTAGTTGTGCGGATTGATAGTTTCTGAGAAACTATGATTCACTCCTCACTTCTGAGGTAGGATCAAGAGTCTTCCAAATAGATTAGATCAGTTATTTCATTGATTAGAATAGATTTACAACTGCACAGGCAGGTAGCTATACTCGGTTGCTTTGTTTGTCTTAAAATCGTCATTAGATTAATCGTCAATTTCTAGATATATTAAAATAGCTGCTCCTTCAATTTCATTCATATAAATTCATTAGAAAAATACAAAAATATAGAAGTTATATATGTTATAGATATATTTCACATAGTTAATTTTACTTCGCTGCATGTAGTTTACATTGTTGCTTTTGTATGACAATCACGGGACCTAGAGAGCCCAGGGAATACGTATTCAAGCCAATCATGCCCCAACCCAATCTCGTCACAGCAATAACTGATATAGATCAGAATCTTAGGATCCAAGTCTTCCGAACAACGACAAACTTACAACAGATCAACTCACAGTTGAGCGGGTTAAATATAGAGGACGACCAAGCGCATACGTTTTGGTCAAGTTAGCCAAACTACATATTACCATAGATAACTATTCACATGACTATAGAAGGGTTTAAAAGAGAGAAAATGTTCGGTTGTGTTCCTTTTGTCTCACAACTAGACGCAAGAGATACTCTCACAGACATAGATACTAGTTTAAGAATTCAGGTTGCAAGAATGCCCGTGAGATACTCTGAGAAGATCGTACAACTATTAATTTTAAATATAGAGGCCGAGAAGGCATACGACTATTGGGTACTAGGGATTAGAGACTGATTCTGCACATTACCATAGTAGGTCTACAACAACCACGAATCTACGGTTGCGACCCACAAATCCCACAACCCAACGAGTCCACAGGTCAATTTGACGTTGACGCTGGCCTACGCACATTAATATTCAGATCTACTCCACTTCCACCTATCATCATTACACAGTTATCCCTGTTAGACGTAGTAGCCAACAAAGCTAAGGAGTTCTAGACTAGGCCAGAGAATCACCCATAGATTCAACTATACCCATCATCCACTCTATGACCCTATCTGGAGGTATACATGAAACTATCCCAGGTCATTTTCCACATATTCCACAACCCATAGACCGAATCACACCAGAGCTCAATATTGATTGGAGCCTTCGAGCAGTCATCCTTGCCGATCGGTCTATCACACCAATTCAGGTTAGGAGGGCGTTCTTTGCCTTAGATTCATAGTTTCCATTAGTGCGTGTCGAAGACATCAGATTACCTAACTAGTTTGTCTGCATCCCACACATATTCCATCCCCACCGGCTATCTCGGCACGACCTCGGGAGGTCGGGTGCGAGGAAAAGTTACTTGTAGATTCCCACGCTCACTTGTCACTTTTCCATCGTACAACTACCCCAAAGTAGGAGGAAAAGGGATGTTCATGTAAAAGAAAGCATTCATGAAGTGTTCACGGTGGTGAGGCGATGTGCGTAAGAGATCTATAAAGGGAACCTGGATTGACAACTAAGAAAGCACTTCGAGAGGATCTCACTCATCATGGTTAGACTTAGCAGTAGGTTAAGAGTAATGAGGATCTTCATAAATAGGATCAGAAGAGGAGGAGTTATCGAGGATAGTTCAAAAAGTGATTTTTTGTTTAGGCTCGATGTCATCGATTTGACCGAAGGCTTCTGTGATTGGAGGTATGGTTTTAGACACCCTCTACCATGTGGCAATTTTGTCATAGGGACCGATTGCGTCTGCAAAAGATGGGATTTTGTCTTTGGGAATATGATTCCGAAAGACACAAGGGTAGATGAGCATGTGAGCCTGAGGCTAAAATGATGGAAGATATTTAGGTTCAATGTACACTATAACACGCCTCACGTTATTAATGACAATCATGTTTTTGGGAGGATAGTTAGAATCAACTACGTTTGTTGCAGCATTCTCCAATTTCTTAGAAATTTCACCTGTACTATGGTTAGGCATAGGTTCAAATAAGACTTTGAGCTCTTCATTAGCTTGGTTAATAGCATTATGATAATCTTTTTGTTTTTGGGCATCACGAGCCTTGACTGCTTTGGCCAAATGCTCTCTATTGTGTTGAATTGTGGAGCTCAATTACTTCATATTAGCATGTGATGTAATACTTGTTGGAAAACACAGTAACCATCATCAGTTAGGGGAAACTAGCATCAGTCACCCAGGACTAATGTTGTTCAAGAAATGAGGAACCGACATCGATTAGGGAGAACTGACGTCGGTTACCTATGCGAGGATGTTTTAATTAACTCTCAAGAATTAAATCTATTTTTAGCATTAAAGTATCTCTATTGATTGTAATTACATGGCTAAGTGCCCTAATTCTATAAATGACTATATAACCATGAAAGCTAGGGTTTAGAAATAAGTATTAACAATCAATAAGAAGAACTTGTAAAAAGTTGGTGAGAGAGAGAATTCTTGGTGATGAAGCAAAATCTTGAGAGAAAGAAATTATTGTACATCTAAGAGGTGTGGAAGATTTTAAATTTTCATTTGTATATCTTGTCAAATCTTTAGATAATAGATTGGCTTGTTTCTCGGTGGACGTATCCCACACTGGCTGAACCATATTAAATCTAGTGTTAATTTATATCTCTTGTTTTGTATATTTCTTTTGGTAGAATATCCAATTTTATTTGCATGTATGCTTAGGTCTAATATATTATCTATACAACCGGTGTGCTAACCCCAACAACCAGTATTAGAGAATTATTTGAGGGTTTTATGTGTTGACATATTTACTCACTGAGGATTTTCTAATTGAGTGGGAGCTACAACAATGGCAGAAGAAAACAAATACAAGGTAGAGAAATTTGACAGCTGAAATTATCAAATATGAAAGATGTAGATTGAGGATTGTTTGTATCAAAGAGATTTGCATTTACCATTGGATGTGAAGTATATACCTACAAATATGATTGATGAAGAATGGAATATTCTTGACAAAAAGGCTTTGGGATCTATAAGATTGATCCTAGCAGCATCTGTCGCTTCCAATATTACAGAAGTGACTTCTACAGCAGGGTTAATGAAATCTCTTGCTAATTTATATGAAAAACCTAGAGCTTCAAATAAATTTTATTTGATGAAGAAATTATTTAGTTCTAAGATGCATGAAGGTGTATCTGCATCTAGTCATTTGAATGATTTTAGATCTATCGTAAATCAGTTAAAATCAGTTGATATACCGTTTGATGATGAAGTGAAAGCACTTTTATTCTTATGTTCTTTGCCTAATAGTTGGGATAACTTGGTAATGGTTATTAGTAATACATTATCTGCTAATAATATTTTGAAGTTTGATGATGTGGTTAGTATAATCTTGAATGAATAAATTCGCAAGAAGATTATAAAGGAATCATCATTTGGAAATGTTTTGAATGTAGAAAGAAGGGGCAAACAGAAGGATAGATCCAAGAGTAAGAGTAATGCGAAATAAAAGTCAAGGGATAGCAAATATAAAATCCAGAAGTAAGGGAATTACTTGTTAGAAATGTGGAAAGAAAGGACATGCAAAGAAAGATTGTTAGTCAAAGGACAAAGAGAACCAACAAATCGACAAAGGTAATGAATCAAATCTTGCTACATTAGAGGTAATGCAAGAAGCTCTTATTCTTTCTTTAGATAATAGAATTGAATCATGGGTTTTAGATTCAGGAGCTTCTTTCCATTTAACCCCTAATAAGGGTTATTTTAGAAATTATGTCCAAGGTAATTTTAGGCATGTTTATTTAGGTGATGATGAACCTTGTAGTATTACTGGTAAAGGGGAAGTTCATCTAAAATTGTAGAATGGAATAACATGGGTATTGAACGATGCGAGGCATGTGCCAAGCCTCAAGAGGAATCTTATTTCTGCAGGGCAACTAGGTGAATCTAGTTGTATAGTTACTTTTACAGGAGACTCTTGGAAAGTCACCAAGGGTGATTTTGTTGTGACAAGAAGAAGAAGGTAGGAACGTTATATTTATCTACTTCTATTACTGATTCTTTTTCTCCATTATCTACTTCAGATTCAGATGCATGCATGTGGCATAAACAATTGGGCCATATGAGTCAAAAAAGAATACAGATCTTAAAGGCTGAGGGTAAGTTATCAAATTTGAAATATTTAGATCTTGATTTATGTGAGCGTTGAGTCTTTGGAAAGAAAAAGAGAGTGAGATTTCTTAAAGTTGGGGCAACTAAGAAGGAGCAGAAGTTGGATCTTTTACACTCATATGTGTGGGGACTAGCTCAGGTAGCTTCTCACGGAGGATCCCAGTATTATGTTAATTTCATTGATGTTGATACAAGAAAGGTATGAGTTTATTGTATTAAACATAAATCTGATGTTTTTGAAACTTTTAAAAGATAGAAATCCCTTGTTGAGAATGAATCAAATTCTAAGTTAAAGTGTCTTAGATCTAAAAATAGCGGTGAATATTGTAGCAAATATTTCAATGATTATTGTTCATTGAATGGGATACGTAGAGAAATAACGGTTCCAAGAACGCCACAAGAGAATGGTGTTACAGAAAGAATGAACAAGAAAATCATGGAACATGCTAGAAGTATGAGGATACATTCTATATTTCCTTCGTAGTTTTAGGCAGAAGCAGTTGATGCAATTGTTTATTTGATTAGTCATGGGCCTTCAAGTTCACTAGATGGAGGAATACCAAAGGAAGCTTGGACCGAAAAAGAGGTAGATCTTTCTTTTCTTAAATTTTTTGGTTTAGAAGCTTTTGTGCATGTTAATAAGGAAAATAGAAAAAAGTTGGATGCAAAATCCAAGAGATGCACTTTCATTGGTTATGGATCTAGTGATTTCAGTTTCCATTTTTGGGATTTAGAGAATTCTGAAATTATTAAGAGTTGTGATGTTGAATGGAATGAAAAGAGAATGTACAGGGATCAAATTTTGGTACCCAAGGATGAAGCGGTTGAGAATTTTGTGAATGAAAATGAACTCTCAGATTTAAAAGTATTACCTACAGGTTTACACAGTAACAGGTGTCAATTTACCCCTGACTGCCATCGGTCAGCAAAACCAATATCAGTTACAGAAGATCCAAACCAGCATCAGTTAGTAGAACCGATGTTGGTTAGAGGTGACCGACATCCGTAACTGACAAATTTGGATTAAAATATCCAGGAGGTCCAGATTGAGCCTCCAGTACCCCAAACTCCTGTGAGAAGGTCAAAAAGGGTAAGTAAACATCCAAAAATATTTACACCTTATCTATTTTATTTATTATTGACTGATAATGGTGAACCAGAGAGCTTTGAATAAGTAATGCAGGATAAGACCCACATCCAATGAGAGCATGACATGGATGGGGAGATGGACTCCTTGGAATAGAACTAGACTTGGGATTGGTTAAGTTGCCAGTAGGTAAGAGAACATTGCAAAAAAAGTGGGTTTACATGATTAAGGGAGAAGAGGGTGGACAGAAAAGATACAATGCAAGGCTTGTAGTAAAGGGATTTACAAAGAAGGTAGGCATTGACTTTAGTGAAATATTTTCTCCTATTGTTAAAATGACTTCTATTCGTATTGTATTGAGTCTAATTGTAGTAGAAGATTTACATTTAGAAAAAATATATGTGAAGATGGCTTTCCTTCATGGTGATTTAGATGAAGAGATTTATATGCAGCAGCCGCTTGGGTATGAAGTCAAGGGTAAGGAGAAATTAGTGTGCAGGTTGAAAAGAGTCTGTCTGGGCTCAAACATGCTCCAAGGTAATGGTACATGAGGTTTGATGGTTTTATGCATGAGCATGGTTACTTGAGATGTGAATCTGACCATTGTGTTTATTTCAAGAAGCTTGAAAATGAAAGCTATATTATTTTGTTATTGTATGTGGATGATATGCTTATTGCAAGATCTAGTTTGCAGGACATTGGTGAGCTTAAGGGAAAGCTGACTCACACATTTTGCTATGAAAAATTTAGGAGATGTAAAAATAATCCTTGGTATGCAAATACATAGAAATAGGAAAAACAAGAAATTGTATTTATCTCAAGAGGATTATATCTACAGGGTGTTAGAAAGGTTCAAGATGCAGAATGCAAAACCTGTTAGTACACCTATGGCTAGACACTTCAAATTGAGCAAAGATCAATGTCCATCATCACATGAGGAGGTCAAATACATGACCAAAGTGCCATATGATTCAGCAGTTAGGAGTCTCATGTATCCTATGGTTTGTAACAGACCAAACATTGCACAGGCATTGGGAGTTTTGAGTAGATATATGGCCAATCTAGGTAAAGAGCATTGGAAAGTAGTCCAATGGATACTCATGTATTTGAAATGGACATCTAGCATGTAGTTATGCTATGGAGGTTCAGATATTTCATTATGTGGCTATGTTGATTCGGATATGGCTGGAGATCTGGATGGTAGGAGGAGCACTACTAGATATATTTTCATAGTAGGTGGGATGACAGTTAGCTGGATTTCAAGATTGCAGAAGGTTGTGGCTTTGTCTACTACAAATTCAGAGTATGTTACAGCTACAGAGGCTAGAAAGGAGATGATATGGATAAGTAGGTTCATGGAAGAGTTGGGAAAGGAGAAAGGTGATTGTAAATTGTTCAGTGAAAGTCAGACTGCAATTAATTTGGCAAAGAACTGAGTGTTTCATTTGAGAATGAAACACATTTAGTTTAGGTATCACTTCATATGATAGGTATTGGAGGATGGACAATTGAATCTAGAAAAGATTCATACGAGTGAGAACTCTATGGATATGCTAACAAATCCATTAGCAAAGGAGAAGTTGGAGCTACACTCCACTTCTATTGGTCTTCGAGTTTGAGACTTGAATAGAAATAAATAAATCTAAGGATGGATCCAAGAATGACATGGTGTACAAGTATGGTGCAGTAATTAAAATCCAAGTGGGAGATTATTGTGTTGTGGAGCTCAATTACTTCATTTTAGCATGTAATTGGAACTTGTTGGAAAACATAGTAACTAGCATCGGTTAAGGGCATACCAACATCAGTCAGGGAAAACCGACATCAGTCAAGGCAAGTAGGAACTGACGATGGTTACTTGTGTGATGATTTTATAATTAACTCTCAAGAATTCAATCCATTTTTAGCATTAAAATAGATTTATTAATTGTAATTGCATGGCTATGTACCCTAAATATATAAAAGACTATATAAACATAAAGGCTAGGGTTTAGAAGTAAGAATTAAGAGTGTGAATCATAATTACAAGATAATTGTGTGAGAGAGATAATTCTTGGTAAAAAGAAGGAAAGCTTGAATGAAGAAAGTAATGTACATCTGAGAGGTGTGGAAGATTCTAAATATTCAATTATATATCTTGTCAAAGCTTTGGATAATAGATTGGCTTATTTCTTGGTGGATGTAGCCCACACTGGGTGAACCACATTAAATCTGGTGTTGATTTATGTCTCTTGTTTTATATATTTCTTCTGATAGAATATCCACTTTTATTTGCATGTATGCTTAGATATAATATATTATCTATACAACTGGTGTGATAAGCCCAACAAGAGGGTAGGATTCAAGTGATGGGTGGTCCCAAGAGGTCGACCACAAGCAACAAAGGTGTTACATGATGTGGCGTATTACAAGCAGGAGATGGAGGGGATTAATGCGAGAGACATATTATGGCGGCCTTATGTCGGCTTTCCAGCATTCTCAGGCATGAGGTGAGAGATATAGGGATTGTAGCTGGTGCAATGGATACAGGGGAGATGTGCCAACGAGCACAAGATGATCCCTATAGATAGAGTTTGACGGTAGTGCAGACTAGTGCAGGATGTGTCGCCACCATTTCTATGGTATCGGTGAGAGGATGTGGATAGGCCTTTGTCTCCACCTCACCCCACAGAGCTAACAGGTCAAGAGGAGTTACTAGGGCATGGCAGAATAGATGATGTAGGAGCATCTGATGGATACAGACGCTGGTGGGAAGCAAAGTTACAAGTAGCACCACCCTATCCAGAGTAGTCCACTTTGGTGACTGTGCTAGTGTAGATAGATTCACTATAGGGACAAGTGGCAGCGCTGGTAGTGCAGTTGATAGTAACACAGGAAGAGGTAGCCACCTTGATTGGGCAGGTGAATATACTATAGGGGTAGTTGACTACTACACAAGCACATGTATAGGTACAGGAAAAGGGTTAGGCTCCTATATAGGATGGAGGAAATGTATCCACCTTACAGGTAAATGTCACAAGGTTACAAGGCAATTTAGCCACTACACAGGCTCAAGTTGTGGCCCTACAGACCTAAGTGGCAGTAGGGAGACCAACATAATATTAGGGGTAGAGTCCCATATTACAGGTAGTAGAAAGAGAGGGTCCCATGGTACAAGGAGGAGGACATGGTACATAGGTACATGGTCCGAGGCCATCCCTAGCAAGAAAGATCTCACAAGTTGCTGTGAGACCTATGGCACCAGATCATATGGCGTTGATGGTGAGGTTCAGGGATGTCCTAAACAAGGCACGGTATTACCAAGGATCACCTAATGACCACTAAGATATACATCCCCTCCTATGTAGAGTACAGGGCACAACATGCATTGAGTGAGAGGACGAGATCCCACACTCATAGTTCAGAGCGTACAGGGGGCCAACGAGCCTAGAAATAGGGTCAAGGTGAGGCTACGAGTTTACCAAGGCCAGAACCAGCTATGGGATAGGAGGATGTTAGAATAATACCCATGTGAGGTGGAGGGATGCTAGTAAGGCATTATACAAGTAGACAGGAAGAGGAGACAGATGAGATAGACAGGGATATCCGATGGATTGATGACTAATCACCTGATATGATTGGTTAGCCGTATTTTTTTTTAGTTTATACCAGCCTACGTACCGATGATAGTTAGGATATACATGAGAGTATTTGATATTTTTTTATCTTATACTGGTCTACATGCTGAAGATGGTGAGGATGTACATGAGAGTTTTTATATTTTTGATCTTATACTGGCCTGGAGGCCGAAGATGGTGAGGATGTGTCTAAGATATTTGAGATACTTATATGTATTTTTGTTGGTGTATATTTTTATTGATACACATAATTTCATGGCTACAAATGATGATATTGATATTATGGATGATGTATTGGTGTTTTAATTTCCATTGTTATTGTGTATGTGATGGAAACTAGGTGAATTAGGTATGTTTGAGTCAAGGTCATGTAGGCATGGTTGAGTTAGGTTGGTTAGGCATGGTGGAGTTTGAGGTTGGATAAGCATGATGGAGTTAGCTTTGTTAGGCATGGTGGAGTGAGGTCATGGGCATGACGGAGTCAGGTTTATTAGGCATGGTTAAGTTGTGGTTTATGGTCTTGATTTAATTTCCAAGTTATTGGTAATTATGAGAAAATTATTATTTATATGTATGTATGTGGTTTAAATTTCCAAATTATGGATATCATGGTAAAATGATAAATGGATGATATGATGGTGGGTAAAATTGGTAGGTGTTTATGTTAGTATGTTTTAATTTTCCAATTGTTGTGTAAAATGGAATACACGCTAAGGTAGAATATAAATTTAAAAAGGGGGGAAAATTGGTTAGGGTAAAGAGTGGCCAAGCTAACCTCTAAGGGCCCCATTCCCTTAGAGTGCTTCCCACATAGCTCTGCTAAAAAGGGGCCTCAGGTCAATGTAGTTTCTCCTATAAGCTAGGGAAGAATATGGTGAAGCAGAGAAATGGGTAGGTAGGTTTTAGGCATAATTGAGTCTAGGTAATTTAGGCATGGTTGGGTTGGGGTCATATAGCTATGGTTGAGTTTAAGTCATTTAGGCATGGGTGATTTTAGATTGATTTTAGTGAAAGTGGAATCCCCAAAATTTAGGTGTCGATAGTCTGGTACTCTATTGGAAAATCAACAAGTGATGAAGAAGGTGAATGGCAAGAGGTGACAAAAGAGAGAATCCTAATTGATAAGAACCACGATAAATCGATCATACCAAAGATGGGCTTATGAACATAACACCCTAAAGGCGTTGCGTGATTTATTATTCTAAGGGGGAAGAAAGTCACATGATCACAAAATTTCACATTTGTGGCACGTCCTTTGAGAAGGTAGGAAATTAGGGTGGAAAGGAAATGAGGTAAAAAATGGTTGGTTTTAGCATAACCTGGTGCGAGACAATAAGCTTACTTGGAAAGATTCCCAAGATTGAAATAGGCAAGTCTATGACAAAAAGGTTATATTTTTCTCTTTTTACCTTTGTTTTTAATAGAATGATCAATGCGGGAAGTCTATGTGGGGATGAGTATATTATCTCCTTGAGGTCTTCGTGAAGTTGACTGATGCGGGTAGCTTCTATATGTGTGTGTGTGTGTGTGTGTGTGTGTGTGTGTGTGTGTGTGTGTGTGTGTGTGTGTGTGTGTGATGTGTGTGTGTGTCTATATATATATATATATATATATATATATATATATATATTATGGTAGACTATGTGTGGTATGGCCAGCTTTGTATATTTGTCCTTCAAGGGAGTCATCTATTTGTTGGAATTTTGAATCAAGGAGTTGAATCCCATTTTTATTTTGAAATTATTTTTCTTTTGGACATTTAAGTCATGGACAAGACTATAGAGGAAGATTAGGATCTTGTTTAGAAGACAAAACCATATCCCATAGAGGTTAACTATGAAAGAGATGGTTTCAAGTGATGAACAACCATGGGATTCTATCTTGAAACAGATGAAAAGTATCCATGAAAATCATACCATGAGTAGATTCGTGGTACTCATATTGAAGATAATTCTGAAAGGTGATGGGTAATCACATGATTCTTGTTTAGTCGTTGACCTCGAAAATAGTTAACATGGAAAGTGAATGATGCTCAAGGGATGAGCAGTCAACAGATAGAAGGTGATATAGGAATTGGTTCAACAATAAAATGGTTAAAGATGCAAGGCATTGAGGGGTTCATGTTCGGGTTTACCTTCAAGTGGATACAAATGATAAGCACCTAATCCATAGGTATGAGTAACGATATAGGGTCCAAGCCAATCAGGAGTGAATTTTCCCCATTTACTTTTCTCCTCTTTGGTTACATGTTGATTTTCCTTCAGGACGAGGTCACCGACATGGAAGGTTCATTCTTGGACACATTTTTTATAGGCATGTTTCATACATTTTTGGTAGATTTGGATATGATCAAGAGCATTAAGATGACATTCATCTAATAACTCAAGTTGTTCCAAATAGTCCTAGCGAAAGTCATCATTGTTGAGCATGTCTTGGAGTGAGATACAGAGAGATGGAATCTAGAACTTGAGAGGCAAGATAGCCTTGGTGCCATAGACCAGAGAGAAAGGTGTGGCAGCAGTTGAGCTACGTATACCAGTATGGTAAGCCCACAAGGTGAAAGGAATGTGCGTATGTTAATCCTTTCCAGTATTGTCAAATACCTTCATAGGAATTTTTTTAGGGTTTTGTTGGTTGATTCAACTTGGCCATTTTTTGTGGGTAGTACAGTGAAGAAAAAATAAGTTGAATGTTGAAGGCGTCACAAAGTTTCTGTAGGGTTTTATTTTTGAATTGTTTTCCGTTATCAGTGATGAGGCGATGAGGGACACCAAAGTGGAAAATAATGTGGTGGTTGATGAATGCACAAATTTTCTTAGATTTTGTAGAGATGAGGGGGATGGATTCTACCTATTTAGTGTAGTATTCAATTGTGGTAATAATCCATTGATGGCATTGTGAAGAATGAGGATTGATTTCTTTGACAAGATCCAAACCTCATTGAGAGAAAGGCCAAAGGTCTCATGCGACATGTAAGGCATGACTAGGTGTATGATGAAGATTAGCATATTGTT
This sequence comes from Taxus chinensis, assembly GCA_019776745.2. NCBI lineage: Eukaryota > Viridiplantae > Streptophyta > Pinopsida > Cupressales > Taxaceae > Taxus > Taxus chinensis. Next base: position 704,990,162 of record CM034151.1, read on the forward strand.
GGCATTTCAAACAACATTTGACGTAGTCATAATAGACACAATTTAGGGTGGGCCAATAATATCCAAGGTGAAGGATGTGTTTAGTGACAGCTAGGCCATTGAAGTAACCTCCACAAATTCTGGCGTGAACTTCCTTGATGGTATAAGGAATCTCATAACTTGTAAGGCATCATAAGATAATACCATAAAAACCACGTTTTATAAGGAAGACCACCCATGATGACATAGTGGGGGATACTTTTGAGAAAGGTGCTTTGTCCATTACGAGTAAAATCTAGAGACAGTATGGAAAGGGAAAGGTATTCTGCAAACTGCTTATACCAAAGGTCACGTGGGTCAAGTGCAATGGTTCTGATGAAGTTGACATATCAAAATAAATAAGAAGTGTGATTACAAACTTTGTACTGTGACAAAGATTTTGGAGTTGGCAGGTGAAGAGGGTATCTGAGAAGCCAGGAAGGCCATGGTATCTGCAAATTTGTTAGTGGAATGTGGAGTGGTTTGAAGCTCATAATAGTCAAAGGTTGTCAAAAGTATGTCTACATGATGTTTATACTTTTGTATTATTTCATTACAACACTGGTACATACCATTGAATTGATTTACAATCAGTTAAGAGTGGCCAAATATATTAATTGATTTGACATCTAAGTCAATGGCAGTTTAGAGACCTAATACAAGTGCTTCATATTCAGTGATAATGTTAGTACAATCAAAATCTAGTTTTAAAGATATAGGCATAGGTTCACCATCGAGAGGAATGAGGATAACACCTACACCACCCCCACGTTGACATTTGGAACCATCAAAGAATAAGTACATTTGGTAAACATTATCATCCAAAGAGAGGGTAGTAATGGATTCTTCCAAGAAATTGAAGTTAGAAGATTGGTTTCTAGAGAGAGGTGTGTCTTAAAGTTGGTCATTGATGGTTTGGCCTTTGATAGATTTTTGATGAATGAATTTGAGGTCGAGGTTTGTAAGAATCATTAGCCAACATGTGGCACATTGATGTTGGTAGGGCTTCGCGTACATGTAATGTAAGGGGTCAGTATTGGTGACGATAAAGGTTTTGTGGTTGAGTAGCTAATGTAGAAGTTTAATGGAAAAAAAAACTAAGGATAAGTAGAGTTTTTCACCGTGGATGTATCTGCTTTCATAGTCCAAAACGGTACGGCTTATGTAATAAACCACTTGCTCTCTATGTTGTTCATCACGATGAGTGAGCATGACACCTAAGGAATGATCAGTAGCAGAAATGTATAGGTAAATAGGTTGGTCATCCTTATGAGGAATGAGAACCGGTGGTTGGAGAAGGTATTGTTTTAAGGTGTCAAAGGATTTGTAGCATTCATAATCCCATTTGAAGAAGATTTTATTTTGAGGAGGTGGTGAAATGGTTAGCAGCAGTTAGAAAGCTATGAAATAAAACAATGAATAGATTGCAACTTGCCTTGAAAACTACAGAGTTGGTGAAGGCTATTAGGTGGGGGCATTTTGAGAACAGCCTTGATTTTAGCAAGATTGAATTCTATGCCACACAAAGAAATGATGAAACCAAGGATATTTCCTGAGAGCACAACAAAGACACACTTCTTAGGTTGAAGGTGAACACAATACTTGATGAGGTACTTCTTGATGCAAAATCACAGCACCCCTGGATGTTGATCAGATTTCTAGGTTGATCACTCTAGTATCCAGTGTGATTGCACAACATTGAAACCTTTCTCCAAGTGTGGGACTTGCAGAAATGAGAAAGGAATCTCCAGAGAAGGATGGTTCTTTCTCTTAAACTACCTGCCACAAGCTATTCCAGTGTAGACAAGCTAATCTAATCCTAATCTAACCGTGCCAAGGAGACAGAGAGAGAGAAAAGGGAAAAAACAGCAAAAGCCTACACTAAAACGGTGATACACTAGAGAAGGAGAATGTTGAACATCTATCAAAACTGCCATGGGACAAGGAGAGGTGAGCAATGGGAAGGATGGACAGATGCATCACAGGCCCAAAGATAGATTTCACACAGAAAATGTCCCAAAACTCCATGAACATAGCTCCAAACCTACAATGAACATTCAAACATGCACAAATACCTACAATGAAGAGAGGCAAGAAGAAAAAAAGTAAAAATGAGCAAGGATGGACAGATGCATCACAAAACATGTTTTGTTGCTCAAGAAGTTTGCACAGAACATCATTTCAATAGTAAAAGGAAAAAACGCCATTACAGAGAAAGGGAGGAGGTTCGAGCTCCATTTTTAACCCTGGAGAAGAAAAGAAGGGAGGGCCGAGCTGAAAAGATGAACCACATGTAATAATAATCCCCCCTTACAATTTATAGGAAGAATGAGAGAGGGAAGAGAGAGGAAATCCGAATCTGCCCCAACCACTTCCAGGTCACGTTTTAATTTATCTCATTATGGTGGTGGGTGAGAACTTTGGCAAGAGTGATGAACTATGTTTTACATTGAAGCTGGTCATTGAAACATCACTTCTGGCCCTGTTGAAGGAGAATGCGACCCATGTGCATTAAACTGGTTGTTGAAACGTCAGTTCTGGCCATTACTACGTGCCAGAGACGTTTCTTGATTTTCTCTCTCTAAACTAAATAAAAATGCAAGATTGACCCTGTAGAATCGTGTAGAGAATTTCACCAGCTTTCCATTGATATAAAGAACGTGCAAATCTGAGCTCTGGATCAAAAGATATGGTAATCTGAAGACTTAGGGCACAAAACAGACAAAAAACGGATTTTTAAATTTTCTCTCACGCTCTGCCACCTGGATGACACGTGTCAAGCGCTGATTGGATGCGTAATTCTCTCTCCTTCCCTGTCCCGTAGGTTTTCCTTGAAAACTTTGAATTTTTGATGATTTGGAACATTTTTCACTTTTCCTCCGCGCCCCCGCCACTTGGGACACGTGGCATGCATTGATTGGTCATCAGGGGCGCGGGGGAGACCTTTACTTTTAGCTTTTTGGCTGAATCTTGGCCAAATTTTCCAAATCTTTCCCTGGCTCAGAGCTCCCCGCTTCATTGGACACGTGTCCTCTTTTTATTGGCTCGGGTCAGTGCTTGAAACTTCACCCTTTGAAATTTTGGACCTTTCCCCTTGTGACACGTGTCATGATTTGGTTGGTCCGCAGGTCTGCCAGCTTTTCGCGTCTTCCGCGTCCTTTTGTCCCAGATGTCCCAAAACTGTCTGGGACAAAAAATTTTGATCCGCCTGAAATGGGCTTCCCTGTTCCACATTCGACCGATGACGTGGCATTGTGTGATTGGCTTTCAGCTCCTTCAGCTATCCGCGTCCTACATGTCCCTTTGTCCCAACTGTCCCAGTGCGAAAGTTCCCCATTTCGGCCGAACCGGCCGGTTCGCGTCCTTCGCGTTCTCACGGCCCAAATGTCCCGAACTGAGCCGCTCAGCAGTTAGTCGATTTTCTTCTCCTTCGGCTGAACCGGCTTTCCGCGTCCCTCTGTCCCGGCTGTCCCTTTGCTCTGCAGACTGCCTGGCGGTCTTTCGGCCGATTCGCGCCCAGATGTCCCAACTGTTCCAAGGGCCGCCTGGACTAGGACTTAGCCAATTTTCATGATTTTTTCTGCCCCAAGCTTGTTTTTGCAACTTTTTCACCTTTTCTCAACTTGTTGGGATTTCTTCTTGAATGGGAGAGTTAGAAAGAACCCGAGGGGACCCCAGAAACATGATTTTTTGCCTTGAATCAATCTTACTTGCCTGGGACTGAATAATTTGATGCATGTTATCAAAATTACCCTGGGGGAGAAATTTTGACAACATTTTTGACGACTCAGCGGGGTCATCTGCCTGCTAGATGAATGATCAGTAGCTTGAAGCAATCCATTGGGCATGGAGTCATGAGTAGTAGCCTGAAAACTGATCTGAACTTTGAAAACCTCCCTCTCTGAGCCACTTGGAAACCCACTGAACATGGAGTCGTTCCTCATCGAAATGCCACTGAAATGGACTGTGCAAGAGCAAAACCAGCACCACAAAAACTATGTACAGAACTGAAAATCATACGTGCTCCAAATGAAACATGCAGAGTGTGCACAAGCACTTCTTCTACTGAAAGCAAAACCTACCTACTCTACTTAACTGGAAGCAAAGGCAAGCTAAACAAACCCTGCAATTGGTTGTGAGAAATAGCTTCCCTTTCTCAAAAGTGGCAGCCATGCAATTGATTTGGAGCTGATCATGGCTATTAGGATGAGTGGAAAATCAACAAGAAGCTGGTCTTCCACCCAAATCATCAAGGTATCAGCTGAAGGCAAATTCAATACCTCTTTTAGTTGCTCTACATTTGGATTGAAGAGGTATGACAGCTGATCCTTGGTACTTTGTAGCTCACCCTCATGCTCAGAAGCAAGCATGACTGGTTGTGACTTCTCCTTTGGCTCCAATGAAGCCAAATACCTGATTGGGCAAGGTCTGATCCGTTTGATATGCCCATAGCTCTGATTTTCAACTCCAAAAATGGAGTCTTCTTGTAGACCCTGAATGGATGATGTGGAAGAAATGGCGAAATTCCTCTGTCCTTTCTCCTCCTCCAATGAAGAACATGAAAGATTAAAATCTTCCAATCTTGGTTCCAAAGAGCTGCTATAAGATGCAAGCTACTGCAAATGAATGTTCTCCTTCATGACAACAGACTCAAGTGTTTGGAATGTGGATGATGAAAGAGAGAATGGTTGAAACTCAACCGGCTCCTCTCCATCAAAACAGTCCTCCAAATCTGACAGATAAACTGCCTCATGGCTGTCCTACTGCAAATGCTCCACTTCCTCCATGGTGTCTTCTTGATCTGTAACTTGACCACCATGGTTTCCTTCACCCTCCAACATTGAGTTTGAGAGATCAAACTCCTCTTCAGTACTAGAACTTGAGAGAGGTGAAGTAGAAAGAAGAACTGAAGGTCCTCCTGTAGCCTGCTTTGTGCTCAAAGCCCTTGGATCTGCACTTTTCTTCTCCACAACTAGAATGTGCTCCTCTTCTTTTGGATTTGGAGCAGCTTCTCCTTCCCCTACTACTTGAAGACAATCTTGCTCTTGATAGAACTCTTCCTCCAGCATGAAGTTTGTCAAGTAAAAACTCTTCAATCTGCTGCTCTAAAGGACAAGTTGGGACTGCAAGAACTTCTTCTTCTGCTGCAACAAAATGAGGCCTGACCACCATTTTTTCTCCAACTCCCATCTCTTCTGAAGGCTTAACTGTCAAGGGGATCTTTGTCATCCCAAATTTGGCAGCCCAAACCCTTAACTTGTCTGTCATTTCTTTTCTGTTGGGATCCATCTTCTTACTGTCCTTCATGGCCATTTTTTGTAATTTCTTCTTCCCCACATGGAATTGGGAATGCAAGAGGAGGGATGGGTTGTAACTTGATTGATTTGGCAATTTTTTGTGGTGGTGGAGGTAGAAACTCTTGTTTCTTTGGAGGAGGGGGTATTTCTATTAGTTCTTGTGGAGGGGATGACTGTTTGGAAGGAAAAAGGAAAGAAGAATTGAGATGAGGTGGAAGACTAGGGGTGGAGAAATGGATTCAACACTTGGGACAGCAGATGGAGATTTTAAAACTTGACACTGCTGAGATAAAATAGATTGGGAAAGAGGGAAAAGAAAGGCATGAGATGGTGTGCTTACCCATTGACAAGGTTGCTCAATACTCCTCTCATACACCTCTATTTCTTCAATCCACTGTGCAAGCAATGGCAGCGTTTTCATCATGAAGTCCAGCTTCTCCTGAGGGCTGAAGTGTCTTGGAAAAGGGCCTCCCCATGGACAAGGAGTCCTGCAACCAATTCTGAAAGCTCTCATTTGTGTTGTTGCTCTGGACTGCACCATCTTTACCTCCATCTTTTGGATTTGTCCCAGCAGATCTGCATTTTCTTCTTGACTGCCCTCATAACCAACATACCCTTGTGCTTGACATGCTTCATAGCCAAACTGACTTTGGCACTGCTGCTCATATGGGTATGCATACTGATCTTGAATTTGTTCAAAATGCTGATTTGGAGGATTTGTAAAACATGTTGGAGGTGTGATACATGGCTGTTGTTGTAAATGTGAGTTCCATGATGGAAATGAAGTCATGATTGCACAACTTCATGGAATGGAAAAGAATGAAAGAGATGGAAAGAAGGATGAAAACAGAAATGGATGTGAATGGATGAAAAATAGGTCTGCAACTTCAGAAATGGGTTGCTGATCAGATGGAGTCGCCAGATGTGTTTGCAAGTGCCTCCAAAGGCTGAAATCTTCACAGGAACACACCAACCTGCAAAAGATGAAGTGAAAGACCTCTAAGTCCCACCGGGCGTGCCAAAACTGTTGATGCAAAATCACAGCACCCCTGGATGTTGATCAGATTTCTAGGTTGATCACTCTAGTATCCAGTGTGATTGCACAACATTGAAACCTTTCTCCAAGTGTGGGACTTGCAGAAATGAGAAAGGAATCTCCAGAGAAGGCTGGTTCCTGCTCCTAAACTACCTGCCACAAGCTATTCTAGTGCAGGCAAGCTAATCTAATCCTAATCTAACCGTGCCAAGGAGACAGAGAGAGAGAAAAGGGAAAAACAACAAAAGCCTACACTAAAACGGTGATACACCAGAGAAGGAGAATGTTGAACATCTATCAAAACTGCCATGGGACAAGGAGAGGTGAGCAATGGGAAGGATGGATAGATGCATCACAGGCCCAAAGATAGATTTCACACAGAAAATGTCCCAAAACTCCATGAACACAGCTCCAAACCTGCAATGAACATTCAAACATGCACAAATACCTGCAATGAAGAGAGGCAAGAAGAAAAAAAGCAAAAACGAGCAAGGATGGATAGATGCATCACAAAACATGTTTTGTTGCTCCAGAAGTTTGCACAGAACATCATTTCAATAGTAAAAGGCAAAAACGCCATTACAGAGAAAGGGAGGAGGTTCGAGCTCCATTTTTAACCCTGGAGAAGAAAAGAAGGGAGGGCCAAGCTGAAAAGATGAACCACATGTAATAATAATCCCCCCTTACAATTCATAGGAAGAATGAGAGAGGGAAGAGAGAGGAAATCTGAATCTGCCCCAACCACTTCCAGGTCACGTTTTAATTTATCTCATTATGGTGGTGGGTGAGAACTCTGGCAAGAGTGGAAGAACTATGTTTTGCATTGAAGCTGGTCATTGAAATGTCACTTCTGGCCCTGTTGAAGGAGAATGTGACCCATGTGCATTAAACTGGTTGTTGAAACGTCAGTTCTAGCCATTACAGCACGCCATAATATGTTTCTTGACTTTCTCTCTCCAAACTAAACAAAAATGCAAGATTGACCCTGGAATCATGTAGATAATTTCACCAGCTTTCCATTGATATAAAGAACGTGCAAATCCGAGCTCTGGATCAAAAGATATGGTAATCTGAAGATTTAGGGCACAAAACAGACAAAAAACGGATTTTTAAATTTTCTCCCACGCTCTGCCACCTGGATGACACGTGTCAAGCGCTGATTGGATGCATAATTCTCTCTCCTTCCCTGTCCCACGGGTTTTCCTTGAAAACTTTGACTTTTTGATGATTTGGAACATTTTTCACTTTTCCTCCGCGCGCCCCCGCCACTTGGGACACGTGGCATGCATTGATTGGTCATCAGGGGCGCGGGGCAGACCTTTACTTTTAGCTTTTTGGCCGAACTTGGCCAAATTCTCCAAATCTTTCCCTGGCTTCTGAGCTTCCATGCTTCCATTGGACACGTGTCCTCTTTTGATTGGCTTGGGTCAGTGCTTGAAACTTTGCCCTTTGAAATTTTGGACCTTTCCCCTTGTGACACGTGTCATGATTTGGTTGGTCTGCGGGTCTGCCGGACTTTTCGCGTCTTCCGCGTCCTTTTGTCCCAGATGTCCCAAAACTGTCTGGGACAAAAAAAATTGATCCGCCCGAAATGGGCTTCCCTGTTCCACATTTAGCCGATGATGTGGCGTTGTGTGATTGGCTTTCGGCTCCTTCGGCTATCCGCGTCCCACGCGTCCCTTTGTCCCAACTGTCCCAGTGCGAAAGTTCCCCGTTTCGGCCGAACCGGCCGGTTCGCGTCCTTCGCGTTCTCACGGCCCAAATGTCCCTGAACTGGGCCACTCAGCAGTTAGTCAATTTTCTTCTCCTTCGGCTGAACCGGCTTTCCGCGTCTCTCGCAAAGACTTAGTCCCTCTGTCTCAGCTGTCCCACGCCCTTTGCTCTGCAGACTGCCTGGCAGTCTTTCGGCCGATTCGCGCCCAGATGTCCCAACTATTCCCAAGGGTCGCCTGGACTAGGACTTAGCCAATTTTCATGATTTTTTCTACCCCAAGCTTGTTTTTGCAACTTTTTCACCTTTTCTCAACCTGTTGGGATTTCTTCTTGAATGGGAGAGTTAGAAAGAACCCGAGGGGACCCCAGAAACATGATTTTTTGCCTTGAATCAATCTTACTTGCCTGGGACTGAATAATCTGATGCATGTTATCAAAATTACCCTAGGGGGGAAATTTTGATAACAGTTTTGACGACTCAGCGGGGTCATCTGCCTGCTAGATGAATGATACCAGTAGCCTGAAGCAATCCATTGGGCATGGAGTCATGAGTAGTAGCCTGAAAACTGATCTGAACTTTGAAAACCTCCCTCTCTGAGCCACTTGGAAACCCATTGAACATGGAGTCGTTCCTCATCTAAAATGCCACTGAAATGGACTGTGCAAGAGCAAAACCAGCACCACAAAAACTATGTACAGAACTGAAAATCATACATGCTCCAAATGAAACATGCAGAGTGTGCACAAGCACTTCTTCTACTAAAAGCAAACCTACCTACTCTACTTAACTGGAAGCAAAGGCAAGCTAAACAAACCCTGCAATTGGTTGTGAGAAATAGCTTCCCTTTCTCAAAAGTGGCAGCCATGCAATTGATTTGGAGCTGATCATGGCTATTAGGATGAGTGGAAAATCAACAAGAAGTTGGTCTTCCACCCAAATCATCAAGGTATCAGCTGAAGCCAAATTCAATACCTCTTTTAGTTTCTCTACATTTGGATTGAAGAGGTATGACAGCTGATCCTTGGTACTTTGTAGCTCACCCTCATGCTCAGAAGCAAGCATGACTGGTTGTGACTTCTCCTTTGGCTCCAATGAAGCCAAATACCTGATTGGGCAAGGTCTGATCCGTTTGATATGCCCATAGCTCTGATTTTCAACTCCAAAAATGGAGTCTTCTTGTAGACCCTCCTGAATGGATGGTGTGGAAGAAATGGTGAAATTCCTCTGTCCTTTCTCTTCCTCCAATGAAGAACATGAAAGATTAAAATCCTTCCAATCTTGGTTCCAAAGAGCTGCTATAAGATGCAGGCTGCTGCAAATGAATGTTCTCCTTCATGACAGCAGACTCAAGTGTTTGGAATGTGGATGATGAAAGAGAGAATGGTGGAAACTCAACCGGCTCCTCTCCATCAAAACAGTCCTCCAAATCTGACAGATAAATTGCCTCATGGCTGTCCTGCTGCAAATGCTCCACTTCCTCCATGGTGTCTTCTTGATCTGTAACTTGACCACCATGGTTTCCTTTCACCCTCCAACATTGAGTTTGAGAGATCAAACTCCTCTTCAGTACTAGAACTTGAGAGAGGTGAAGTAGAAAGAAGAACTAAAGGTCCTCCTGTAGCTTGCTTTGTGCTCAAAGCCCTTGGATCTGCACTTTTTCCTCCATAACTAGAATGTGCTCCTCTTCTTTTGGATCTGGAGCAGCTTCTCCTTTCCCTACTACTTGAAGACAATCTTGCTCTTGATAGAACTCTTCCTCCAGCATGAAGTTTGTCAAGTCGAACTCTTCAATCTGCTGCTCTAGAGGACAAGTTGGGACTGCAAGAACTTCTTCTTCTGCTGCAACAAAATTAGTCCTGACCACCATTTGTTCTCCAACTCCCATCTCTTCTGAAGGCTTAACCATCAAGGGGATCTTTGTCATCCCAAATTTGGCAGCCCAAACCCTTAACTTGTCTGTCATTCCTTTTCTGTTGGGCTCCTCTTCTTGATGTCCTTCATGGCCATTTTTTGTAATTTCTTCTTCCCCACATGGAATTGGGAATGCAAGAGGAGGGATGGGTTGTAACTTGATTGATTTGGCAATTTTTTGTGGTGGTGGAGGTAGAAAATCTTGTTTCTTTGGAGGAGGGGGTATTTCTATTAGTTCTTGTGGAGGGGATGACTGTTTGGAAGGAAAAAGGAAAGAAGAATTGAGATGAGGTGGAAGACTAGGGGTGGAGAAATGGATTCAACACTTGGGACAGCAGATGGAGAGTTTAAAACTTGACACTGCTGAGATAAAAAAGATTGGGAAAGAGGGAAAAGAAAGGCATGAGATGGTGTGCTTACCCATTGACAAGGTTGCTCAATACTCCTCTCATACACCTCTATTTCTTCAATCCATTGTGCAAGCAATGGCAGCATTTTCATCATGAAGTCCAGCTTCTCCTAAGGGCTGAAGTGTCTTGGAAAAGGGCCTCCCCATGGACAAGGAGTCCTGCAACCAATTCTGAAAGCTCTCATTTGTGTTGTTGCTCTGGACTGCACCATCTTTACCTCCATCTTTTGGATTTGTCCCAGCAGATCTGCATTTTCTTCTTGACTGCCCTCATAACCAACATACCCTTGTGCTTGACATGCTTCATATCCAAACTGAATTTGGCACTGCTGCTCATATGGGTATGCATACTGATCTTGAATTTGTTCAAAATGCTGATTTGGAGGATTTGTAAAACATGTTGGAGGTGTGATAAACTGCTGTTGTAAATGTGAGTTCCATGATGGAAATGAAGTCATGATTGCACAACTTCATGGAATGGAAAAGAATGAAAGAGATGGAAAGAAGGATGAAAATAGAAATGGATGTGAATGGATGAAAAACAGGTCTGCAACTTCAGAAATGGGTTGCTAATCAGATGGAGTCGCCAGATGTGTTTGCAAGTGCCTCCAAAGGCTGAAATCTTCACAGGAACACACCAACCTGTAAAAGATGAAGTGGAAGACCTCTAAGGTCCCACCGGGCGTGCCAAAACTGTTGATGCAAAATCACAGCACCCCTGGATGTTGATCAGATTTCTAGGTTGATCACTCTAGTATCCAGTGTGATTGCACAACATTGAAACCTTTCTCCAAGTGTGGGACTTGCAGAAATGAGAAAGGAATCTCCAGAGAAGGCTGGTTCCTGCTCCTAAACTACCTGCCACAAGCTATTCCAGTGCAGGAAAGCTAATCTAATCCTAATCTAACCGTGCCAAGGAGATAGAGAGAGAGAAAAAAGGGAAAAAAAAAAAAAGCCTACACTAAAACGGTGATACACCAGAGAAGGAGAATGTTGAACATCTATCAAAACTACCATGGGACAAGGAGAGGTGAGCAATGGGAAGGATGGACAGATGCATCACAGGCCCAAAGATAGATTTCACACAGAAAATGTCCCAAAACTCCATGAACACAGCTCCAAACCTGCAATGAACATTCAAACATGCACAAATACCTGCAATGAAGAGAGGCAAGAAGAAAACAAGCAAAAATGAGCAAGGATGGACAGATGCATCACAAAACACGTTTTGTTGCTCCAGAAGTTTGCATAGAACATCATTTCAATAGTAAAAGGTAAAAACGCCATTACGGAGAAAGGGAGGAGGTTAGAGCTCCATTTTTAACCCTGGAGAAGAAAAGAAGGGAGGGCAGAGCTGAAAAGATGAACCACACGTAATAATAACCCCCCCTTACAATGCATAGGAATGAATGAGAGAGGGAAGAGAGAGGAAATCATGAATCTGCCCCAACCACTTCCAGGTCACGTTTTAATTTATCTCATTATGGCGGTGGATGAGAACTCTGGCAAGAGACAGGATGTGAACTATGTTTTGCATTGAAGCTAGTCATTGAAACGTCACTTTTGGCCCTGTTGAAGGAGAATGCGACCCATGTGCATTAAACTGGTTGTTGAAACGTCAGTTCTGGCCATTACGGTGCGCCAGAAACGTTTCTTGATTTTCTCTCTCCAAACTGAACAAAAATGCAAGATTGACCCTGGAATCGTGTAGAGAATTTCACCAGCTTTCCATTGATATAAAGAACGTGCAAATCCGAGCTCTGGATCAAAAGATATGGTAATCTGAAGATTTAGGGCACAAAACAGACAAAAAACGGATTTTTAAATTTTCTCCCGCGCTCTGCCACCTGGATGACACGTGTCAAGCATTTATTGGATGAGTAATTCTCTCTCCTTCCCTATCCCATGGGTTTTCCTTGAAAACTTTTACTTTTTGATGATTTGGAACATTTTTCACTTTTCCTCCGCGCCCTCGCCACTTGGGACATGTGGCATGCATTGATTGGTCATCAGGGGCATGGGGCAGACCTTTACTTTTAGCTTTTTGGTTGAACTTTGGCCAAATTCTCCAAATCTTTCCCTGCTCTGAGCTTCCCTACTCCATTGGACACGTGTCCTCTTCTTATTGGCTCGGGTCAGTGCTTGAAACTCTGCCCTTTGAAATTTTGGACCTTTCCCCTTGTGACACGTGTCATGATTTGGTTGGTCCGCGGGTCTCGCCAGCTTTTCGATGTCTTCCGTGTCCTTTTGTCCCAGATGTCCCAAAACTATCTGGGACAAAATTTTGATCCGCCCGAAATGGGCTTCCCTGTTCCACATTTTTGGATGACGTGGCGTTGTGTTATTGGCTTTCGGCTCCTTCGGCTATCCGCTTCCTACGCGTCCCTTTGTCCCAACTGTCCCAGTGCGAAAGTTCCCCGTTTCGAAATGCAGAACCAGCTTGGTTCGCATCCTTCACGTTCTCACGGCCCAAATGTCCCGAACTGCTCATGCAGTTAGTCGATTTTCTTCTCCTTCGGCTGAATCGGCTTTCTCGCGTCTCTCGTGTCCCTCTGTCCCGGCTATCCCTTTGCTCTATAGACTTCCTGGCGGTCTTTCGGCCGATTCGCGCCCAGATGTCCCAACTGTTCCAAGGGCCGCCTGGACCAGGACTTAGCCAATTTTCATGATTTTTTCTACCTCAAGCTTGTTTTTGTAACTTTTTCACCTTTTCTCAACCTGTTGGGATTTCTTCTTGAATGGGAGAGTTAGAAAGAACCCGAGGGGACCTCCTAGAAACATGATTTTTCACCTTGAATCAATCTTACTTTCCTGGGACTGAATAATCTGATGCATGTTATCAAAATTACCCTGGGGGAGGAATTTTGACAACAGTAGTCAAAGATGACCTTAAGGATTGTAAGGTGTCTAGCACGATGTTTAGATTTGGAAAGAATGTCACCTACGTAATCTTTCAATATGTGATGCATGATGTCATGGAAGATATAATTCATTTATAGCCCACTGATATGTAGCACCGTTATTTTTAAGGCCAAAAGGCATGACTTGATAGCAGAAGTTCTCCCAAGGAGTGATGAAGGTTGTTTTGTGTTGATCTTCTGGGGTGAGTAATATTTGGTTATAACCTGAGAAACTATCCATGAGTGATAACATCTCATGACCAATGGTGAGATCAACTTGCTGGTTAATACCTGGTAGAGGAAATTTATCTTTGGGGAAAGATAGGTTAAGGTTACAGAAATCCATGCAAATGCAAAGTCCCCCCATTACTTTTGTAATAGGAATGGTGTTAGAGATCTATTGGAGATAATCAATGGGTAAGATGAAGAAAAATTGAGAGAAGGCATCAAAGTTCTTCTTTGACAATAAGGGAAATGCGAGGATGAATTTTCCACAACTTTTGTTTTACGGGTTTGGCTTCAGGAATGGTTACGATATTGTGGACCACAATGTTTGGGTCAATATAGGGCATATCAACATAGGACCAAGAAAATATGTTGCTATAATCCCAGAGGAAAAAAGTGAAAGCTTCATGTTTAGCAACATCTAAAGACTGACCAATCTTTAGAATGTGCGGGTTGTCTTGAGTGTTAATATTGACTTTGATGGTTTTTATTCATTTAACATGGTTTGCATTTCAAAAGGTAACGACCGATGAATATAAGAATCTTCTGCACCAAGGTAGGTGAATAGAATCATTGTCCTAACATTAGACGACATTAATAGAAGGTTTATCATCATCGATCATGTCAGGCTACATGAAGGGAAGAGAAGAGGGAGCCTCGCCATCATGTTGATAAGTCAAAGGTCTCAAGGAAATGGTGTTTATGAAAAAATAAAGTTAGAAGGAAAGAATTCTGGATCCTTAGACTTTTTGGGTGAGGGTGGTGATGTTGGCAAACAGGGTGGAGAATGCTTTTTATCCTCAATGAGCTCAGTATGGGTCTTCATGGAAGATAGTTAGGTAAATTAGATACCACTACAGTCTTTGTGTTTATAGGTGGTACACAGGATGATGGTATGAAGGACTTGTTTGTAAAAACCAAAGCCAAAGCCCTTCCATGCACAAGTGGTGTAAGAAAAGTGTGGGCGAAGTGGTGGTTTGTAAGAGATTGGAGGTCAGATGAAAATGATTGTGTTTGAGATGGTGGTTCGGGTGAATAGGTGGAAGCATCAAGTCCCCCTATACGTGAGGTTGGTGCAAAGGTGGGGAGGACCATAAGGGAAGACCTCTCCTATGTGATAGTCATAACAAGGATTTTAGCGTAGGTTACCATACTCTTATGGAGTAAGGAATGTGTTTATATTGTAGAGGTGGTACTCCCCCTAGAGTGAGGCATTGTAAAACACCCCCTAAAGGATAGGTAGTAGATATGTGGGATAGCGGGAATAGATGAATTACTAGGAGATTGGGTATGTGGGGTATCTGTTGGTTGGGAAGTATATGGGTCAGCTGTAGAGGTTGTGGTAGTAGTAGGAATAAAAGAGTTAGGCATGGGAGAGGCAGTGACAATCATTGGTGGATGGGGCTATGGGAGCAGGAGAATGTGGGCAGCAGTCGTAGAGGCCTTAACTCATATAAGGACATCTGTTAGGTCAGTACAACATGTTAAAGGTTTTGAATGGTGATGGGTCAGCTGGGATGTTATAGTTATGTCTCTTCATGTGTCAAATTTTACACAGCGGTGTAAAGTTAAAATAACACAGCCCATGACACAAATCCAAGGTCAGTCCAATCAATATGCTTATACTGGAACTCTCCCTCTAATATGTAGACCAAATCTGGGACAGTGCGAGGGGCCCACATGAACATGAAGAATAATGGTGCTAAGGGTGGTAAAGTTATAGAATGTCATTGAAAGAGCGCATAGCATAATTGGGTTATTATGCATGTAATTTGAAGGGATGTGCATTTTATTATACACATGGGAGGATATAATGTTGATTCTAGCACCACCATTGATCATAACACATCGTACGCATATATTATCAATATAGACGAAGATGAAAAGGGCAGGAATCAGGGTCATCTAATTGGAAAGGTACAATCTCCTCATCACAAAACCTGATGGTTGGCTATTTTATGAGTGAGCGTGTGGGTAGAAGAAGGAGATGATTTAGTAAGAGAGGCCATGTGGTGAGAGCTGATAATGAAGGCTACCTGGTGTGGGGTCATTAGGTAAAACCTCAATGGAATGTAAAACCTCCATGAGGGTTTGTCAATGAGATTTGAGAGGTTTGGACGAGATCGTACAAAGATATTTTTAGAGGGCATTGGTTTAATTGTTTTATCATTGTATAATGGGTGACCCCATCATAAATTGGTTATGTAGGTCCTCGAAAATGGTGATTTTGGGTGTGGGGTGTAGATGGTATATTCGACACAGTGATTGGTTGATGGGCTAGTTCAATTTTCTTTTCCTTTTTCCTTTTGGGTGCATGAGTGGCAACTTGGATCATGTTAATCCGAGGGAAAGAGGTAGGATGGAGAAGGTATGTCATGAGTAGTATAATGACATGAGGGAAAAAAACCTAATGCGGGGTAAGAACCTTGCAAAATGAGTACGTCACACTGGAATTTAGGTGGTGGTTTGGCCAAGCTCTCTGATACGGACCATGTTGATCTCAAATTTTAGAGGTGGATAAAATATTTGTGGAGGTGGTGATGCAGGTCACTAAATAAGTAGTGGGAGGAGATGTATGGTGACAGGTGAAGATAGAACAAGGTCCTCATCAAGAATATCATCGTCATCAAAATTCACTTCAGGAGGACATAATTGGAGGAGAATAGTTTTGAGAGCCTTACAACCCTCTACATCATGTCGTGGCATGTGATGGTAGGCACAAATTTTAGTTTCATCAAACCCTTTTGGTTTGGGTTTGAGGGGGTTGTAAGGTCTAAGCGGTGGTAATGTGATGACTGAGGTCTCTAAGAGGTTGGCTAAAATGTTGGCATACGACCCCGCCAATGGATCACATTGGGAAGTGAGTGTGGGTTTGGGTAAAGGTGCGGATGATTTTGGTGGAAGAGGTGTTATAGGAGGTGGAATAGGTTTGACCAATAGTTTGGTAGGTTATACTGTCTTAGGTTTTGATGGTACCTGTTTGGGTAAAGCTGTGGTAATAGAACTAGAAATGGAAGTTGTTGGTTTAAATATCATGTTTGAGGGTAGGGGATTATTTTTCTTGGATTACACCTTCTTAGGTAAAGGTGAAGTGCGAGTATGTGATGCAAAAGGGAAAGCAGATTGTGGAAGAGAGCAGTTTATCGATGGGGATAATGGAGGTGTAGTAGAAATGGTTGGTGGAGGCTGGGTGGAATGTATGGGTTAAAGTTTCTTAGGTAATGTTTCGGTTATGGTAGTTGGTGGAGGTATAGGTGGTAAGAAATGTATAGGTGATGGCGAGGGTGTTTGTTGTGTAGGTAAATTAGGTATAAAAAAGGATCATGATGAATAAGTAGGTAGTTTAGCTTTTGATTTGCCTTGGGTATGAGGTTATTTGGCCAAGGTTGACAGGTGAGGTCCTAGGATGGATGGAAGGGGTGAAGGTGAAAAAGGCATGGTGGGTGAGACTAGTGTATGTGTCATAGAAGGTTGGGTCTTCCTTTTAGGTGGAGGAATATTTTTCATGTGGACTTGGGAAGGTGGAGGAATATTTTTTGTATAGGTGACGAAAAGGGTGTTTGTTGTGTAGGTAAATTGGGTGTAACAAAGGATCGTGATGAAGAAGTAGGTAGTTTAGCTTTTGATTTTCCTTGGGTATGAGGTTGTTTGGCCAAGGTTGACAGGTGAGGTCCTAGGATGGATGGAAGGGGTGAAGGTGAAAAAGGTATGGTGGGTGAGACTGGTGTATGTGTCCTAGAAGGTTGGGTCTTCCTTTTAGGTGGAGGAATATTTTTCGTGTGGACTTGGGAAGGTGTGGATAAGTCCAATTTGACGGGTAGATGGACAAGGTTGGATGTCAGCATAATACTAGGGTAGTGATAGGTCTAGATGTGGGAAGTGATGTAGTTGTAGGTAAGTTCTTAAACAGAGGAATGGTTATGAGGCCATAAATTGGCCATAAATTACCATTATTTTTTCCTTCCAAGTTACCTTTGAAAATCAATTTAAATGTAATATAGGAACTTATAGTTTTCTTAAGATAGAATATAGGATATATATCTTGTTCATTCTTTATAAGTCTTTTTTATCTATTTTTTTGACTAATCCTTTTGATTATTTAGGAAAGATGCAAAGTCTTGTGCATGCAGGCCATAAAGGAAAAACAATACTAGTTCTGGGAAAAGTGGAATTTATCATGGATTATATATCTAAACTCAAATATGATTTCATATTCATATTCCTCTCAAAAAATTATGCATGTTCAAAAAAAAAATCATCTCAATCTAAGATCGTGTGCAAAAGTTATATTTGTTTTTAGTTAGCTATGGAACAATTGGAGTTAGCACTAGAACTTACAGTTTTAGTTCCAGAACTTACAAATTTAGTTCCAGAACTTGAAGATTTAGTTCCAGAAAAATTGGAGTTAGCTCTGGAATAGTTGGAGTTAGTTACAAAAAATTTGGAGTTAGCTCCAAAACAATTGAAGTTAGCTTCAAAACAATTGGAGTTAGCTCCGGAACTTGTAGTTTTAGTTCTGGAACTTACAGATTAAGTTCCAGAACTCATAGATTTAGTTCTGGAAAAATTGGAGTTAGCTTCAGAACAATTGGATTTAGTTCTGGAATAGTTGAAGTTAGTTCCGAAATAATTGGAATTAGCTCCGGTACAATTGGAGTTATCTCTGGAACTTGTAATTTTAGTTTCGGAACTTGTAGTTTTAGTTTTGGAACCTACATAAAATGAGTAATTATTAATAATTAGATAATCCAATGGGAAATATGAGATTTTTTTTTCATAGAAATGTTTTTAACAAAAACCTCATTCATATTTACTACAGGTTTTATTAATAAAGAAAAAACTAACTTTTAGTAAGCTAAAGTCTAAGAAAAAGTGTATCAAACGAGAACTAAAAGTTCCACAGCCAAAAATAGTAAATTCAAATGGGAAATCTGAGAGAGTTTTTTGTTCCTAGAAATGTTTTTAACAAAAACCTCATTCATATTTTCTACAGGTTTTTCTAATAAAAATAAATCTAACTTTTAGTGAGCTGCAGTCTAAGGGAAAAGTGTATCAGACAAGCACTAAAAGTTCCACAACCAGAAACAACAAACTCAAATGGAAAATATGAGAGAGGTTTTTGTTCATAGAAACATGTTTAACAAAATACTTAATCATATTTGCTACTGGTTTTACCAATAAAAATGAATCTAACTTTTAGTGAGCTACAGTCCAAGGGAAAAGTGTATCAGATGAGCACCAAATGTTCCATATTCAGAAAAAACAAATTCAAATGAAAAATATGGGAGAGGCATTTGGTTAAACTAATGTTTTGAGGAAAAACCTCCTTCTGATGAAGTAGGAGAATAAAATCATTGTGATTCTTATTACCAAAAAGTAAGGAGAAGATTTGGGAGCAAATCTTCCTAAAATAAGCGATATAAGACTTTGACTCTAATAATATATCTCTCTCCATATTTTGTGGAGATGGAGTTCTTAGTTGTTATAATAGGAATAAAGATAAGATAATATTTTATTTCCTAAAATAAGGAGTTGGTTGGATGCATGAATTATAAATGCAACCTCCCACACTCTTATATGTGAATTTTCAATACCAACAATAATAGATCTATTCTTTCTCAATCTTCTGAGTGAAATTGTTCTGCAGGTTTTGAATTAATTTTGAAAGTATGAATGAAGTCCTCTTCCAAGGAATGACCTGGACACTTATTCCAAGGAAGAAGGATCAAATTTTTATGTTCTTTACTTTTAATGTTTTATGTTCAGTTCTCTATTTTGGGGTTTTCCTTCTATTGTAAACTTCCGATTTCATGTTATGTAATTCTTCTATCCATACAATTTCAGTTGTGAACCTGTAGGTGTGTTATTTATCTTTAGTTTATTTTAATTTAGAAATTTCATTTATGTAAGTGTGTTTCTTTCATGTAATTTTTTTCCTTCTGCAAGTTTTCCTTTATATTTCCACATGTGTGAAATTTATTTTATGCAAGTTTGGATTATGTTTAAAAGAGATGTTTTCCAAAGAAATTTTTATCTTAATGCATATAGCCATCGAACAACAACCCTGGATTGATATTATTAATGGTGAGGATTGACGAACCTCATAAAATGGGTTTGGTTATGGGTAAAGGTTTACATGTAGGAAAAGGTGACGAAGAAGAATCCATTTTAACAAGCATGGTCAGGATCGATTTGGTTACTAGAAATACTTTTGGATAGACCATGGAGGTATATGTAGGTAACATTTGCATTTGAGTCGAAAAGGAGAGCCGAAGACATCCCCAAAGCATGGAATTATCAACGTAATCCAAATAATTGACCATTTATGAAAACAAAACTGATGTAAGAGGAGATGTAGTTGGATTAGTGCCAATCCCTATAAAATATGTCTATGAGACAGGGAATTTGTTAGCCATGGACTCTATGGGTAAAAGAGCCAAGACCAAATTAATGGGATTCTAGAATTCTAACGGGGAATTATCCCCAATAGGAAGTGGCGTGTCTAAAGGATCTCCCATGGGTAGGAGAGATGGTAGGTGGGTGAGGTAGATTCCTCTTTCAGTGGAGAAGAAAGTGGTGATGATTCTCATGTGGGTAGGAGAGTTAATACCATTTCTTGTTCAGTAGGTTGCAAGGTAGATGGTAAAACGACATCAGTATAAATTGTGGACTACTCCATGGGTGAAGGCGGAGATGAAGGGGACTACTCTATGGGTGAAGGATTGGATGAGGTATGCTCCTCTATTGGTAGAGGAAATCATTATAGAATTTCCTCGATAGAAAGAATAGGTGGAAATTGAGGAACGATTGGTATGATATTGAAAATAGAATAGAGTTCACATACATTTATGTCAATTGTTGATGGTTCACCATTTTGATTAGATAATGGTGTATGGTTAGGGAACAAATTTTTAAAGATATGAATGTTTTGATTTACTGGTGCATTCAGGTTGTCTAGGACTAGATCTCCATTATCTAGCATTTCCTGGACAATATTCTTAAAAATTATGTAGTTACTATCAATATGGCCTTTACTGTGATGATAATTACAATAGTCATGTTACTTATACCATACGGGCATAGGACGAGCGGGATCGAAACCAGTATGAGGTTTTATGGGGGGTAGTTCAATGACTCTAGCCTTAAGATTCTTTTCTAAAACTGAAGAATAGGGCTCTACAATTAGAGTGTACTTTCATTTTTCCCGTCAAAAATGATAAAGTCTGAACAGGAGAAAGATTGGAGGAAGATTTGGCTTGATTAGATGGATGGGATGGACTAGATTGAAGAACTATCACGTTGGTAGATCCTTTGGATTTTGAATAATTATTTTAGGGATTTGAAGACAAAGAAGCATAATTTGATTTAAATGTGGTGTTTTTGTTTTGCAATTTGATTTTCTTTTCTTTAATGGCACAAATTTCTAGTTTTTGTGCCATTGTAAATGCTTTGTCGAAGGTATGGAAGGTTTCTAACTACATAGTTGGTGAGATGTGTCTGGCACAAGCTCTAGTGAAAAACTCTATAAGCTCAACTTGAGGTAACTGGAATGTTAATTTTTTAATAAGGCTTTGCCAGCGAGAATCAAAATTTGCAATAGATCTGTTATCATACTATTGTGTCAAGTATAGGTCAATCATGGTGACTTTTTTGAGGACATTGATTGAGAAGTGGTCCAAGAATGCTAGAGCCACTTGGTTAAAGGAGTAGATGGAATGTTTGGGTAAACCAATATACCAATCTAAGGCAGGCTCTGTCAAGGACATGGGGAATGTTTGTAGGAGTAAATAATCATCATGGGAAATTAGGTAGCACCCATGTTTGAATGGCTACAAGTGTTGTTGCAGGTATTCTTTACTATTGAAACAATTAAACTTGGGCATTTCTCAATGTACAGGGTATGGCCGAAAGGGGATAGATGGATGAATAGGCTCATTAACTATTTTGTCATAATTTAAGGAGTTGTGAGAGCTAGAAAATAATGCTTCTAATGTTTGCATCCTTTCCATCATCATCTTAATGAGTTCATTGGTGGTTTGTAAGGAATGGGTTCCTCCTATAATAAAGGGATGTTGATGATGGGTGTATGATGTGGATGGAATCCTAGTATATAGGGGTGCCCAGTATGAGAACTGTGAAGGGGGAATAGATACAGGTAGAAGATATCCTGAATAAGTGATGGAAGAGATTGGGGGTTGTTGGTGATATGTGTAAACAGGTGGGGTAGTTGTAACGAATCTCGTAATAATTAGGGGTAGAGACTATGAGATGGAAAGGAAGAGGTTTTGGAATTGGGTGTGGGTTGCCGACACCATGGGTGGTTGTGATGCAACTGGCACATACGAGGTAAAGGGTATAGATGGGGTCATGCTAAAGGTGGTTGGCGAAGGAATAGTTGACACACGGGTACAATAAATGCCATTGGTGTAGAAATTATAGAGGACGCGAGGTCCAGTTGAGACACCACAAGCAGTAAGGTGGATGAAGGCAATGTTGAGCTAGTGGTAGTTGATGCAGAAGTAGGGGCTAGGGTAGAAGGGATAAACACAGGAATATTATATACCAACTGTCCTGAGGAGTCCCAGGTGGAGGAATGGGAAAGGAAATATTGTAGGGAAGTAGGATTCTGGGCAAGGAGTCTTGTGAACTCCTCATTTCCGGTACTAATGTTTATGGGATGAGTTAGATCCATAGGGGAAAAAGATAGAAGGCAGTAATGGGCTAGGTGGAAGCGGATGAAGGATGGCATGAAACACAAGGGCATTGGTTTGGCTGTGAGTCAACACCATGTGAATTAGCGTATACCTGGTAAACTGTACTTTGTAAATGACACATAAAACAACAAAAATGGAGAAGGATAGATTCCAAGAGGTGAAACTTGGTTGTTGTTCTAATTGAAAATCAGAATAGAGGAACCAACGACTGTTTAAGTAACTAATAATGGTTAAAGGGTGACCAATGATAGTTATATTAACTGATACCGGTTACTGTGGAAAATAAATAGTTTTAGAAAATGAAGCAAAAACTGATGAAAATGGAATAAAGATATTGTATGTGACAGTGATTTAGAATTCTGGGGAGTATGATGATGTCTTGAGAATTTCAAATAGATCATAAGCGGTGATGAATGCTTTTTTGGGTAAAGTGACCAAAAGAGCTAGAAACTGACACCGGTTAGGTAAACTGATGATGGTTAGATGGAAACCAATGATGGTCACTAGACTGACGTTAGTTATTGTGAAATTTAAAGAAGTGAAGAAAATTTGGTTTTTGTGAATTGAGTCGGATGGAGTATTTACCCAGAAGTCTGGGGATGATAGTATTATACCTTGACATGCTTAGAAATAGCCAAAATACTCCAAATATGATGGTGGATTGTGAAAGGAAAAGTAAAGTGGAGAATGTAACCTCACAAGTTAAAACATAACTCAGGGAAAAAGCTAAGAAAAACACACAATCCTGTTAATGAATTTTATGTTTTTAACTTATGTTATTTAAGATTGACTTGTGAATTCAAAACAAAGTTTTTTTGGTTGGGAAGGCATCCTATGAAGATGAAAATTCTAAAGGGTAGTTTCAGGTTATGTTATGGTGGGGGTGGTCCTTTCTCTGAGTTATTGACTCAGACAAAGAAACTAGTTGGGCGCCCACTATTAATCCTCTGATCGTGTGATCATTGAAAACTTCTTCCAAGTAAGGTGTTGTTTAAGAAGAAGTGTAAATTTTTATTTGTGCAGTTTGACACACACACACACACACACACACACACACACACACACACACACACACACACACACACACACACACACACACACACACACACACACACACACACACACAGAGACAGAGAAAGTGCTTTCTATGATTCAATTATGTCAACCATCAGTTGGGCATGACTTCCAATGTATATGTTGCCCTTAGTTTCTAATGTGAGATGAAATGCAACAGTTTTTAGAACCCAAATTGACAATTAGATTCAATGTAGCAAATGATGAATAGGTCAAGAACGTGCTCTTTCACTACTATGTAAATGCAGGAAGAAAGAAATTATTTGTTTTAAACACCAAATCACAAATGTCATTTAGACAATTAGAAGAAAATAATGTTACCAAGGAGAAGATAAAATGTGTATTTTTCAAAAAGAAAGAGACACACAAGATTTCCCTATATGAAGAAAATGTAATGAACCCAAGAGAGGGTTCCACTAGCCATGCTAAAATGTTTCACTGGATTCTTGATAGATTTAATGAAACAGATAGAGGGTGATAGCCCAAGGAGGAATACTTGTTTGTTCGTTAGTTGAAGGTTGTGCGCGTGTTTATGATTTTGATTCAGACTGACCATGAAGAACTTCCTTTTGGCTAGGAGGAACTACCTGTAAATGCAAAATAAGATGAAAAGAATAATATTAAACAATATATGTCAATGGACTTCTTAGCATGTGCTAGATCCGGGAAGTGGGATACTTCCTAGATGGTTGTCAATCCACTTTTTTATATAATTTAATGCAATAAATAACGTAAACAAATATCATCCTACTGTAGCTGATATGATTTAGGCATCTCATTCGAATACAATAAGAAATTCATATATAACATGCAGGGTTGTGATCATATCTAGAGGTTTGGTAGGTGGTTTTGAGTTTGTGTAAGTCTAATAGAGGTCTGGTAAAGTTTATAAATGATTATAGGTAGTTTGAGAGTGGGTATTAGCTTTTTGTCCTGAGTTGGGTTATCAAACACAAAGAACAATGTTAGTCAAGGTGTGACTGATGAAGGTTTAGGGTGGATAAGGGTAGAATGGTTAAATGTCAGAAACAGGGGTCTAGGTTCTCTTTGTGTCTACATAGAGATATGAGGAGGTATGTGGAGTGGCTTCAGGTAGTGTAGCTAGCTTGTGTGAGGCTTTTGTGAGGTTTTAGGGGTGATAAATTCAACTTAGTGAAAGCCCATCAGAAGATACAGTAACTGACGTTAGTCTGGTGACTGATTCTAGTGAAGAGGATACTAACGACAGTTAAGGTGACCGGCATCGGTAGGGTTTGAATGGTGGAAATCAAATAAACTTGGTTTTGGAGCTTCTTTGTGATTTTATAGAGAATGGAAGAAGGGTTGTTAGGCTTGTAAAAATACAAAGAAGGCTCAAGAATGCCTAGGAGTTGGATATAGGGAGATAAGAGGTAGTGGGTGGTTATATTTGTGGGTTGATAAGAAGGTGGGGATGGAGGAATGTAAAGGAGAATAGGGTCTAATAAATAGAGATAAAAGAACCTACAATTTGAGAAAGTATATAATGATGCAAATTAGAACACACTTACTTGTATTTACAGGCATGGTTCGTAGAGAATAGTGATGGTTGATCTATGAAACTGATGATCAGTGCCATGACAGTGCTTCTTAGAATGTTACCTTGAATGCCAATGCCTTCAAATCAGTCTTGGTTTTGGCTAGGGTTGTTTGGATGCTCGAGAAGGATTTGGTTCATGCTTGCATGCAGATCTCTCTCTCCAAAACTCAAAAATGCCCACATTTCAAAATTGTCAAACCCTAGAACAAGGTTGTCAAAAATGAATATATGGAAACTGACAATGTTTTATGGTTAACCAACATTGGTTACGGTAGGAAATCCTAGGTTTTCCAAAAGAACAGATTTTGGATATCTTTTGGACAGTTATGCCCATTGGTTTGGGTCTAAAATGGTATTTTACACTTAGATAAGTGGGAATGCTATTATAGAAAGAATAGGCATCTGATTTTAGGGTCATATTAAGTCTCGGTTAGTTACGGAAAGTAGAGATTGAATCTTAGTTAAAAGAAACATGCTAAGACTAGGTCTATGATGAGGTGTGTAAGTGAAGTGGCTAGGTGCAGTGGCTAGGTGAGGTGTAAATTAATTTAATTAAAGTAAATAAATTAATAGATAAAGTGTGGATGGGTTTTAATTAAATTTTAATTAATTAAATTAATATAAATGTGGGGTAAAGGGGTCGTGGTTATATGAACATGCTATGTTAACTACTAGAAAGGGTATCAAGGGTAGTGTGACCCAAATGTTTTGTCTAAAGTAATCTTCAGTGAAGAAGTTAGAATCCTCCTCCTGGGTATCATAAAGGTGAGTAAATTTTGATTTAGTGATCGATATGCTTATGTGGCTATTGGAATCAAACTCTGAAGCAGTGTGGTAATATTCTTCTAGGTGTTCCAGGCCATTCTCGCAACAGTTCTCATACTAAACAATATCTTCACACCTCCCAAAATGTATCATTGGCTTCCCAGATACACTTTGTGGAAGTAAAAAATATCCTCTAGGAAATCAAATAGAGCTTCCTAGATCACACAGAGTTCAAGATCATGGAGCAAATTGTATTGTTCCCAATACAATGGATGATGAACTACGGGAAAGGAATCAGCTGGGGGAAAGTTAAAACCTCGTAATGCCATCTAAAATTATCATGTTAGATAGTGGATCAGTAGATAACAAGAAAAAACTAAGCATTATGGTTAGATTTTAGTAGAATATGGTGACAAAGTATAAAAAACATAGGAATCACTAACGATTCCAAGAAATCACTAGCGATTGGGGTAATCGCTAGCGATTACTGTGGTATCTAACAAATTCTTAAACAAAGATTAAATTAATAGATTAAGACATTAATCTAATAAAAGTGGAGTGTTATTTCACATGTAAATGATGTATAAGCATGGACATACCTGCTCCTAATGTCTCAAATGAATCAAAACAAGTGATATACCTTGCAAAATAGATTAGTACGATAGATGAGTGGAATAAGGTGGTTGGAGGGTGCACATGAGTGATCTGGTGATGAATTTGACGTTCGTTGAATAGAATGATGTTAGATGAAGTTGATGTAAAGTGCTTGGATACTTGCTGAGTTGGGATCGAGACAGAGTATACCTTCAAGAGCTTGAGGATTCATGTTGTGAAATGAGGTTTGCAAACAAGTATTTATAGATCTTTGGTGACTTCGAGGAAATCTAGTTTGGATAGAAAATTTAATGATTCCCTTCTATTTTGAGCTCAAAATGATGGATTTTGAAGTGATTAGGATGGGGGATGGTTTAAAAAAATCACAAGCTATGTTTGTTAGGATGAGAGGATTTGAGTTTTTTATAAGTTTAGTTAGAGGAGGTTAGTGATTTTAGATGGTGGTTAATTAGAGATAATTTAGTGACTTTAGAAGGTAGTTAGGTGGTTAGTGACGTGTTATATTTAAAAAAACAAGGTGTGAGGGTGAGGTTTGAGGGGATAATAACTATTTTATCTATTTCAATTAATCAAATAATCATTTTAGATTTTGGAGATATGATGGGTCGTAAACATATTAATTTGAAAGGGGTGATATAGTGAGGCATCGTAAATGTGGCGTCTTTGGTTGTGAGTATGTTTGGGCTTGGGGGATGTAAATTTTTAGTGTCTACAATGAAAAAATGAAAAGGGTTTCCAAGCACCTAAGTTTTCTTAAAGTACAGTTAAATATATTGTATGCTCATGTGCATGATGACAATGACTGGGTATGGATTACCCAAACACAAGATAGCCTTGTTAAGAAGAATATGAAGGAGACAGGGGTGGTTCCACCTCTGAGAGAAATTATTAAAAAGGATGCTATGAAGATAAAGAAAGCTTTGTATTCAAAATATTCAAAACATCTGTGTGCGTCCTTATCTCCACCAAATGAATCTCAATCTAATATTCGAGAAGTCTTTCTCGAACTAAATAAAGCTCCAAATTTTGTTGCATATGCCTTAACTTCATCTAGTGAAGAAGAGGAGACTATGCAAGCTGAAAATCTAGCCAATGAAGCCCAAGTGCAACCCTCTCAATATTCTTCCTCCACTTCACATGAAGCAAGGAATGATTGGGCAGAACGATTCGTAACTTCCCACAAAGAACATCTAGATTGGGAGGAAAAATAAGATTCCTTAGTGAACATTAAATTCAATCTAAGGATGGGAATCTTGAAAAGGGTAACCAAAAATAAAATGCTAATACTTCAAGCCATTGTTTGGCAAAAACCTTCAGAAGATCTCCTCACTCTTACAAAGAAAAGTAAAGCCAAAGCTTCCAACTAGTGAAATATGAGTAAGATCTGGAATCCTTCATATGGGCTACAACATAAGTAGTTGTAGAAGTAGTAAGGGGAGTACATACTAGAAATAATATAAAGGAATGCATCATCATAAAGGATCAGGAAGAATCATTATTGAATAAGAATGAAAGACTCATTACAACAATGACATCATTGTAGAAAACATTAATATAAATGGGGTAGGTCATTAAAAAAGGCATTTGTAAAGACCCTTCAATTTCTACCATGGATGATATTGGTATAAGCTAGAGATATGATATTTATATGAAGGAAAAACTAAGGGAATGGAATGAATAGGTAAGAATACTTTCTTTGTAATTTGATGACATTATTTCCAAATGAAATCAGGTCTTCTCAAAATCTTTGGTCATGGAAGTATTTATAGGAAACCATGAATTGGTTTTAGATGAATATTTCGGGACATCACTTAAACAATTTTTGGTTAATTTTCAAAAGAGAATAATTGAGGTGAACGATGGGGAAACTTCACATGTCATTGAGATTGTTTCCAAAACAAGGGGAAAAATTAAACAATAGAGACTCTGAAGGAAATTGCCAAAAAAATAGTTGGTAGTCAAAAGGATTTTCTTGACAAGTCTACTATGCTATATAGAAGCCTGATTTTTGATAGAAACAAGATATGTAGAAATTCTCATATTTGCAAAAACGTTATTGAGGAGGCACGAAATTGAGATGATAAAACAATCCTCAAATGAGAGCAACAAACCTAGGAAGCAACTGTGCCCATGGACTCTAATCAACAGAAACCCATAGTTAAGGAAGAACCATAGTGACTCATAAATGGTAGTATCTAAGATAGGTGGGTAAGCAATACAATATGCATGACACATTAATAGATGAATATTTATAATTGATTGAATATTCGTGTATATATTCCAAATGCTATACTCACCTAAAAATGTATTTGTTTTATTCATACACAAAGCTCCAAATATGTCACTGTGGCATAAAATAGCGTACATTATTCTCAATTATCCATAATTGAGTATCGATCGCTAAGCTAAAAATATCTTACATATTTTTTGTTAAATCATAGTGATACCAAATCTTACAAATATATGTTGCAACATAAGCTAGAAAGCGCTAAGCCAAAAAATTCATTCTTTGACTTGTTAAATGTTATTGACATTAAATCTATAAATTTATAGTAGTGGTAATGACTTAGCGGCCTAAGAGTCCAAAATATCCATTGTTGAGTATCAATCACTAAGCTCAGAGAAAATTTTTGAGGCATAACCTAACAGCTACTAAGCTTGCAATTTCATACTACTTTAATTTAATTTTTGAAATCCTAGCGACTGCTAAGCTACAAATAATATGTTGTGGCAATACCTAGTGGACGCTAGACTCAAAATATATTTCTTTATTTTGTTAAATCCTATCCGCCGCTATGTTCGAAATATTATTATGTGGTAGTGTCTTAGCGGCGTATCACTTCATGATATCCATTATTGAGAACTAGTCGTTAAGCTCAGAAAAGGTTTTAGTTAATTTTAGTTGAATCCTACCAACAACATATCTTCAAATAATATGTTACAACGTAGGATAGCATACACTAAGCTAAAAATTTCATTCTTCATCTTATTAAATTCTCGACGCATATAAGCTTGAAATATTCTATTGTGGAATCAAGTAGATGACATATAGCTCAAAATTTGTTAATTTGATTTTTTAAAGCACAACACTAACAACTTACAAACACTACGAGTATGCATATTCTAGTGGATGCTAGAATATTGGAATCTTAATTCACAACCTCTATGCCCCAAATATTATGGGTTAAATCATAACGAACGCTAAACTTAAATTATTACAATGTTGTAAAGGCTAGCAATCACCAAGCTCAAATCAATTTCATTTAAAATTTAAAATCCTTTCGAAAAAAAAAATATTATGTTGTTTTAGTACGTAGCAGCAGCTAATTTCATATTACCTTAATTTAATTTGTGAAATCTTAACAACCACAATGATACAAATAATATGTTGCAGCAATTCCTAGCAAACACTAGACTCGAAATATCTTTCTTTATTCTAGTAAATCCTAGCGATCACTATGCTCCAAATATTATGATGTGGCAGTGTCTTAACGGCATATAACTTCATGATATCTATTTTTGAGAACCGATTGCTAAGCTCAAAAAATGTTTTTGAGACATAACCTAGCATCCACCAAGCTCGCAATATCTTACTTGTTTTTCATTGAATCCTAGTGACACCATATCTTCAAATAAAATATTACAATATAAGTTAGCAGGCACTAAGCTAAATTTTTTATTCTTGTTCTTATTAAATGCTCGAGACATCTAAGCTCAAAATATTCTATTGTGTAAGCACCTAGAGAATGTGTAGCTCAATTTTTTTTAATTTTATTTGTTAAAACATACCACTGACAACTTACAAACATTATGAGTATGCATATTTTAATGGATGATATCATCCTAGAATCTTCATTTAATCTATTAAATCCTTGTGACCGCTATGCTCCAAATATTATGGGTTAAATCCTAACAAGAGCTAAGCTTAAATTATTACATCGTTATAGAGGCTAGCGACCACTTATCTCAAATCAATTTCATTTAAAATGTTAAATCCGGCCGAAATAATTTTGTAAATATTATGTTGTGACAGTACGTAGCAGACACTAATTTCATAAGTTACTTTACTTTAGTTTTTGAAACCCTAGCGACTGCCAAGCTCCAAATAATATGTTGTGGAAATACCTAGTGGATGTTATACTTGCAATATCTTTATTTATTTTGATAAATCCTAGCAATTTCTATGTTCCAAATATTATAATGTGGTAGTGTATTAGCGGCCTATGACATCAAAATATTCGTTATTGAGTACCAATCACTAAGCTATAAATATGGTATTGTGTAATACCCTAGTGGCCGCTAAGCTTGCGATAGCTTTCTATTTTTCTTAAATACTAGCGACAACTTATATCCTAGAGACTAATAATATTGTGGCCTTCCATAACAACCCTAATGAGTTAATATATATGACAACAATCTATTTTCCGCCAATAATACGTGGCCTATTGATAGTATTATTTTAAAATAATTATATCGTTGTGAATACAAATCTATGTGATTTTTGGTCATAGCTTACAATGTGGAAATGGAACTATACATTTAAATACATAGTGATTAAAATATTTAATATATAAAATTTAGGCATATATATAATATGTTTACCTTCTATTGCATGAAAATTTATCTCACAATTAAAAAACTTAATATGGTTTTACAATTTTAAACTATTTTGTTAAACTCAAATATCTTCTCAGAAAATCAACACATTAACTATATAAACAATGTACAATGAAATAATAACCTTCGGTTGTTTCTATCATCATTATAAAAGGAAAAAAAGGTAGACATAATGAATACCAAAACAATATTTTGAGTCTCACTAAACATTACAATTTTACAAACTAGCAATTATGAGATTGGCCATCATTATTAGGAAAACAAAATCTAGAGGGGGACATAGATCAATGGAAACTTGAAAGTGCTCAAATAAAATATAAACCGGACCTGAAAAGGGATTAAATATTCTTTGGTTGGGGCAAAAAATATTCCTTATTTTCTTGAAGAGCAAGGCGGTGTGACAAAATGATCAGAAGAAACCAGTAAGTAGAGTTAGGTCGTGGAGCATGTTTTCATAGGGAAAAGAAGGGCTAAACTGACGTGAAAAAGACTGGAACTAGTAAGCACAAAAAACTTTGAAAAAATGATCAGAAGGAGCTGATAATAAGAGTTGGGCTTTGGAGTGCATTTTTCTAGGGAAAAGCAGAGATGGACTGACATAAAAAAGGTAGGATATGGTTGAAGACAGAATGACTGAACAAGCTTGCAGTAAAAAAAGTGAACATTTAGTATAGTATACATTTTTGATAAATACCTAATTTAGATACGAGATTATTTTGTGTTTGGTGATACCATTCAAACCACTGTATGCTGCATCTAACTAACTATCTTCACTATTTTTTTGTAACCCCTTTTTCTTCCCTAGTGTGTGTGCACCCTTTTTTTTACTTCCTTATTTTTCCCTATTTGTTAATCCACGAATGAAATTATAATTACTTCCTGATTGTTCCCTAGAAAAAAAGACTGAGCTTTTTTGCATTTGGTCCTACAATCTTCTGCTTGCTCGTATTGTTTTATGATTTCACAAGATGTTGTTTTGCAAGACCAAAAAAACAAAAACTGTAAAAACTAGTTCTCTAGGGTATTAAATATTTTTTTTCTGGCATAGTCCACGTTAGAAATTTTTAAAATATAAAAAGTACGGGATATGAAAATTTGAAAATTAGACTGGGGGAATTTGTGTTAATATTGAAATTTAAAATTCTAAAAAATGTGGGAAAAATTCACAATTCAAAATTTGAATTTACCACTCATTAAGAAAAGGTGCGAGATATCAATAAAATAAACAATATTGAAAACACCACTTTTTGTTATTGGTTATAGCTTAAAATAGTTAAAATGTAATAAAACATATAATATTATAATAAAACAGAAGAAATAAAGTGTATGAATGTATAAGCACATTTATTTTTATTTTTATCAAACTCAACCTAGAGAATGTTAGATGTAGTGCACTAATGAAAAATAATTATCCAATTACTTTGTGCCACGTGGCATGTTTTGAACCTGGTAGTTATATAACATTATTATTGACACATTTACTATGAAATTTAACTATAATGAAACGATTATAAAATATTTCGAAACAATATGAAGTCACAATATTATTATATAAATAGCTACCAGTAAAATGAAGACACATGGCATGAAAATTCTTAAATCTGAGAAGGTGTTTTTTTGCATTAAAACAACAAAAAACAATAGCACCTCAATGTTGTAAATATAGTGTTTACAATGACAAGAGGTATTGGTATGTAGCTAGTTGTCGCTAAGCTATATCATGATTTGTTATTCTATCACTATTTCCAAATTAAGTAATTGTTGTGCCCAGCGGACCCTATGTCATTTCAATCAATAAATAAAGTGGCTGAGCAGTTAGTATGCATTTTCTTTGATAAGAACCAATGTGAATTACATGTTGCAATGATTCATCTTATCAAAACTACAAAAAATATCACTTGCTCTCATGGGTATATATGGATTCCAATTTACATAGATATATCTTATATGATATAAATATGTAGTGATCAATTGGGAATGCTATGTAAATTCCACCCAAAACAATACAATTACAATCAATGAAAAACACTATCGATCCAAAGCAGAAAAAATAGTGATTACAATGACAAGCGATAATGATAGGGGCCTAGATGCCGCTAAGCTAGACCATTGTTTGTTATTATATAGTTATTCGCAAATTAGAATTTTTTGAGCCTAGTGGCCACTACGTTATTCCTTGTAACTAGTAACGAAGATTAGTAGTCACTAAACATTTTCTTTTATACAAACCGAATGTCTTGAT
The DNA here is from genome assembly GCA_019776745.2 of Taxus chinensis. Classification (NCBI taxonomy): domain Eukaryota; kingdom Viridiplantae; phylum Streptophyta; class Pinopsida; order Cupressales; family Taxaceae; genus Taxus; species Taxus chinensis. The sequence goes on from CM034151.1 coordinate 705,023,257, forward strand.
CCCTCTTGACAGAATGTAGTGTAGGAATTGGCTTCACTAGGTAACGTGCAGCCAATTTGATATAATTATAATCATTGAAAATTACAATCGATCTTAAGATGTAAAGATAATGATTACTATGAAAAGAGGTAATGAAAGGATCCTAGCGGCCTCTAAGCTAGACCATGAGTTGTTAATCAATAACTACTTGGAAATTGAGAAATTGTTGAGCCTAGTGGCTGTTAGGATTATTTATTTGATACAAATGAATATGGATTATAATTTACAAAGATATATCTTAGGAGAAATAAATAATTCTTGAATCCTCTCGATAGAATATATTTTAAAAATTGGGTCTTCCATGTAAATTCCACCCAATACGATACAATTACAATTAATGAAAAACACTATCAATCCAAAGTAGAACAAATAATGATTACAATGAAAAATGAAAATTGTAGGATCCTAGCGGCCACTAAGATAGACCATTATTTGTCATTATATAGTTATTCTCAAATTTAGAATTGTTGAGCCTAACAGACGATACGTTAGTCCTTTCAACTAGTAATGAACGTTGGTGGTCACTAATCATTTTATTTGATAAGAATAGAAAGTATTGATCCCTCTCAATGGAAAGAATTGTAGGAATTCACTCCACCAAGTAACGGGTTGCCAATTTTAAAACATTATAATCATTGACAATTACAATCGATCTAAATATTTACAGATAGTGATTTCTATGATAAGATGTAATGATATGATCGTAGTGGCTGCTAAGCTAGACCATGATTTGTTATTCAATGGCTATTTTGAAATTAAGAAATTGTTCAGCCTAGCGATTGACGCCATTTTCTCTGAGACAAACAAATATGTATAATTTTCAAATATATATCTTAGGAGAAATAAATAATACTAGATGCCTTTCAACAGAATGTAGTGCAATAATTAGGTCAGCCAGGTGAATTCTACCCAATATGATATAATTACAATCAATGAAAAGCACTAACCATCCAAATTTGAACTGATAGTGATTATAATGGGAAATTGTAATGATAGGAGCCCAGCGACCGCTAAGGTAGACCATTATTTGTTATTATTTATTAATTCTCAAATTAAAACTATTGACCCTCGTGGCCACTACGTTATTCCTTTCAACTAGTAATGAATGCTGACAATTGTAGTCATACTTTATACCCTTAGACCAATAATCTAATGCCATGCACATCGACCTACCACCCAACAGGTGCTAGGCACTCACCAGAAACATGCGCAGGCACCGAGTCTCTCCTTTATGTGAGTCTTGTGAGAATGCATTATATTATAATAGATATTCAAATGGAAATGAGCAAAAAATAACCATGCAACATTCTAAGAACCTAGAATGAGTTATCATCTCATTACATCCAGAAAGAAGAAATAACAAGCAACATATGGAACTGGTTCATACAGAAAGAAAATGCATAAGTATTATACTTTTGAACACATATGATTTATCACAGAGCCTTATATTCATATTAACATATCCAGTAATCCACGTTAGATCCCTTGAGGTCATAACAGACCTTCATATAACCATAAAGAGCCCATTCATGCATCAATACTACATTATTTTTATCACATCACAAGGAAGAATGCAGATCCATCCCTCTAAATGTTACATGATTCATATATCTCCCTAATCCCTAAACCTTAGAACCCTCCATATATTTTTATAGAGCTTCACCTCTCATCTATTTCCCTCCGACCTTTTTTTCTACTTTTGGGTGCTTGTATTTATAACTTTAGAAAACACCGCCATGCCTTTCTAAAGTTATAGATCGGTTTCCAAGTGAATGAGTGGTCCTCCATGGGAGCATGCATTCTTAGATCCAAGCTCTCTAGTCTTTACAATGATGTCTTCTGGAACCTTCCATTGCATGCCTAGAATATTCCCTTTTTGATCCCATAGTTGCCAAGCTGGAACGTTATCCAAAAGGGTAATTCTTTTCTCAAGTGTTTCCTGGGTGCCGAATACGGATAAGTCCAAAACCTATCCTTCCTTTCATGTGCACACCATGTGTTCTACAAAACACTGCTATAATCCTTCCTTGTGTGCCCTTCTTCAACTAGGTCCCACGTGCCCACAAGCCTTCTCATCCTTAGCCAATATTCTAGGGCCCAACATCACCCCAAACTATTCCTATTCCCTGTCCTCAAAAACACTCTTCAAATAATAAAGAATGGTGGATCCTTACAAATGTTTGGAATGGAAGAATAAAGGAATTAAGAAATGGGGAAAAGACTGAAATAATGGGGAACTTGTTTATTTCTGGAGGAAGAGAGGGAAATCCTTCCCTAGTTCTACTTCTAACTTTCCCTAAGCATCGACCTCGTTCTAAGCTTGCTGATAGAGGTCATCCACCAAGGTGCTCACTTCTTCAAAATTTAGATCCTCTCCCTTAGCACTCATTGTCTCCATGATTTCCTCTAGTGTTTTTCCCAAATACTCGAATGCATCCATCCTTTGACTAATTTGGGGTTAAAACTCTTCTAGCCGGTTCTTGATTGAGCCCTGCAAGGTCTTAATGGCCTCTGATATCTTTTCCACATTGGCTAGGATTTTGTCTCACTCATCCCTATTCCCCTAATTATTTTATTGGAACTCCTCGAGTTCCATTTCATGGGTGGAAACTAAGATATTGGCCACTCTATCCCTATCTATGTAGTTATAATAGGCAACCTCAACAACTTGCATGTTGGTTGTTACATTGGTGAGGATCTTGTTGTACTGAGAAAATTTTTCCACAACCTTCATCTTATTTTCTTTTTCTTGGCATACCAATGCCTCTTCTGTGGATTCTAAGGCAAGTGGTTACCTCTCCATAGTGAGTATGTGGGTCAAGTCCTCTAGGCACTATAAGGCTAATCCATATTTTTGTGTGGGCAGTGTTAAGTCTTGATGCTTTAAGACAATGGAATATGTAATCATCTCTATTTTCTTGTATGCCTCGTGCACCCTTTCCTTTTCATATTTTAAATCATGCCTTAACCAAGTGCTGATTATCTCCTCCTAATTCAAGTCCTTAATTTTCTTAAGGAGATACTCCTCCTTTTTCTCTAACTCCACCTCTAGGAACTTCACCCTGTCATTTCTTTCAAAGAGTCTAGCTTCAACCTCAACTGAAACTTTTTTCAGCATGTTGCAGATTTTCTCATCTGATAATTTTTTAGCATTCACCAAGGGGTTTATTTCATTTGTTTATGGCACCTTCATCAATGCTCCTTATCTTATTTCAAATTCAGGCTCATCAATGTGGGACTCAAATTCCCATGATAGAATTTCCCTCGCTTGAGGGTATGTACCTTCCTCACCAAATGAATCCATAGCCAAGAGTTGGTCCCTTGGTATGGTGCTATGATAGCATGTGCACAACACCTTGTTTAGATCATTGATGTAGCTCATTCCTTGACCTTATGCTGCTTTTGTTCTCTTTTCTCCCTGTGTGTGCAGCCCTTGGAAAGCTTACATCTAAATTGGGATCTCCCCCTATGTTGTCATTTTCTTTTCCTACGCTTTCCCTCTTCAACTTCCTGTGGCACCTCATCTACAATGCGTTCTACCTCTTGTTCCACAAAATTCTTGATGATTCCCACCACTTCTCTCTTTTTGTACTCTTCTATTAGTTCCTTTGTGAGGCTTGGGGTCCTTTGATCCTTTGTATATACTTCTCTGCTCATCCCCTTGCCTTGAGCCTCATCTTCTTCTTTGTAATTCTTCTCCTCATCTCCTTCTTCCTTAGAATCATGCACCTCATAGATCATATGGTCTTCTCCTCCTTCATTCTTGTCATCATCATCCTTTTCATAGATGTAGGCATCTAGACTCTCCATTTCTTCCGAGTATGCCTCATCCATCACCTTCTGCTTTCTCCTCACTAGGGATTCTAGTACAGGAGATTCTTCTTTTTCTTTCTCTTTTACAGGTGATCTCTTTATTGGTGATTCCTCATGGGTGAGTCTCTCTTCCTACTTTGACACCTCTTCTTCTGGGGTCTTCACCTTGATAGGATACTTCTTTCTCCATTCATAAGTACTAGACTTAGGGTTTGCCTCTGACGTGCTCACCATTTATGCGGTTTGGAAATTTGGTGCCTTCTTCTCCTGCACCTCTTCTATTTCTCTCTTCCTTGGCATGGAATTATTCATTCCTGTAGGGTCTTTAGGAATGGAGACATCATTCTCCAAGTAAGCACCCTTTTCAAATTTTGGCCTTATGCATAGATACACCCTAGTTACAGTCCTCCCTACAATCGGCAACATTAAAGGCTTCATCATTTATACTTCTTGAGAGACATATTTATCCACATATGCATGCTTCTTATGGTAGACAAGCTTCCAATGTAGCTCACAGTGGTCTATATCTACCTCACTAAGGTCAAGCCTTAGTCTCTTGGCCTCCTTGAAATGATTGACTTTGGCTTGGAAGTATTGTGCGGTGAAAGAGAAGGGTAGGTTGCACCATGGATTCATATTCCCATATGTCAATGTAAATATACCAATGCAAAAGTGTTGGTACAATACAAATTATTTCTCTCCATCCATGAGTGCTAGTAACTCCTCTACAATCCTCCATTCTACTATGAATGCGTCACACATTTTCTTGTACCACTTTTCCAAGTGTGCCTTATGAGCGGTCATAATGGTTTCACAAGTGTACTTTGTAAACCTTTTTACAGGTGAGGGATCCTCTTCTAGGTACTCCCAAATAAACTATTCTGGCCCATCAGGCATTCTAATATCTGAAAATACAATGGTGAGGAGGACATTACTGTAGAGTATCTTTTCTCCCTCATGTGTGTTTCTTATAATATCATATGTGATGAAAGCATAAAAGTTATAGATTGTTCCCTTTGATATCTTCTGGCATACATTTAGCCATGCCTTGTTTACTTGTGTCCATCATTTCTAATCATTGAGCTTGTTCACCAAGCACGTGGCCATCCTCATAACTAGGTCTGGAATCTCAGTGATGTTAAAGTATCGTGACCCCTTCTTGTATTCATATGTGGCTACAGTATCCTTGATAACCTCCTTGTTTCTCATATCATCATCTATGTTATCTCCTTCAAAAATAATGCCTGTGAACTTGGATATCAGTTGTGGTATTATGCATATCTTCTGCCCCACAAAATAAAAGTGATCCTCATGCATGCGCAACATCAACCATTGGTAAAGGCACACAGGCTTGCCAAAGTAAGGAAACTCATATAGTTGTAATAATCCAGCCTTCTCCAATTTGACCGTCACCTCATCGTTGTAAATGGGCATTCCATCTGACGTCCTCTTATTAGTTGGTTGGACAAAATCTAGCATCGTTTCCTTCTTGATTTTTCTCGTGTGATGGTTCTAATCACTCATGGCCATCTTTTGCAAGTGTGAATCCCACTCTTTTCCTAGCAATACCCCATACGGGTACTGCATTTCCACATACCATTCTTCATTTGAGCTTGTGACAATAGTGGTTTACTTTCCCTTGCCCTTTCCCTTTGTTTTTTTTAGTGAAATGTTTGGTTTCTTTGATACCATTTTTCTGGTCGGGATGAACTTAAAAATCCTTCCTCTTGCTCTACTCTACTAATTTTCTCAATCCCAAAGCTCACTCCAAAACTTCAACTCCTGGAATGAATCCTTCTTTCTCTATGCCTTAGCTACCAAACCCTAGCTAGGAAAAGCTTCTACATGATGGTGCTTTTCACACAACCTTCCCTACACCCGTGTACTCCTTCCTTCCAGTTTGTAGATCTATTTTAGTCGTACACTCAAATTTGTTAGATTCTTCTTTCTTTGCACAAATTTATCTTTGGATGCCCTAGTTCACAAGAGATTCTTTCACTTCATAATCACAAGGTAGATTAATGATGTTCCAAACTTCATATTTATAGCTTTGCCCTCTTTACAACATTAAATGTTATACCACCTACCACCATACTTGACACTAAATGTAGCTTTTTCCCTAAAAATTGACCTCAAGTGCTTTTACCCACGCACCTAATTCTGTGTGAGAAACTTGACAACCTTTTATTATGCACAAATCCAAATAAACTAAAGAATCTGTGCATGCATCACTAGCGCCGAAGGCACTTCTTCTATCCTTTACCTGATTTTTTCTTTCTCCTACCTCATGTTGTTCCTATGCTTTCCATCCTTTGTATGTTTTCTTTATTACATCTTTGACACCATACTTTATCATCCACCATTTCCTCACATGCTTTCTCACCCTTACGCACTTCCTTCTACTGGTCCTTTTAACTTGTATTATAGGCTTATAATTTGTTTTACATTACTCTACCCCACACTAAAACAAATGTGCGATCTTCTGCGATACACAATCTTGGAAAAACAAAATATGTGGTTACCGACACATAAGGCACAAAATGAAACAAAAATAAGGGAATAAGCAATGAGAAATGGAAACACAAGAAAATAAAAATCATAAATGGAAATTCTAGACTAATTGGAAACACTTCCTTATTACAAACACCAAGAAGACTTATTTATAGTAGGGATTCAACCTACTCCCATTGAAATGACTAGGTAATCACGTCCCATCCAGAACTTGCAACTGGAAAGCACCTGAATCAAGAATGTACAAGATGATGTAGGGTACCAACCAATGGACTTTCAACTTCCCAGGATGGCACAGATACTTTGAATCATATAATAACACCATCTGCCCAACCTCAAACTTCTTTTTCTTGATATGAAGATCATGCCATGCCTTTTGTCTTTCTTTTTCGGTCTTATGGCTCTATCTAGCAAGTGATCACCTTTCTTCTAACTGCATCAACTTATCAATCTTTTCTTCCAGTGCTTGATCATCTGCTAACCCTCTTGCGTGCATTATACATAGTAATGGTAACATGAATTCAACTAGAAAAACAACCTCCACGCCAAACACCAATTGAAATGGTGTGGTCTTATCCAACCTCCTTTAGGTTGTCCTGTATGCCCATAGAACAACTAATACTTTGTCATCCCAATCTTGTCTTCCAACACCATAGATATTAGTTAACGTGTGACTTAGTATCTTGTTAAATTCCTCAGAAGTTCCATTTTCTTGAGGGTGATGAGAGGTAGTCTTGTGATGGGCCACCATAAATTATGTTAACAGAATCCTAACCATTTCATTGAGAAAGTGTGTACCTCTATCACTTGGTAAAATTAAAGGACAATCATACCTGATGATTATGTTCTGCCATAAAAATATAGTAGTTTTCGCTTTGGTGTAATCCCTTTTAGGTGGTGCCTCTTCCCATCATGTTAAATAGTCAGTGCAAGTGATGATATACCGCGAACCATTCCTTCATGCGGTTGATATAATTGGCCCTACAAAGTCAATTTCCCATTTTTAAAATGGTTCGCCATTGGATATTGGTCACAAGGGAATTTCATCCCTCTTTCTTGGTTTGCCAAGGTGCTGGAAATGGTCACAGGCCTAGGAAAACTCAATACAGTCCTTGTAGATGGGTTCCCACCAAATCCCTACTAATAAAATCTTCCTCACGGTAGCATTTCCTGCATAGTGTGCTCTTGTAATCCCACCATGCTCTTGATATTTAATTTCCACGTGCTCATGATCCAATACTCATCGGCATAGAACCTCATCATGACCTAGCTTATATATATCTCCACTAATCAAAATGTAAGGTGCGACGAGTATTGATAACTGCTTCCTCTCTAGAGCCTTCATCCCTTCCGACACCACACCTATTTTTAAGAACACCACAATATCTTTCAAGTCTGAGGGAGCATGCCACAACCTAAATAGCTGCATATCTAGAATAGTATCCTCAATGATTTGTGCATCCTCCCCTAATTTAATCCTTGATAAGTAGTCAGGTCCTGAATTGCTTTTTCCTAGTTTTACAACCACTATGAACTCAAATTCTTGAAATAATAGGACCCAATGGCATATGTGCCCTTGCAACACTAAATTTTTGACTAAGTACTTCAATGTCATGTGGTCCGTGTAGAATATAAATGGAATTTCCAACATATACTACCTAAACTTATGTAGCACGTAGATCATAGACAATGCTTCGTGCTCAGTAGTTTTGTAATTCTATTCTGTTGATGTCAACTTTCTACTTACAAAGCACAAGGGATGATAAATAATTCCCTCACCAGGTTGTGCTAGTACTACTCCCATAGCTGTCCCTGAGGTAATAACATACACATGGAAAGGCTTATCCCAAGAAAGAAAATGTAATACGGACATCATGACAAGCCTATCCTTCAAAGTGTCAAATGTCTTATGTTGCGCCTCTCCCCAATGAAAGGAACTCTTGTGTTTTAACAACTATTCCAAAGGCATGGTGATCTTGGAATACCCCTTTACGAAATTTGTGTAATACCCCATATGCCCAAGGAATCCACGCACAACACTTTGACTAGTAGGCTCCCCTAATGTCACAATAACTGTAACTTTAGCAGGATCCACTAGTAAACCTTCTTTGCATATAATGTGTCCTAACAGGGTTCCAAATGGGGTAGCAAAGACACATTTCTTAATATTAAGGGATATCCTTAATTGCCGACATATCTTAAACATCAATCTTAAATTGTCACAATGGTCTTTCACCAATCCATACACAGTCTAATCATACAGGTAAACCTGAAAAAATTTATGGATGAAATCCTTAAATGCTTGTACCACAATACGTGAGAACACAACAAGTGCATTCTTCAATCCAAAAGGCATAACTGTATAAGCAAAACTTCCCCATTCAGTGGAAAAATTTGTATTTCTCTGGTCTTCCTTTGCAATCCTGACTTGGTGATACCCTGAGAACCCATCCTTGAAAGAGTATACTTTGCGCCCAACTACTCCCTCCAAAAAAAATTTACTAAAGGGGGTTAGGAAAGGATCAATGAAACATACTGCATTCACATCCCTATAGTCAACATAGTTTCTTACCCTTCCATCCTTCTTTATACTGATGACCATTGGGCTTATCCATTCTGATTCATCCACTGCCTTAATGATACAAGATGATATCATCTTATATATTTCTTCCTTGACCCATCCGTGCAAATTTAGATTCATCCAATAAGGCCTCTTCTGAGTCTAGCACACACCTTCATTCAACTTGATCTTCATCTCCCCCAAGGAATGGTGAATTCCTTTGAGTTCATGGTACCCACGAGGGAATAAATCTTGGAACTCGCGCAACAAATCAATGACTTTTGAAACTTATTTTTTCTAACTAATAGTCACCAATAATAGATTCCTTTGGTTATGTTTCTGTCCTAATGTTAACCTTCTTTATTTTCCAGGACTCATGGTAGGCGGTGCTTGCTCATTAATGCTATCTATGATTTTGTGTGTACCTTTAGAATGGTTAACATCCAAAGTTTCGATTTCTTCTCCGTTTACTACATAGACCATCTTTTCTTTTTCTTTTTCCATGCACGCATGCTCAAGATGTACTTCAGTTGATTCCTCTTCATTGAGGTGCATCCCCAAGTAAGGCTCACTCAATAATTCCAGTATCCTATATTCTACCATAGCAATATCTCCCATCGTAAGGAACTTGATTACATGTAACGTCCTATCCAATGATGGATTTGTAATCTTATATTTGAAGGCTTGAATGAGAGCATCCGCCAAATCCTACCAATTTTTTGTTTGACGACGCATATCTGAATAAATATATGCACATCCTTGTAAGGTGGAATACAAATTATGCACTCATAATGAAGGTAGTAATGCTTCTACACTTCCCATCCAGGCCTTCTCGCATGTTTGGATTTGAAATGAGGTGGTCTCTTTACTATGGTATTATTGTATGACTGTTGGCATGTTGCTCTTGGAGAACCTTACAGAAAATGTAATTCTTACCTTGCGCCACTCTAGGAGGTTCTCCCAATTTGTAGCCCACTCACGCGTTGCAGAGCTGACTAGGTTGTAATTGAGAATTCCTCTTCTCTCATCCTCATCCTTCCATTGTGCCTCCATTTCTACCAAGAAAATTTTGAGGTATGCTCCTCCAAAGTAACTTGGTAACTTCTATCCTCCTAGGCGCTTGACCGAGCGTGCCTTCATCACCCTTATTATAGATCTTCTCAATTTTCATCTAATCAACTCATTGGTCACATTTGCCCAATTTTCACATGCTACACTAGTGGTATCACTCAAGGAATGAGAATATTCAAACTAGATGACTCCCTCCGTGGGATTAATCATCTCAGGATCTTTGATGGAATGCACATAGATTTTGTCAAGGACATTTTCTCCCAAGGGCATGGTATAGGGCACTAACTTCCCATCTTTCAAAGATATGATCACCCTTTCTTCCTTGTTTTCAAAGCTGATATACCCTTTGTTAATCGACATATTTGAATTGTTCTTGTAACACCATGGGTGCCAAAACAATGCTGGAAATTTGTATGCCTTGGTGAGCACCAAGACTTCAAAGTCTCCAATGAACTTGGCCCTTTGAATGGTGATAATTGCATCCTTCAAGACTCCAATGGGCATTTCCTTAGTCTTGTTTCCCATATACAACACATTCAAGGATGGTTGTAATGCGGGCCTTCCCATCTGATTCCAGGAATTTAAGGTAAGAACATTGATTTCTGCTCTTGTGTTGATGAGCATATTACTCAGATGCCATCCATCAACAACCGCATTAAAATTAATATCCTTATCATATTCAAGGATGCGAGGAGGAAGGTTTGAATGTAAAACTTACCTTTTACACTTTTAAACTCTACTCCGGTGTGTGGTACCTTCTCCCTCAGCCATTATCCTAACAAGGGAATAATATTCTCTTTCCTTAATATACTACATACCTCCTTGACTTCTTCTAAATCACCCTTTCAATCCTCGACATTCTTCCTTTTCTTCAACTAGTCTTATTGCTCCTTTAGACATTAGATCTCCCCTTGCAAACTTTGAATCATGTCCATAGTCTCTTGATACACCTCATTCTGATGAGAAGGGTCCAAATATTTTCCATGTACCACTTTCTCTCTTGAAACTAAAGTCCCTTACCTTGACATCTCCCTGGCATGCGTAGCATATGCTCACATCATTACTAGTATAGGTTTTAGCCCTGACTCGCGTGCCACTCTTGACATCCACTATGATTCATCCTTCTTGATGCTCACCATCCCAATGCCTTTGTCTTTCCAGTGCTACTAGTTCATATGCTCATAGAGCTCTAGACATTATTCACACTTTTTTTTCGTTCCACACCATGAGCATTATAACAGATCAAGACACTCATGTTTGTAATGCTCTATAGATCCACAGTTATAGTAGGTTCCTCATGGGAACTCACTTCGTCCTCCATCATGGTTACTATGACCAAAAACTCGTCCGCGAAAACCTCTTCCATACCCTCCTCCATCTATGCGACCTTCATAATGATGGTCATCATCCTTGGAACTAATTGTAAGAATATTCTAGTGCACACTTAGATCAATAGCATCATGGATCTGATCAATCAGTCTGTAATCCTTGGTATCATGGGTTGTAGAGGTACAAATCTTATAATAGAAAGAAACATTCTTACGGATTATGCGTTGTAGTAGACGGAACCTACTTGCATCATGATCCCCATGGCAGATCTCATAGTCTACCACCATAGCACATACCAATTTTTGAGGGAAACTATCCTTTGCATGCCCTTATACTTCACAGTATGTACACCAAATCTCACTATGAACCTCATGTGCTGAGTTTGCAGATAGATTCTCCAAATGCTTGGCCACTATAGTAATTTGAGCCTCCAGAAAAGGACTAACACCAATATCAATGCTCCCAACAAATTTAACATGTAGGGAAACTTCCAATGCCTCGCGTGAGTCTATGAAAGTCTTGTGTGACAGACCCTTTCTAAATAGTGTTATCAATCCTCTAAAAAACCATTGATCATGTTGAGAAGGATGAATGTCATAGGATAGTTTAGAAAAAAGGGTCTTGAAACGTGTGTCATACTCCCACATACTCTCTACCATTCCCTATTGGATCTCCTTAAGAGCATTGATTCTCTTTTTCTTAAACTCAGGGATATGGATTCTCAGAGATTTTCAATGCGGTGTAGTCTACCACCGTCTGATGAGGGTCATACTTACTATACTAACTATGCACGCACTCTTGCAATGTTGTTGAAAACTGACTTACCTTCTACTCCGAGGTAGTGATCCCTTTCGCGTGCCATAATAATTCACACTTGTGCACATGATCTATAGCATCTTTAATACCCCTATAGTTTGGTAAGTGCAAATACATATCAAAGAATACTTATGGAGGTGGATGGGATCCTTGTCCTCCCAATCCAGAGCCTTGGTTCCCTCTAGTGTTTCCTCCTCCACCAGATCCACTAGATCCTCTATGACTAATTCCTCCTGACCCACCAGATCCACCTCCTACAATTGGAAAAGGACCTGAAGTGGTCAATCCTAGTGTTCCCAACGTCCCACTAAAGTACGTGCCAATGGTCTGTGAGATTGTCCCACTTCCAGTTATCTGTCCCATGCCACTCCTAGACACGATACCCAATCCTTGCATACTTTCACCTTGTTTAAAGATTCCTGCAAATACAAGAATGGATTGCACAGCCATAGATGTTCCAAACGAGAAACTATATCTCCTAGGCACAAATCGATTACTCCCACTGATACCAACTTAGTTAATAATACTTCTCCCTTGATCTAGAAAACCAAGCACCAGGGGTTGGTCGCCAGGTGGGTTCAGATGCACACCAATGACTCTTCTTTTTGCATGCAAAAAAAATCTCATCAAAATCTGAAGGGGATTCTCTCCCTCACTTTCCAAGATGAGGTACCATAGACTACTTAGGTTCCACATCCTCTGTGTGAGCCTCAACTCCTTCCTGTAATGTTTACCTCTATAGATCCATCTCACTTACAACCTCATGTTGTCTAGTCATCTCCCTTTCACGAGCTTCATTATACTTGAGTCATCTCTCCTCCCTTTCCTTCTCAACCATAATATCTGTCATCTTTCTCCACCTTAGATTCCTCTCCCATTTCTTAGAGAATCTTTAGCTAGCCATGGGGAATGCTTCTAAACTCAAGGTAATGACCAAGATATTCATAGCTGAAAGAATAACATGCAAAATGATCCTTTGGGCTCCCTTAGACACTCGAACTCAGCAACCTATGAGAAAGAATACGTAGAAATGGCATATTCAAGAGTATAACTAGTCAAAAATATCTTCCACCAGTGATCAACAACACACTTCCAAGTTAGATCTACACCGTGCAACTAGTGATAGTCATCTTGGGTCCATACACACAGTCTATAGTACCATCTTGATCTGGATGCATATGTTGAAATTCATTCATATAGTTCTACTGAGAAGTAAAAAAATAATGTCTTGTATAGCTCCTGGTATAGGTTCTCTTCTACCCATCTACACGCATTGAACTTAGGTTCAGTGTTGAATCTTTTGAGAAAACTTGTCCTCCATGCTTTTGAACCATGTTTCAACACTTTCCAAAGTTAGATGTTCTGTCATCACGCATCACAGGAACAAAGATGCATGTCATTTCTCACAGCAAATTCAAAAGATTTCCCAGCAACAGAACCAAGATGTAGTCATATTTTATTCCCTTAGACCAATAGTCTAATCCCATACGCACCAACCTATCACCCAGTAGGCGTTAGGTGATCACCCGAGGCACTTGCAAGTACCAAGTCTCTATTTTATGTGAGTCTTGTGAGAATGAATCATCTTATAACAAATATTCAAATGGAAATGAGTAGAAAAGAACCATGTAACATTATAATAACCTAGAACGAGTTGTCATCTCATTGCATCTAGAAAGGAGAAATAACAAGCAGCATATGGAAATGGTTCATACAAAAAGGAAATGCATAAGTATTATACTTCTAAACACATATATGATTTATAACAGAGCCTTATATTCATATTAATAGATCCAATAATTCACATTACATCCCTTGAGGTCATAATAGACCTTCATATAACCATGCAAAGCCCAATCATGCATTAGGATTACACTATGTTTATCATATCACAAGGAAGAATGCAGAACCATCCCTATAAATGTGCCATGATTCCTATATCTCCCTAATCCCTAACCATCAGAACCCTCCATATATTTTTGCAAAGCTTTTCCTTCTTCTCTATTTCCCTCCGACCTTTTTTTATTCTACTAGGAGCTTGTATTTATAACCTTATCAACCATCACCATGCCTTTCTGAAGTTATAGACTGGTTGCCAAGTGTGGAAGTGGTCCTCCAAGGGATCATGCCTTCTCAAATCCAAGCTCTCTACTCTTTACAATGATGTCTCTTGAAACCTTCCATCACATTCCTGGAATATTTCCTTTTTAATCCCACAGTCGCCAGGTTGGCACCTTATCCACAAGGGTCATGCTTTTCTCGTGTGTTTCTTGGGTTCCAAATATGAATAATTCCAAAACCTATCCTTCCTTACTCATGTTCTTTGTGTGTTCTATAAAATACTGCTAGAATCCTTCCCTTTGTGCCCTTCTTCAACTAGGTCTCGCATGCCCACGTACCTTTTCATCCTTAGCCAATATATTGGGGCCTAACACCGGTCACTAAGAATTTTCTTTGATAAGAATTGAAAGTCTTGATCACTCTCAATGGAAAGAATTTTAGGAATTGGCTCCATCAGGTAATGTGTGGCCAATTTTATAACATTATAATCATTGACAATTACAATAGATCTAAATATTTACAGATAGTGAATGCTATGACAAGAGGTAATGATATGCTCGTATCGGCCGATAAGCTAGACCATGATTTTTTATTCAATGGATATTTTGAAATTAAGAAATTGTTGAGCCTACTGGTTGGTTCCTTTTTTCTGTGATATGAATGATTATGGATTACAATTTTTAAAGATATATCTTAGAAGAAATAAATAATAACAAATGCCTCTCGATAAAATGTAGTGCAGAAAATGGGTCCGCAATGCGAAGTCTACCCAATATGAAACAATTGTAATCAATGAAAAGTATTAACCATCCAAAGTTGAATGGTAATGATAGGAGCCCAGTGGCCACTAAGCTAGACCATTTTTTGTTATTATATATCTATTCTCAATTTTAGAAACTGTTGTGCCTATCGGCTACAATGTTATTCTTTTCAACTAGTAATGGAGCTCAGTGGTCGCTAAGAATTTTCTTTGATATGAAGATAAAGTCTTGATCCCTCTCAATGGAAATTAGTGCACCAATTGGCTCCACTAAGTAACGTGTGACTAATTTGATACAATTATAATCATTGACAATTACAATCGATATAAAGTTGTACATCTAGTGATTGCTATGTTAAGAGTTAATGAAAGGATTGTAAAGACCACTAAGTTAGACCATGATTTTTTATTCAATAGTTATTTTGAAATTAAGAAATTTTTGAGCCCACCGGTTGCTAGGATTTTTATTTAATATGAATGAATATGGATTATAATTTACAATGATATATTTTAGGAGAAATATATGTCTTCATCCGTATTATTGGAGTGTACTATTGCAATTGGGTCTTCCATGTGAAGTCTAGCCAGTAGGATATAATTACGATCTTTGAAAAACAATAGTAGTCCAAAGTTGAACAAATATTCCTTACAATGACAATCGGTAATCATAGGAACCTAGTGACCAGTAAGCTAGACCATTGTTTTTTATTATATAGTTATTTTCAAATGAATAAAATGTTGATCCTAGCAGCCACTACGTTATTCTTTTCAACTAGTAATGGAGCTTAGAGCTCCCTTTTTTAAAATTGAGAGACTGTTGAGCCTAGTCGTTGCTATGTTCTTCCTTACAATTAGTAAATAAGTTTAGCGCTATCTACGCATTCTATAATATAAGAACCGAATTGAATTATATGACATAAAGAACATATATTATGAAAACAATATAAGGTTTCATCCCTCCAAAGGGTATGTAGTGCAGCACTTGGCTCTGTTAGGAATAGTCAAGCCAATATGATAAAGTTATAGTAATTGAAACACAATATCGATTCAAAAGTGTAGAGATATTGGTTACAACCACAAGAGGCAATGTCAGGAACCTTGGGGCCGATAGGATAGATAATGATTTGTTAGTTTATCTCTTTTTAAATCAAGAACATGAAAATCCTATTAGTCTTTGTGTCATTTCTTTTAATTAGTAATGGAGATTTGTGGTCGTGAAGAATTTTATTTGATACGAACGGATGTGAATTACGGCATACTCCAATGATTGATTTCAAATAAAAATAATTAGGTCTTAGCGTGCACTACATTATTCTTTGCAAAATGTGTTATGGGATGACTAAACATTTTTTATGTTTAATAAATTCTATTTAGTGACCTCTAGACCCATTATTGTGTTTTGTTTCTCACACACTTTCCTCAAAATTAAAATAAATAAATATTAATGACCTTTAGGCTAGTCCATTCAATTGGTGTTAATTACTAACAAGTAATGTTAAAAATTGTCCACTCATATGTTAACTTAAATCCTCTCTCTCGCTAACATCTATGTTTTCAAATGTTCCTTTCATGTTATCTATACAATGTGGATGGTTATTAGACAAAAAATAATCCTTCCAAAATATGTTGCATGTTAATTATCAAGAATATTTTTGCATAGTTTCTGTTATTCATGATGTGATCCACAAAATACAATTTACAGTTACTAGTTAAAGGTTATTTATCATGTCCGGTCAAATCCTAGTAGTCGTTAACATTTATGTTGATTACTCACCAATGATAAAAAGTAATGTATTAAAGAGATTGGTGATCGCAAAGGCTAATACTTACATTCATTATCATATAATAGGAAAAAAAAATTACTCCATATGTGAAGTAATTATTAATATATAATACTCCAATTGTAGCTACAATGTCTTCAATTGGTCGTAATCCATTCTTGGAAATTCCATTCATTGAAGGCATTAAGTACTGGAAATAAAGAGATGAGGAATGGTTTGTTGAAATTCATGGCCCTGAAAACTACTAAAATGACCCGTGGTTGTTTTTTTGTTATAGATTACAAACATGAGGAAGTAAAAATGGTTATATCCTCTTCATTTTTTGATTCGAGTACATTGTGTGTTCAAGTTTAACACATTGACTATAAAAATAATAAGTGTATTATTCTGGATATGGATGTGGATGCTTCTTTATTCAGGAAACATGAGATGAAATCCTTGGAAGACAAAACAAAAAATTCATGTTTAATATATGGTTGGGATTTGGGGCTATTAGTAGACAATGAAAAAACTAGTTGTTCAAATGCAAAAGACATTCACAGGGACATGCTTGCATTACTAAGATAATTGTATATAGATGATACAACCTCTTTCATTTTTAATTTTTTGAATATAAAAGGTTTTTTTTCACCACCTAAACATGCCAAGTTGTTTAATATGCTGAGGTGAACACATTTGGCTAAATTGGAACTCAATCCATCCAGATCAAAGTTACAGGGGTTAAAAATGAATACTAAATCAATTGCATTGCTAAAGAAAGCAACCACTATATTAACGAAAACAAAACTTTCAACTATTCATAAATTTGATTAATTTATGTTCAATGGTGAATTATTGTTAATTGATGTTTCGAGGTGCCATGTAACACCTCTAGTGTATCAATATCTTCAAGTAGATGATGAGAATGTTTACCTTCTTGTGCACTCCATGTTGATAAATGTTATTCCTACAAAGAGGGACATAATTCTCCTTCCCTTCTTGGAGTCTAAGAATAAGGTTGTGGAGATCCATGATCTGAAATAATTGGAAAGGGATGATGTTAAATTTTATAAACTTGATGGCCATGATATAATATGTGCACAAAAAAAATATTTTGGGCTCAAATACTTACAAGTCTTTACATAAGAGGTTAGGGTTTTGAAGGGATCACATTCTTTCTGTAAATGCATCTAATGAAGACATTACTAACATTTTCAAACAACAGAATGAAGTGAACATAAATTGGATATAAATCAATTTTATTGATTTTTTATACAAAGCTAGGTTGGTTTGGAAATCGCTTGGATGTCCTCAATGTCCTATATTGGAAAAAAATCCAAACGGAGGAGTGGAGGGTAATGTATTTTAATTTTAGTGCATTTTTTATTAACATTTATCTTCCTTATATTAAAATATAAAACATATGATTTTCCTTTTAATGTAGAACTTTGAGAATCAATTCCTTTTGATTTTTAAAATGTACACAACCAACAATCTAGATGACAAATGGAATTTTCTATTATTATTGGATGATATATGGCCTAAATGGTCTACAACATTTGAGTTTTTTAGATTTGGTGGCCTTTATTTTTCACCTATTAAAGATAATCAAGATAAATTTCAGCCTAATTCATTGGCAATATTCATAGCCAATTCATTGAGGGCTGGTAGAGGAATCAATGATGAAGAACTATTATTACTAGTAGATAAAGTACAATCAAGGGATGTTTAGTTAAATGGCCATGTTCAGGAAGGCATAATAGCATAGACATTTTATTCTTATTGTTGGAGAATAAAAGGAGACAAAAAATAAGAGAAAAAGTTCTACAATATTTTAAAGACAAACATCTAGATATTGATTTATTGACATCCTATAGTGAATCCAATGTAATTAAAAAATTTAAATTGCATGAATCACACTACCACCAATTTTCTTTACTATTGGGTGAAGAGAGAAAAGGAAAGAGAAAATCTAATTCCAACATAGGGGAAAAGAGCTAAACAAAAAAAGAACCAGGTGGTGGAAGAAGTTCTTCTCGTCGAGGATCAGACAATATTAGACAACTATGTGGTGTCAATGAAAGACAATATACTGGAAAGGATGGAGGACACAGAAGAATTTACTTGTCAATTTGTGCATACCCATTCCATCTTTCATCATCTCTAGTAGTTATTCCTACCACCAATCCTTTGAATGCAGAATGTGTTATCGTTGATTTTTTACAATTTGCCTAGCGATATTTCTTCTGAAGTAATAATGGAGCTGCTAACAGTTATTAGAACCAATGTGTTGGATTGTATTAGTATTGTTCTCATACCAATTGAATATTCAAAAATGTTGAGAGAAATAGTAAAAAAAGTGAAGAATTGATTCTAGATGGATGCTACAGACTCTATGATAGAAGTAGGCAATTTAAAATTTTGTGTCTTATGTACACAATAAATGGACTGAAAAACTATGAGGATACAACTAATGAAAGATAATAATTCACTAGGTATTGGATGGAAAAATAGCCACAATAATTGATAATTACAAGAAAAATTTTCTGAAAAGGAAACAAACGTCCTTTTCCTTACGAGTGATCATATGAGTTCTAGTCTAAGATGATCGTTTGATGTTGTTCCTAAAATTTTTTAGTATTAATGCTTTACATTGGCAGCGTTACACTGCATGCATTAGTTGAATCTAATCTATTTGTTGTTTTTATTATTGAGACACATAGTCAAGAAATGTTTTTGAAACATTACTATTCTCATATGAAGAAAGGTTTTTACTGGAATACAACTCAAACATTTCATTATGTTAAATGTCTTTTAACTAATAAAAGTTACTTACACATTTCTTATTTACACAGACAACTAAAGAATAATAGGATTTGATGCAGAAACCTCTCAACTTGATGTTACACAACCAACTCAACATGGTGATTAACCTTCAATCATTTTATAAATATGTTTAATGAGCTTTATTTTTAATTTCCATTATTTTTCACTTTTTTACAATACTCTAAGCTCACCGGATATGACAATATATGAGGAGAACTCAGCCACATCATGCATGAATATGCAATCAAATCTTGGTATCTTAGTCATGTGAATTTATAAATAATAACCACTACTAAGCCCCATGAATTTATAAGATAATTAATGGTTTATGTAGACAGCCAACAACCAAAGAAAGTAACATTGGAGTTCATGGTGGTAACCAACCTAGATATGTAGTCAGAACCAGGTATGTTAGCCATGCCTATTTTTAATCATAACCATTTATAAGGCTCAAAAAGTTATAGAAAACTATATCAACTAATTCTATAAGTGGAAACATTTTCAAAGGAGTTACCAAATAACCTATTTCCAAAGTTCATGGTGGTATCGAATGCTACATAGTTTTTAGTTACCAGGGTGTTAGTTGTTTGCATAAACCATTAGTATCGACATAATGATACAAACATTAAAATTGATGCTTATTCCAGCTAATGATGACATAGCCTAGCAATCTCTAATCCACATTAATATCTCAAAATTGTTGTCCACCAATGGGTGGTTCAACAGATATAAACGAACCCTAACAGCCACTATAATTCATTCATAGTACATATAACATTTTGATTTTTACATACCATATTACCACAAAGACCATTATGTGTTTAAATTATGATTTCATTTTCAATAGCATGAAATTGTTGATGAATTGATTCTTTATGTTTATAATACATCTTACATAAAAAAAACCAGCAACTTGTAAGGTCTATGTAAGCCAAGCCGGAATCTTAGTTAGTAAGTGGTAGTTACCTAAAGTACTAATATTGAATTTACCATTTTAGCACATAGATCACTATTTTTTAAAAATAAACTTTCATTTTCCATAGCAATAACTATATTAATGAATTGATTGATGTTTTCTTGAAACATATATTACATCATAGGATGTTGTTGTGGGTAAAGAAGATGTAATCATACACATAAGGCCCACTGGTAAGTGGTAGTCGCAAGATAAAATTTTGGTTCTTTCCATTGGTTAGAATTTATATGAGACCAATTAAATAATTATTTACTTCCCTGCAGTTAGCTACAAGAATTGCTTACTTATTTTAGATATGGAGGGCTTTCTGTATGAGAACAACCAATCACCCTCTAGCGACATGGCATTCAAGTTCTGAAAGGATACTATTAACGTGTGAGGTGGCCTAAAATATTTTCTAATTTCATTATCAAAAATATTTGAAATGGGATTCTAGTCAGACAAAATAATTTCTGTTGATGTTGAAAATCTTATAAAGGCCGTCAATAAAAAGTTATCAATTGAGTTGAATCTAGTAGTCACTTGGGGAAAAGAACATTGCATTATAGTCGATGGAATTGCAATAAAATATCTAGAAAAGGTTTGGAGTATAAACGATGTTCCCTACAATTTTCAGGACATGATGTGTATTACATTAGGTGTAAAGGGAAACCCTTAAGTAAATTTTATGGTTTAGATGACAAGCAAAGGAGAACATTGTTCAAAAGATATATGGTTGATGACCAATTTTTACAAAGACTTATCACTAATAGTGTCAAAGGGATTGAATGTAGTAAACAACATCAAATATTTGGAGCGAGTAAATTCTAAATAAAAAGCTAGCATTTCAAAATATTATTGTGATGATACAACTTAACATTGTAAATAAAATACATTCATATGTTTTTGTGATGGTTCTGCATAAATATTTTGTATGTTGATATTGTACGATTATAAGTTGGAAGAATTTAAATTTTCCTTGATTATAAGTTCAGAGAGTAAGTGTATAAGTTACAAATGTGAATTAACATAAAATCTTTATTGTAACAAATCCATGAGTTTTTTTTATTAAAGAAATATGTATTCTTAACTTAATTCTGAAAATGCTTAAATAATAGTTTTTGCTCGATAATAGAAAACGTATACCACTTTCCAATGCAATGAAATAACTACAATACATTATGTAAAGAATCTTCACTCTGAAACATTACTTTTTATTCAAATAATAGGAAATGAGGAACACCATTATAATTTTTACCTTCATCACCACCTAAAACCATTTGATTTTTTATATAACAATATTGAAAGGGACTTATTTTTTATTTTTCAATTGATTCACCGCCTTAAAAAAAAAATCATTTATAAATATGAACACATGCAACATGAAACTGATCATATTTGATATAAATGGTGTTTTGGCACACACACCCTCCAATAGGTTGATTCAACATTTAAACAGTTAAAAAAAATTGGTGGCATCAAGCTCAAAAAAAAATATTAGAACTAATTTGAAAGATTTCTTGCAATGGTGCAAAAAAAAATTCAAAATAGAAATATGGACATCAACGAGAAAGTCAAATGTTAATGACACGATGCCTTCTTTCCTTCAAAACATTGTTTTAGAGGTTACAAGCTTCAGGTTCATATTTACACAGGAAGATTGTGTCGAACCAAATGCTCATATTATGAAGGTTCTAGGAATCCCAAGTTATATCTCAAGAATCTTAACTCCATTTGGTCACGGTTTAATGCATCATACAATTGTAAAATATAGTGCTTGTAGATGACTCTTTAGAGAAAAACAAGTTCAATAATGTTGTGAACTACATAATTGCTGAAACAATTAACATAGATTCTAAGTCAGAAGACAAATACTTGTTAGATGTGGTTTCACCTTTGTTGCAACCATTGAAGGACATTGAAGATGTTTAGGATTATATTAGATCATAAAAACAATTATAGGGATATTTTTATTAGATCTTTACTATGTTTTGTATTGTTGATTTGGAAGCCCATCTTCAAGAATAGTGTTACATTATAAATTCATATTTTTCTTCAAATGTTTTACTATACTTCTACCTTTAGTAAAGGAATTTCAATTTATTTCATAGCTATATTTAAATACTAAAATATATATGGGATAGTTTTACAGTTAATTTTAAATAAGTTCATATCCATATTTGAATATGAAAATATTTATACCATGTCTCTTATAGTTGATTTTGTATATAAATTTAAATATGAAAATATATCTGGTATGGTTTTACAATCAATTACATTCTCCTAAAATCGATCATCACCCTCTACTAATTTATTCATAACATCTTCAAAAATTCTCTGGTTGCGCTTAAGTTCAATCACATCATAATAAATGAAGTAAATTTGATATCTAACTTTAAATATCAAAATATATCTGGAATGGTTTTACATTTAATTACATTCTGCTAAATTGAATCATCACCATCTTTAAGTTTCTTCATACCATCTTCAGTAATTATCTAGTTGCCTAATGTTTAATCGAACCATAGTAATTAAATCTGGAAGTGTCTCACATCTTGTGAATGTCATTAGCCTAGTGGCCACATGGCCAATGGAATTTGAAATATTCAAATTTTCATAGTTTAATCTTAAAAACATATTTAAAAGGATAAGAACATTATACAGAAGCAATCATTAAGCCTAACAGTCGCTAGCCCTTATTAAAAAGAATATGTATCTATTTTATATGGGCTAGTGGCCACCAAGCATTATTTATCATATCAATGTTGGATTCCTTGAAATCATTAAACATTTTTTCAAAGATTCATAAATTTAATTGGTGACTAGATATATTGGAATTTGAAAGGAGAATTAACGGATTCTAATATATGTGAATTTAGAGTACAATTAATTCCAATATACATGATTTTTTATTCCAATACATGTGATTATGGATTACAATATATGTGAATTTGGAATCCAATATGTGTGATTTTGGAGTGCAGATAATTCCAATATTTAACATTTTAGAATCTAAAAATAATAAGATTGGATTCCATTATTGGCTATACTTTTTACCTGCTTAGACTCGAATAAGTCCAAATTTAGTGAAATAAGTGTTTGAGTGAAAATGATTCCATTTGTAGATTTCTATGCCCAAAATGAAGACTTTATATTTTTAGAATGTGAGACCATGACCTACTATTTTGGGACATATCACTTGTTTTGATCCAATTTCACCTTTTGAACCTTCTAGCATATTTAGTCGTCTTCCATTAATGATGCATCACTATTTTTATCATATTTCTAATTTTAGTTGGTTACGTTTTGGGGGCCCTACTATTTTGGGAAAATTGTAAATTTTTACCCTACCTTCTATTTTACATCTTTCCTAATTTTCTTGAGTGATCAAACTTGTAATTAAGGAGAAATTACTATTTTTATCATGTGGAGGGAAATAATATATGAGATATTTATCAATTTCACTATGGGGTTTCGGATTGCAATGAAAAATGTCTTGAAAAAATCTACTTCTCACCAAGGTGCTCTGCTCCAAATTTCAAGGGTTTTCCTCTTCTGGATCTTTACAATTTTGAAGATGAATCTTGCAGTTCTACGTGTTCCTCATATGATAGGGAATAATGATGATGAAAACTTAGTCTTCAATATCCCTAAAAACTAGTGGCTTTATGGTGCAAAAACTAGTTCATGTGAAATTATATTTTTCAAGGATCATTTCCTCCAATTTTTGTGCAATTCTGCCCACTGAAACCTTGAGAAGTGGAGAGGTAGATCAATACCTTTTTGAATTTTGCATCATGGAATACATTAATAGTTTCTTCAAGCTTTAGATATCATAGAGGTGTTTTGGAGAAGAAAAAATAATCTTGAACCTTGGTGCAATCAATTCCTTTACATGTCGGTAGGGGACAATCTTCATTTTAGTAACTATGGATGTTTTAAGAGAGATTTAGCATGGTTTTTGAGGAATTTGTAGATTTAATGGAGGAAATACAATGCCCTTCATAGAGATATGAAGAAAAAATTAAGGGGAAATGAGTTACAATTACTATTACGCCTTCATTCGGCACTAGTTTTCTCACATGCACATGAATGGAACAAGCACGACAGTTAGAAATTTCTTCAATTCTAGGTTTTTCATCCTTCATGGACTTGGGAGTATTTTTGTTTCCAAACCATCCTAAACATTTTGGATAATTGGTGTAAAAAATTGTGCCTTTCTCTAGGCTCAAAAAGTGGTGGATGTGGATTGGTTGATGGAGGGGAGAGAGAGAGAGAGAGAGAGAGAGAGAGAGAGAGAGAGAGAGAGAGAGAGAGAGAGAGAGAGAGAGAGAGAGAGAGAGAGAGAGAGAGAGCAATAAGCAACCTAGGGATGAAACTAAGTCATGTGGGTGACCAAGGAAGGGGCTAGGCATGGGTGGATAAAAGTTTCCCAACCATCCCAAATGTTTGATATGGTTTGTGCAAAATAAATTTCCCTCATCCAGGCTTGACAAGTGGCGCTAGGTGGTTTGATGGAGGAGGGTGCTAGAAAATGGTGCACGTGGATTAAAATGATCAATTTGGGCTCAACCAAGGTCACATCATGTTCTAAAGGGATATCAGGGGGTTGGATAATTTTGTGTCCCAACCATACAAAAATTTGGGGATGGTTGGTGCATAAAAGTGCCCACTTCCTGGGAGTGACATGTGTCCACCTTAAAAATTAACTAACTCCTTGATCTTACCCTGGGGAGCAACTTGATAGAAGCATAACTTGAGAATATAGAGGTATTTTCATGTACTTATTTATATTAAATTTACCAGAAATGTACATTTGAAAGAAATGGGAGGGATCTCATACCTTTATTTTTCCTGCAACCTCAAAAAAATAGGATTTTTCTTCGGGCTTATATATTAAGAAAGTTGAAATTAGGTTGTTGGAATAATTTCATGTGTCTTTTGAAAGATGTAAAACCACCATCATTTAGAACCATGAAATAAATTTCCAAAAAAAATTATTTTGACCTCTAACGCTTTACGAAGCTCCTGAAATCACTTCCCGAATCTTAGGGGCTATTTTTTCCCTACAAGTTACTTCACCCTCCAGGACCTGATTTTACTGAATGTGTCCCAAAACCTCTAAAAATTACTAGAATATTAACAATTCAGTTGCACAACATTCTTATCTCTCTAATACATCTCGTTGATGATTTTTATCCTTTCAATTTTCTCTAGGGGGTGCGCATCAGTCTCAGGAAGACTAGAAATATTCATTCCTAGGCTTCTTGAAAAGTTTGTCTTGAAGGATCTTCACTTAGAAGTTATTGAATAGAATTGATATCCCTAAATAACATATTTACCAGGTTGAAACAACACATATTACCACTTAGAAGGGTAGGATAGGACTGATATAGGGGTTAGGATGATCTGAAGGGGGGATCAGGATGACTTTCAAGAAAAAACTATCGTAGTAGGGTATGGCTGGCATACTTTCAAGTTTTAATTTTTCTCTTGTGAAAACTCATGCCAATAGCTGGTTCTTGATTTGGGACATGTTGTGGATCAATCACAGTGAGGAAAATATATGAGGAACCCCAAAATCTCAATTCAATTTTTAGATCAGTGTCTTATTTTTTGAGCCTTAAAGAGTCACTCAACCTTGCAAGAGATAGATAGAAAGGAGGACCACACACACACACCTGCAACTAAAAGGAAACACACCTCACTAAAAAATGGAAAGACACACAAAACAAGGAAAGATAAACACACACCTCTATTACCTATGTTATAATGTGGGGGATAACCCACTTCCGCTGTAAGACTTTTTTCTCTTCAAAGGATACCCCTAGATGGGTAACATTGAGTGTTGATTTTCTATGAATCCATTGACCGGTTCAAGGAGGTAGCCTCCTTTCCTTAACTACTTATGAATATTGGGTGCTTTTTTAACTACATGTATCCTTTGGAGGAGTGAGGATACACGATCTCTTCGGTTTTCCAAGATTCACTCAAAAATTCCATTGCCTTTACTCTCTTTGAAATCATTTTCAGAATTCCAATTACCTTCCATGCTCATCCACATTTTTTATCTTTCATTGAGCATCTTCTTATTACCCCAGGTCTAATTTTTGATTGAAATGATTTAACATCCTGAGTTCCTTTCTTTTCCATACTCATATTTCCTGACATCTTCTCCATAAGAAACCTTGAACTCATATTTTTTCTTCATTCCACTATGAGGGTCTTGGATATTGCCTGAAGGATCAAAAGTAACCGCATACTTGTCTTGTATGGCCATAGCATGAGTTAAGAGATCAAGACTTATCTTGGAATATTCTGCACCTTCTACTGCATTCAAGATTTCTTTCACAGAGTCTATCTTTAAGACTACCAATAGTTCACCTTTACATCCATTTGAATAATCTTCATTTTAAAAAAAGGAAAACTTTACAAGGAAATTTTTCATCATCTTGGAGCCCATCACATTATATCACTTCTTTTTCAAGGGGATTCTTGGCTTCAAGGAACTCAAAACTCTTTGCTTCAACTTCTTTATCATAGAAAGAGTCCTCCTCTTCAAATGGGAAGGAAAAAACTTCAATTTTTTCATTATATCCATCAACCATTGGCTTGGGATGGACATCAAGTTTCTTATCTTGATTTATTTGATCATGGCCAATATTCAAATTAGTTGACAAATTATAATTTGACTCTTACTTATCTTACAAATCCATAACTTGCATCAAGAATTCAAGACTAAGTTGGGGGTCTTCTATTTCTTCTGTAGCTCTTAGTAATTATTGCACATATTCTTCAAAAATTTCACAGGATCACCACAAGTTGGATTTGATTGTTCAAAAATGGAATGATCAAGAGAATATTCATCTTCAAATGTAAAAGATAATATCTCCATCTCAAGGATATGCACATAACATGATTTCTCAGCATGGAATTCATCAAGGAACACTTTGTCTTCACCATGGCTTGCATCATCAAGAAACTTGGGGATATCCTTTTACAATTCAAGATTTATCAATGCTTCTTCAAGATCAATACCTCTTCGAAAAGGGATGGTTTGTCCTATCAAGATGTGGATATCATTCTCCTGTTTATTTTTTACGAAATGATTCATCCTCCCACTATTTTGGTATAAGATGTTGGTTCCTGGGTTTCTTGGATTTTGTACTATATCTCTCATTTTCTTCTCTAGGATCATATTTTCCATATCTACCTTAACCAAAATGGTTGTAGAAGACTAATTCATCTTGATTTTTCCTCCCAACAGTTGATAAAAGCTTATACTCAGTAATATTCCAAATGAAGCAAGAATGTCTACTACTAATATAGTTAGTGACACTTTTTTCTCTGAAAATTTATTGAGAACCACTTGTGCATATTTGACCTTTCCTACAAGTGTGACTTCCTTTGACTCCATGGAGTTACAAGAGCCACCGACCTAATTCAATGTGAGTTTAAGTGCATTGGAAACTTTCATAGGAATTACATTGTCAGAGGAACCTAAATATATTGTATGAAAAATCAATTGGTATCCTCCAATGAGAAGGGAGACATAGAAAGGATCCACCTTATCATTCTTCGATGCACTCAAAGAATACATGTTTCATGATTAAGGCATGGGTGGAGTTAATAATAGGCCTTTAGAGCTAGGGGTCAAAGTATCAGGATTTGAACTGCTACCTATAATACGACAGACAACCTTCTCAAATTATTTGAGATGAGTCTACAAATATTTATATTCAGAAATCTGCATTGTAGTCTTGTTCATATGTTTTATGATGTCAAAAGGAGTAGATGCAGACAGGGGAGATGGAGAAGATTATTTTGAAGTTAGGACGGGCTTGGAAGCAGGAGTAAATGCTTGGGGAATGGAGGTTGATTTAAGAGGAATAGTGGAGCCTTTTCTAGGACTGAATTTCATAGGAGCCAAATTAGATTTAGAAGATGTATTGGAATATTTATTTAGAACAATAGGTGACCTCTTTCTTGTCATGATATTGAGTCTCCCCAATGCAGAATTCATGGAGGATGGAAGTGGAGATCCTTTACTGACTATTTTCTTTTACAGAGTCACCACATGGGATATTCAACCTTCTTCTTTGCAGCATTGGATGAAAGGGATCTTTCTTGAGATTATGAATGGGTGAAAACCACACATGAGAAACTTGGCATTTTTACCTTATCATCTTCATCACATTCACAAAATTTGATTTGTACATCATTATGTAATTCTTCAACCTCTATAAAATCACTGTCTTCACTTTATTGTTCGATTCCTTCTTCATCTCCTTGATTTCTACAACTTGAATTGGCAGGTAGAGCCTCCAACTCAAGCCTTTGGGGATCCCCTGCAATCTAATTTTTGTTGTGACCTTGATGAATTTATCATTGAGAAACCTCCCTCTTCAATATTATAATTTCATTTACCAATTTATGTAATAATGGATTTTTTCTCTCATCTTTTGGGTGTTATCCTGTAAAGGGTTCTTGATCTTTCCAGATAGGATGAGATCATCTTCAACTTTAAATTCCATTCCTTTAAATTGATTTATATTCCATGGTTAAACCCTTCAGAGGAAGAATCCTCATTTAGGAGGTTGCACATTGATGAATAATATTTTGACATTAATTTGGGATGGTGTAGCATCTTCTAGTATTCTGCGAAGTAACTATTTCAAATGGGCCATGATGTCTCTCATTATATTATTTTCTTCTTTCTTCATTTGTACCAATTAAATGAGGAGATCTTGGAAATCCTCTTCTGATTTGAATCTTTGTTCAAAATTGGTTTTGATGTCCTTCCAACTAGTGATGGATCTATCAGATAGGAGATATAACCTCTTCTCTTCCTTTTCATGCAGAGACTCCAAAAAAACTATCAGAGAGAAAATTTGTGTTCAATTCCAAGGATTTTGCATGACGTGATGAAGGAAGAGATAATTTCTTCAGGAATTTGTGTACTATCATCTTTTAACTTTGGGATTTTCTTATGGGATCATGTTGCTAGATTATGAGGAGGGGGTGTAAGAGCAATCAGACTTGTGGTCCTTCCCCATAGAACAATGGGTTAAGGTCTTTTTGCTTCATATGCCATTTTTTCTTATACAAATTATTCTCTCAATTATTCTTATGATTCTTGTTCTCATTCACTAGGGAATTAAATAGTCAATGGTGGTTGAAATATGGGAGAACTTTTATGAGGAGTATTCACAAGAGTTTGGATTGTATTACTAGGTGAACCACTTGAATAATCAAATGGGTACGAAGCTTGAGAGAAATAGTATGGGTTATCTCTAATATTTTCTTTTGGATCTTACAAAGCCTCAAAAGTAGGATCAACAACTCTTCTAAGCCTATTTAGCTTGTTATATCTATTTCATCCAGCTGTGGGAAAATCTTGTATTAGGAATACAAAAGGACACTTTATAATATGAAGGGTCATTCACATGAATAAATAGTGGGATTCTCATCAATGGATTTCAATCAACCTTTTTTTTGGATTTTTTGATCATATTTTAGGTGGACATTGCTGTTAGTTCTACCCCATGGTGGGCACCAAAAAACCTTAACAAGAAAATTAGTTGGGAAGACAAATTTGTGGGTATATTTCGGATGCTATAGGACTCTAGGTCCCTCTACTTAGATGGTGCAGCTCTATTGATTTTGACTGAACTAAAAAGGAAATATGTTGATGGCTAAGAGGTTGAGTATCCAATAGAAATGCTCCATTGTACCCATGGAAAATGCTTGTAATGAATTTCAAGGGAGGAATTAACCGAATGGTGGGGAAAAGGGAATGTGAAATTAGGAAGGGGAATATTATTTTAGTAAGTAGAAAAATATATTCTTAGCAAAGATAATCAGAAGTAACACATATACAACTTATAGGAAAGAAAAAAGTATGTTTATAACATCAACAATGAGAGGAAACCATGCACACAAATTTGCACACATTCATGCATCATGAAAAGAAGAAACTCCTTTCTTTATTGATATCTTCACAAGTTGTACAATGCTAGAGAATGGAAGAACAATATATAGGGAAAATAAAATAAAGATATCTATTTTACCTTTCTCAAATAGATATCTCTCTTGAGTGCACAAAATTGACAACCCTTAAGAATGAGGGTGTCATTACAATTTATGGAAAACATGTGAAAATTGACATTCCTAGGAGTGAAATTAAGGTCCTTTTTATATTTAATCAAGGGAAACTTATTACAATGTTTTTTAAAGCCACATTTGAATGAATATGATGAATATCATGATTTCTCACAACAAATAATTAGAAAGGGGGTAAAGAAGAGGATAAATAATGAGGAAGGAGTGGAAAATAATAATTCTCTCAAGGATGAAGATATCTCCATCATTGATGAAGACTTTATTGATGATGATAATGCATAGACACCATAGGCCACAAAATGAGTGTTTAGAAACATTGTTTGAGCTCGAGATGGAAATAGGAAATTCTCATGATGATCCTCTTTGAAACTTGATAGATGAACTCCTTAAATCATTTAACTTACCCTGACAAACTTATTCTAAGACACCTAACTCACCAAGAGATGGTGATGGATCCACCTGTTGTGCCTTGCGATGTTCTGCTATGCTTTTGAACACAATTAAACTCAATGTGATGTTTCTAAGACCTATATAAAGTTATCAATTCTATGTTTGAACCATGAAATCATACCATTATCCCATGTAGAGTCCAAAAGGTGGAAAGATGAGTGGAAACAATGCCATATGCAACTATTTGTGCCCAAAATGAAAACTTTCTTTTTTTAGAATGTGAGACCATGACTTGTTATTTTGGGACATATCACCTATTTTTCTCTAATTTAACTTTCTGAAAATTTTGGCGCATTTAGTTATCTTTCATTGTTGAGGTATTATTATTTTGAGCACATTTTTATTTTTAGTAGGTTACTTTTTAGGGGCCTTCTATTTTGGGAAAATTATTGTTTTTTTACCATGCCTTCCATTTTGCGCCTTTTCTGATTGTCTTGAGTGATCAAACTCGTAATTCAAGGGAGATTACTATTTTTAACATGTTGAGGGCATAATATATGCTATTTTTAGAAATTTTATTTTGGGATGTCGGATTATAATGAAAATGGTCTTGAAATTTTCTACTTCTCGCCAAGGTGCTTTGCTCCAAATTTAAAGGGTTTTTCTTGTCTAGATATTCACGAATTAAAAGATTAAACTTTCATATATAAAAATTTCTCATGTGCTAGGGAAAATTTTTGATGAAAAATAATTCTTCCATATCCCTAGAAAATAGGGGCTTCATAGCGCAAAAACTAGTTCATGTGAAACTAGATTTTTCAAGCATCATTTCCTCCAATTTTCACGTGATTCCACCCATTGAAACCTTGAGAAGTGGAGAGGTATCTTGCTACCTTTTTTATTCTACATCATAGCATCCATTAGTTGTGTCTTTAAGCTTCAAATATCTCAAAGGTGTTTTGGAGTAGAAAAATCATCCTGAACCTTGGTATAATCAATTCCTTTGTTCGTCGATAGTGGAAAATCTTTATTTTGACAACTATGGATGTTTTGAGATATATTTACCATGGTTTCTAAATAATTTATAGGTTTAATGGATGAAATAAAGAATACATCATTGATATATAAATAAAATTTAAGGGGAAATTATTTATAATGTACACCTTCTTTCGGAACCACCTTTCTCGCACATGCACAGATGGAAGAAGCATGACAGTTAGAAATTTCTTAAAGTCTAACTTTTTCATCCTTCATGGGCCTAGGGGTATTTTTTGTCCCAACCATCCCAAAATTTTGGGAAATTTGGTGCAAATAATTTCACATTTCTCTTGGCTTGACAAGTTGCGGATGAGGATTGGCCAACGAAGGAGAGAGAGAATAAGC
The DNA here is from genome assembly GCA_019776745.2 of Taxus chinensis. NCBI lineage: Eukaryota > Viridiplantae > Streptophyta > Pinopsida > Cupressales > Taxaceae > Taxus > Taxus chinensis. The sequence goes on from CM034151.1 coordinate 705,055,653, forward strand.
AATAAGCACCTTAAGGCTGAAATTGGGTCTGTGGGTGACCAAGGAAGGGGTTAGGCATGGATGGAAAATTTTCATCAACCATACCAAAATTTTTGGAATGTTGGTGTAAAAAACTTTCACCCTCATCTAGGCTTGACAAGTGGTGCATTGTGGTTAGATGGGGGAGGGTCCTAGAAAATGGCGCACGGGGGCTAGAATGATCAATTTGGGCTCAATTGAGGTCACATCATGGTCTAGTGGGCTATCAAGGGGATGGGTGAATTTTTTTTCCCAACCATCCCAAAATTTTGGGATTTTTGGTGCAAAAATGTGCACAACTTCCTGGGAGTGACATGTTTCCACCCAAAAATTTTAGTAACTCCTTGATCTTACCCTAGGAAGCAACTTGAAGGAAACATAAATTAAGCATCCAGAGGTATTTTCATCTACTTATTTATATTAATTTCACTACAAATGGAATTTTTAAAACAATGGGAGTGATATAATACCTTGATTCTTCCTTCAAGCTCATAAAAATGGGATTTTTCTTCAGGCTCATAGATTGTGCATCTTGAAATCATGTTGTGGGAAACATTTATTATGTCTTGTGAAAGATGTGAACCCACCATCATTTATAGATCTGAAATAAATTTCCAAATCTTTTTTTTACCTCCAACTCTTTACGAATCTCTTGGAATCACTTTGTGAAGATCAAGGGTTGTTTTTGCACTACAAGTTGTTTCACCCTCCAGGACCCGCTTTTACTGAATCTATCCCAAAATATTTTAAACTTCCAAAAATATTCTAAAATCATTTTCACAAAATTATTATCTCTCTAATACACCTCCTTGATAATTTTTATCCTTTCATTTCACTCCGATGGGTGTGCACCAGGCTTAGGAGGGGTAGTATAGGATTCTTGAAAATTCTACCTTAAAAGATCTTGACTTCGAAGTGCCTAAATGGACTTGATATCCCTCAATAAGATATGGACCAGATTGACACAACATATATGACCACTTATAAGGGTAGTATTGGACTGATGTAGTGGTTAAGATGATCTTAAGGAGGGCTCGGGATGAGTTTCAAGAAAAAAAATTCACAGTAGGGTATGGTTGTCATACTTTCAATTTTGATTTTTTCCCTTACAAAAGCTCATGACAACACTAGTATGATTTTCCTTTAAAAATCCAACAAGTTCAATGCATTCAATGTAATAGGGATTATTGCATTCAATGAAAATATATTTCTCACTCTATGTACATTCTTCCTTATATACATGGTTACCACAAGTGTTTAAAAAAACTTTCTCATCAATCTCAATTCCAATTTGTTATTCCTCCAATTTTTTCTTCTCTAATTTGATATTTAGCTCCTCTTTTTGAATTGTTTTCACATTCTCATCCTCCCAATCTGAGTCACACCAGTCAAGATTCAAAAAATATGAGATTGTAATCATTATTGGAATTGGTTGGAGAAGAGGCATTAGTAAGGGGTTGTTGATTTTTTGCATTCCTAGGTAGAAATGATTTGGGATCCAGATTTTCAAATTGATCAATTAGAGAATCCAAATGATCCTCCAAAATATGTTCCCTGTTATGCTAATATTCCCCTTCCAACATATTTTATTACTTTTTCATGATAATTTATTATTGGGAGTATTATAAGGGCTTCTCTTTCTCTCCATAAACATAATAAACATCCCATTCTACCAACCTTGTAGGATAGTTTGATTTAGTGACGTTTTTGTAGAGAAATATGATAATATGTGTAATACCAAAACTCCTAAAAACATTGTGACAAGGTTTAGGAGGGTTGGTTAATGCCTTGGGTGGAGATGGGAGGTGATTTTGCAAATCATAAGTGGTGTATTAGGTGTGATAAACCTGTGGAGCATAAAATAAGGAGTAGAGAGTAATGGATCTTCCTATTCTTGGAGTGGAACAATAGACTTTAATTTATTTTCACAAGGATTTTGGAGAATTTGAGATGGTGAGGGACGAATAGAATAAATTGGTATGGGTCTCTTTTGTCCATCCTCAATAAGAATTCTCTCATCTTGTAATGTAATGGTAAAATCTTGATGAAGAGTATCACCTCCTAGATTTTAAATTAAAACATATAAATTATAATTAAATTCCCTCAAGTAATTAAAAAATTCCATACCTTATGAGGGTCTATATTATTTAGGAAATTTATATCAGGTCCTTATGAATCTGATGTTGAAATCTAAGACAAACTCCATTAAAGCTCTTTGTAATTTTTTGAGGTGTAACAAAAGAAAAATAACATCTTCATTCTCCTTGAACCATTCATGTAGTTTCTCTCCCATTTGATCCTATGTGGAAATGAATTATGGATCCATACTGTTGTACTAATATTTTTCTTTTCCTCTGAATCATGAAACAAGAATCCTAATGCAAACATTTTTTTTTGTAATGTTGTCAATGACACAATGGTTTGTTATATCATGAATTTTATTAATGGTAGATTGATATTAATTATATGGAAGAGAGGTGAGTTCTTCAGGGTTGTTTTTGGGATGTCATCCCATTACTACAGATGAACGGGATTAAAATTGAAATGATAAAAAGTGAGATATTTCTAGAGATCCATGAGGGAAGAAAAAACATGAAAATTAGTGAAAGGATGAAGGGAAATGTTTTTAACTCATAAAATGTTCATTTGGATCAGTGGAGTCTCCAAATGTGTTCCAAAATAACTCCAAAGGATGAATCTCATGAAGAAAAAATCAAACTTGGAGAAATTAATTTGTAGAGTGCTTTAATCTGGTCCAATTGGGCATGTCATAACTATTATCACTAAAATTTTCACCCTCTATATGTTTTCATAGATGGAAAAAAACTCTTGTGTAACATGGGTTTGTATCTAAGTGTGGGACCTTACTTCTTGAGATAAACCTCAAGAGAAGTTTGGTTCCTCTACCTATCCCTAATGCTAAACTATTCCTACAACTCAAAATCTAACTATATTATCCAAATCTAAGCATCTAAGGGACCAAGGTTAGAAATAAATATGTATAAAATGGAAATCCTAAACTAAAGAGGCAATAAAAACAAGAAAATGGGGAAGACACTTTCAATGAGAGAAAAATGGGAGTAAATGGTGATAAAGAGTGCATATATGAGTGCCACATAGCAAATAAACATCTTACCTTTTCCTTCCATGAAAAACATAATAGTAATAAACCCTAAAAAGTTGAAAACATAGACAACATAATTGGAGTGGATGAAGAGGAAATAAAATATAATAATTCATAGGCTAGGGAAATAAAAAACCTCAAAACATGAATTTTATTGCCTTATGAGTATGCACAGTCCCTTACATACAAGAAGATGGTAAACACACATTGTAGAGGTAAAAATATGAGGCTTACAACTAAAAAATACTTGTGTGACACTTGATATGATTCCCTTATGTTTTTTGGAAGTCCAACCTTTACAAAGGAGCACCATTTACCAATATATAGAAAATGAGAGAGAGAGAGAGAGAGATAATAGGAAACGAGGGAAAGAGATAGAAATTCATATTTTCCCTTCAACCACCAATAACATGCATTAAATCCATGAAAATAGGCATGATATCCCTTTCAAGACCATTCCACATTATATATTTCTTACTGGAGAAGATAAAAGCTCCTTCATAAATTCTTGTAGTTCAGCTACTTGAAAATGCACTTTTAATTTTATACCTATCTTTTTCCTTTTTCTCTCACCAAAATCCATTATTTTCTAAATTTCTTGATTCTAAAGTGAATTTCAAAAGGATACGTTTCCAACAAGTCCATTTTTTTCAAAATGGAGTTTTGGGGAGAGAGATATGACCATGTGGATATCTCGTGTATGAGAGGAAAATGAAAAAGTACCTCACAAGACATAAACGTTTGCATTAATCATTTTATAATTGGGAAGATAAATTAGTCAGGTGGAGAACAGTTAGAACTGTGTAACTTATCCACATGTGTCATGTGGGCCCATCTTATCCACTTCACTAATGCCTTTCCAATTATCCCCCCTTCTTATTAGTGATGTTGCTAATTCAGGGAACCTAAACCCCCAAATAATTGTTTCGTCCCTACCAAAAAGACTCAATTTAGCTGACTAATGTACCCCAACCCATCCTATAGCTGATACAACAATGTGAATGATGGGTAAGTGCAGCAAGTTGGGGACAATTAAGTGGACATCAAATCCTGAATTTTACATCAAAAACAACAAAACATCAAATTTAGTCTTCTGTGGACTTGAACCATGCCGAAAACTCAAAAATATGTCATAAAAATAGTACCATCGTGTAGGGGAGACTGTTAGCTTTGTAGAAATATTGATTTTAAAGTGAATAGAATAGGATAAATATCATTTTATAATTTTTTTACTAATAGTAGGTCAATAAGACACTTTTTCCCATGAATGTTTATGCCTACGTTTAAGACTACAAATTTTGTTTCACTTGTTATAATGTGATAAAACTTATACCATCCTAGCCATGGTGAAATTATATACATGCTCAAAATTTTTTTATTTGATTTCAATATTTTTTGATGAAGTTATGGCGGGCAAATGGAAAGTGCTATGTTTTCTATATGTTTTCAAACCACTTTCATGGAAAAATCATAAAAAATTAAATATTGCTAAAAAATACAAAATAAAATTTATCCCGAGATAGATAGTGGCATTTAACTTCTCACTAGAGGAAAAAAATAAATATCAATTTTTTAGTCATCCAAATCGTGGGCAAATGGACTATAATATTATAGGCATTTTTATAAAAAAATACCAACTCATTGAATTTTGAGTGTTTAATATAGCTAAAATTGTCCATTTTTAAAATAAAATTAGTAGTTTAGAAACTAGATTTTGGATGCTACAATTCATATTAATATAAGTTTTTTCTAGTTTTGAGTGTCTGAATTGCTGATAATCCCTACAAGTTGATATTATGTTGTTATTTGCAATATGACATCCACTTATGACCCCTTTTTTGTCCACCAACTTGCTGCACTTACCCTAATAGGAGAAACCAAGGAGGAATTCCTTTTGTTCCACCAAAGGATGATTTGGCTGACTTGCTTGTGTTTTGTTCTTTTTCACTCAAAATTTAAATAAGTATTGAAGTGTGGGGCCAATTAGGAGGGTGAGGAATTCCCTAGATCATTTAACTTGTCATACAACATGAATTTTACCCTACTTTTCTAGTTATTTATTTGAAGCTCAATGATATTTCACAAGTCTAAAATTTTGATAAGTTGTCTAAATTTACAAGGGGTGCAAATTTGGATAACAAGAAGTTTAAGATTTATCTTTTTTTCACCCTTTCCTATTTTTCCTGACATGATGAGATCATCTTCTACATCTGGTGAAATTTCTTGGGCCTCATCTATGGTATTGGGTTGAAATATCCTAAAGATGAATCCCACCTTCAACAATTTAGTGTTCATGAATAACCTTAGTTAGTTGTCTTCAATATGTCTTGTAGCTTCAGGAATTTAATAAAGAAAACTATTGAAGTTGGCAATGAAATCCCTCATAACCTCATTTGTTTCTTTTGTCAATTGATACCATTTTGTAAGCAGGGTGTGAGCATATTTAGTTTGTTTAAATTTATCTTAAAATATAGTCTTCATTTGTGCTTTGTTAGTGCTTGATCTTCTAGGTAGATAGTAGAACCAATCCACAATGGAATCTTGTGGCTATTTCACTAATATGTGGAATAAAAAATCCTCATGTTCTACTTTCAATATACCATAGGTTGTGATAAATATAGTTATGTCTTCATTTGGATGTTGTATTTAATCCCCTCTAAACTTGAGGAAGTTCTTCTTCAATACTTTAGGAAATTCATTAAGTGGAGGAGCTAAAGCCAATGTACCTATTTTCTTTCCCCTTGGTATAGGTGTAGCCATTTCTTATTCTTCTAGAGGAATAAGATCTAATATTAGTGAAATTGGGCCTTTAGGAGGATCTTCAAGAGGAAAGTTTTGGTGAAATTTAGGGAATGATTCTTTCCTAACTTGTCTTGTTTTCTAAACAAAAAGGATTTTAAAATTTTTTTGTTGTTATTCCTTAAACATAGGATTTATAGGGCCACTTTCTCGAGAATCTCTGGTGTATCTTCTTCCCACTATCTTGTAAAAAAAATTCAATTAGGAATATGAAAAAATAATGTGTAGTATGATGTTTTTCTTATGAAAATCAATAGTAGGTTTTTAGGAAATGAATTTCATATCTTTTTAAATTTTGTATTTTATGATTTTTAATTGATTTTTTGGTTCATATTGAGTATAGAAAACCAAAATATACCCCATGGTGGGTTCCATAAACTATTGGAAAAATAATTTTTTGCAAGAAAAATTCGTGTTTTTTGTCAATGCTTTGGGACTAGGTCCTTCCTCTTAGGAATGGGGCAGCTCCCATTTATTGAATGTAATAAACAATAAAATCTATGGGTGGTCGTTAGGCTAGAGATCACACAGGTTTGCACTACTAGACTTGCGAAAAATTTCTTGTATGGAATATAAAGGATGAATATTATTAAAAAGAGCTAAAAGAAAGATAGGGAAAATAGGGAGAGGGTTGATTTTTTGAGTAGGAACTTACAAACTTCACAAAAATTAACCATAGTAGGTCCATAATCAATAGGATGAGAAAAAAATGTGTTAGAAATAACAAGATTAAAAAATCAAATACAAATTTGTATTCATCTATTCCTCAAATACACAAATATCTTTCTTGGTTATCCAAGATTACAAATCTTACATAGCTATAAAGTAGGAATTATAAGAACATAAACAATGAGATAGAATAAAATAGCTTCTTACTTGTAGTAGTAGGAGAAAAAAAGATTACCCTTTGGAATGAAGAATCCATCCCAATATATATCCTTAAAAATGTCGCTTGGTCCCCTCCCCCAAATGAATTTTCTTATTCCTACCATGCGTGTCCTTTCATATTCCCATAAGATTAAAAATAAATTCTTTTCTTATTTATGAAGAAGAACATTTACAGTGCAAAATTAAAAGGGCACTTAAGTGAATAAGATGGCATAGCCAAAAAGTAAATTCCCAATGAAGAATTATAATATAGAGAAATAAGGAAGAAGAGAGATCAATTCAAAGGAGAATAATTTTCGGATGTCGAAGATATTGTTCTCTATGGACTCTGTGGAAATTCTCCAGGGATGAAATCCTTTCCCTTGACCTCTTTATGGAACTAAGCTACTGTGATGTAAACTTCCTTTTCTTGCAGGATGCAATCATATCCAAAATAACTAATCTAAGTATTAGGAATACCACAAATGGATTTTTAGTGTATAAACCATACTATATGATCTCCTATGGTAGTATAGATGGAGCCTCTAATATCTATGAATGATTCCAATGTATCCTCATTGAATGAGAAAGGCTATATTTTCTCTTTTTGGACCAATTCTTGGAAGGAATTTAGGAGTCCCTCTAAGGATGAATGTTCATTAAGTGGGGGGATAAAATATTCTACACACTTTTATTATTTTCCTCTGAGAACTATCACATGTGTTCTCCACACAAGACTTAAGCTCTAAAATTGCATCATTCATCATTTCACACCTCACATTCATTGTGCATGAGCACAAATGAGAAAAATTATCAGCAATAGATGCAAACACATTCGTTCTCACCAAGGAGTGAGAATCAAGACAACTCATATAAGATATCAATGGGAAAACATTATCCCAATGGACTATTTCTTTCTCAATCTTAATATTTTTCCTCTTCACCTTATAAACAATGGTGAGGGAAAAGTTTCATAGAGAGAGGATCTCAGAAAATCGTTCCATTTCTTTTTATGATCTTCCCCATCCATCTATCATGAGTTATCCTTTACATAGTGTGCACTTGATCTCTCATGATCACTTAGGGATCAAAGCTACTAATAGGAGAGATAGCTTATGTCAAAAATAGTGTTGTATTGGTCTCCAAAAATGACTAAATATAAGCACTTAGGGTTCTCATATGCTCCTCAAGTTGTTCCATAATATGATTACTCTCTTCATTTATCACAATAAATTAAGCTTCAAACTCTTTAAATAAATGCACATCTCCTTCGTGTATAGCTTACCCCAAGGGAATCCTAGTCATCTCATAATCATATGGTGTCATCTCTTTTATGGGTTTAAATACTTTATGACATGCAACTTCCACATAATGAGATCCACAAGCCTTAGTGAATAATCTATAAGTTTTTAATATTTCATAGTGTTTTTGGTTTTTATATACTTTTAGATGGCCTCAAAGTTATGTTCTATTTTTTTTTTGTATCGTCATTGATTCTCCTCCAAGTAACTGTTGCCCCCATGGAAAAGTTTTAGCTAGTGTAGGCACAATATTGGGTATGGAGGAACTCTCAAGTTTTTGATATGAAAATAAATATTCTCCAAAATTGGATGAATCATCTAACTCTGAGAAAATACCCAAATCTTGAGGAGTTTTTAGGAGATGTAGATGGTTCAATATCTTCCAGATCAAGTTGGTAAATAAGATTCCTTTTAACTTTTTTCTTTTTGTAAAGCCTCTTAGGATGAGTAACTTTATTATATTCTATCTCCACAAATTTCCTATTAGAAGACCCTTAAAAATGAGAATAGTTCATGACTCAGTCGGGTTCTGTGAGATAAGAGGTTAGAGACGCTTGCTTGGATGGAGCCAATATACCACCTAATTCAATGAAGGAGGTTATCTTCCACTTAAACCAATACTTTCATATTTGAATCACCTTTATGGTTATTTAATTGATATCTCCATATTTTTTTATGTTCCATAGAGTGGGAGGAATATTCTCTTTTCTCCACTGTGCTAGGCCCATATATAGATAAGGCCAAAATGGGATTTCATCACATTTTTTGAAGTTGATTGAATTGTTTAATACTCAGGATCAAATAGATCTGATTGATCATTGTTCATTACTTCTATAAACCATTCAAACTTAAAATCCCTCATTTAATATATAATAATTCTCATGTAGTCCCACTTTCTAAACTCAAAATCATTAGTGCAGTTGGCCCAATAGTCTTCAATATGTAAAATGTGTTGTAAACCTAAAAAATGGAAAGTATCAGGGTTATTCCTACTATACATTTTTTGTCGATATACATAGGAATACAAATTAAAGGGTACAAAGGGTTCTTTAATTTTTGTTACAACCATTACACTTTTGCATGAATAAATCCATAGGGAGATAGGGAAAGATACACATGTCGTTTTCATACTTTTACAGTTGGTATAAACTGAAAATAACTACCTACATAACTCAATCATGATTATCTTATCATTTGGGGACATTGGTAACTTGCAATGTACAAGATCAAATCCTCTGACGCTAATATAGGTGAATTTGGGGAAATAGATGAAATAAATTTTGTATTTTCAACTAACCTAACTACTTGAGGTGAAATTATTCTCTCAATATTACCTTTGAGTAACCTTATGACATACATGGTGAATGCAGAATTCACCCTTAAGAAGTGAGAGTTACTCTCCCTTTATGTAATATGGGGATATTTCTCTTATGTTAGAGGAATTTTTGGCACATTTGGTGTAGAAGAGAGACATCAAAAAGGCCTCATGTATGTGAGAGCATACACTAAATAAGAAGAAATTTTGAATTTCTTATAGGTAAGAAACTTCAACAGTTGTCGATGAATGTTGTTACCGATAATATCCCCAAATCAATCATCTAATATTTTTTATGACACTAGGATGAATTGAGCCATACAATCTTGAAATTATTTTGTATTTTTTCTCCCATCACCCTACTCAAAAATACTAATGTATTTGAGTATACCTCATGGAAGTCACCTTGAGACCAAGCTTTAGGAATCCATGACTTCCTTCCCTATTTGAGCCATGATCCATCTGCTAAACCTTACAAATAGGAATATGTTCATTCCCATTCTTTAGTGGAAAATTCTTGACCTATGATCACCATGTTGTTGCTAGTGGAAATTTTTAGGCATTGAGAGATACCATTTAGACTGAGAAGTACCACAAGAGAATTATCATCTTTCGAATTTTCATTGAGTTTGGTTCATAATATTGGGAGCAATCTAGAACAAGATTTGTGCTTTAAAAAGACAATGGGTGTCTCTCATCTTTGAATAATCCAATTGAAAATATATTCTCCTCCACAACTTCACAAGTTTCTTTTAGTATCATTATTTTTAGGTCCTCTAGATCCATCTTTGTTACATCATTGTCACCTACACTGGGATACTTAGTCTTTAATGTGTAAATTGGCTCTAAGCATGAGTATTTAAACTTCTTGGTGAAAAATATTTAATGAAATGGATAGGAGATGGATGGATATGAAAAATTGAACCAAAATCCCAACACTTACTATTTTTAGGTCCTACCCTATATGCATATTTTTATAAAGTTTCTGAAATTGCCATTTTTGAGTGGTGTTGACATGAAAGGGGTGATGGTGACTAAGAAATTGATTCATTTTCAAAACATACTATTTCTAGTATGTGAGAACCTAGTAAAAGTTATTATTTTTAGTAAGTGGGCATCTAGATGTTGGAATGAGGTGGGAGTAGTCTTAACAGTTTCATTTTCACTTCAAATACATTGCTCCAAATTTAAGGGATTTTAAATCACTAGATTTTAGTATATCTAAAAAGAAAATTATTATAGATGCATTTTTTGAGACATTAACAATTTTCCATAGCATTAATGGAGAAATAATTAATACCGAAAGAAATGTGTTTTATCAAGGAAGGTGTTGTCCAAATTTCAGTAGAATCTAATGCAGGGCTTTTGAGTTATGAGAAAATATTTTTTTTCAGGTGTCAGGTTTTCTGGAAAATTTTAGCAGAATAACAACAATATTTTGGTATTTAGGAGGTGAAAATATCACATTGAAAAGTTAAAAATATTTAAGTGTTGGATTTTTACCCATTTCACTCTTTAAGCATTTTAACTCATCATTAACCTAAGAGGGTTACATGGTGAGTTGTACACATTAAAATATGGTATGGTTTATGTGAGGAGAAAATGAGGACACTAAAAAATTACTTTGCATGAGATTGTGACAATACCACGTGGGAGTAAGAGAGATATAAGGAGGGACTAGAAATGGGATCCCAAGGGTTTATATAAGGTTCTTCATGTGACCAAGGATATATACATGAGGTTTTGTCCTAATTATCCCCTTAGATGTTGGGAAAAATTGAAAAGGGATAGAAAGGGTTGGAAAATGTGCTATGGGTGGTGGAGGTCATGTTTTCCAGCTGAAAATACTCATAGGACAAAATTGACGTAACTAAAAGCATAAAAAAGGGGGACATAATTTTTTGTCCCAAATATCCCCTTACACTAGAATATAAGGAAAAAGGATAGATGAGGTCAAAAAACCCACCACTTACTTAAGTGGTGTGTTGATGTCATCATGCCAATGTGAAATTAGAACATGGGAATGCCTTTTCCACCCTGGGAGAAAAACATGGAGTTACGTGGTCAAACATTATATTATTTTGACTCAAACACACCCAATGAATCCATTACAACAATTTTTAGGATTGATTCTATTTAAATTCTAATTCTTAGGCCTAATCACCCTTTTGGCACAAAGGAGCATCAATAATGAACTAGACTACCGCATAGAGTAGTGAGGTTTATTATCAAAATTGATCTATTTACCATGTAGATAATTATGAGATATTTCGATTGAATATTTTTTACTCCTAACTCCTCTCAAACTCCTGGAACCTTTACAAGAAGATCACTTTCTGTGTTGAAGCTTTCATTCCCTCCACCCATAGTGACTCGGTCTTACTCAGATAGATCCTAACATCACACACATTTCCTTGAAACTATCGTGGATATCTTAATTTATAACCTACATAACCTACAAATGGGTTAAATATTTGTAGATAGCTTTTAAGGAATGTTTTCTTGTTGCATATGGCTAAAAATATCTATTTTAGTTCCTTCAGGAGAAATTATCCACCTCAAAGCTTAGTAACTTCATGAAATCCACTAGGATCTACCTCCTAGCACATGAAGCAAACTTTAAATACATGTTATCATGTTCCTCTTAGATAGAGTAAGGATGACACATACTAGAGGGGATATATGAGTTGATAGGATGACTAGAGGAAGGGTTCACAATGACTGGTAAAGAGGATTTCAAGTGGTGCACATCATTTTCACTACTAAGAAAATTATCTTTACATGTCATAAATTTATCATGAAAAAACTTCCCTTCCTCCCCACATAGAACTTCCTTAATGGTAGTGTCACCCAAGTCTTTTCCTGACATTGACTTTGTGAATTAGGTACTTGAACTAGTGTTGTCATTAGTAATAGGTTCTTGAGCAACCTTATTTTTTTGCACCTCCTCTACTCTATCCATCTTAATATGATTGTCTTGGAATCCAAATTGATATACTCTAGGGTATTTTATGGCCCCAAAGTTCCTCATCCTTTAAGAAGAGGTTGAATTCCAAATTAATGGCAGTCAAGCGTTAGGTTTTGTGGTGTTGTAAGATATACTGTCCACCTTTAATCCATCGATATTGGTTGTTTGTACCACCATTGGTTAAATATTTCACCCTTTACTTTATTTTTGTCACTCAACAATATATGAAAACCTTTTAATTCTCTATATTGGAAAATATATTTATGGTTTGGTGTTCTCTGAATCACTTTATTTTGCTTCTTTTTGTTGTTTATCACCTGGAGATCTCAATTATAAATGTAACGTAAATTTCCACATGAGTTACTCTCACCTTTTTATACCATTCCAAATGGATAATTAATGTCACATTTAATTCATTCACATGTGTAAATTTTCACTTCCCCATAGACTACATTTAATACCAAGTAGCTACATTTAATACCAAGTTTGTTTGACACGTGTTTACTACTTTTAGATTTAGCTCAATTTGATGACCCCATTGCATGTATGTGTCATAAATTACATGGAACTATGCTACATTTTCCATCCCACACTTCCATCTGCATTAGTTGTCTTACATTCCTAATCCACGTCATATTCCTTGTGCACTTATCCTTTCTTACACACTTCTCATTTCCTTGTAGCTTCCCTAGAAAAGGTTTTGTTGTAAATATCTCCCTCGGGGTCGATATAGACAAACAGGAGCATATAGAAGTCAAAGAAGCTCAAATCCCTAACATGCCTAAGGCGCATTCAGAAGTGGCACATGAAAATGGATGTCGACAGGGAAAACAGTGCACCCCAGGCGCAGAGAAGTGGTGCATGACAATGGATGTCGACAGGGAAAACGGATGCGCCCTTGGTGCATGAAAAGGGCGCATGAGAATGGGTGGCAACACGACAATGGATGCGCCCTTGGCGCACGGAAAGGGCGCATGAAAATGGGTGTCACCCAAGGAACACAGTTACACCTTGGTGCACGTAAAATGAATGTCAACACACACATGGATGCGCCTAAGGCGCACCTTCAGGAGGCGCAACATTTTTGAGCGCTGACAGGCAAGCAAAACCCTGGCGCAGATATTCAGATGGCCATAACTTTTGACTGGGAGCTCGGATTCATGCAAGGTTGGACTTTTCGGAAAGCTTACAAGGTCCTCTATCCAACTACAAATGCATATATTTAATTAGGTGAGAAAAAATTCTTTAAAATGTGAAATACAGTTCGCCACGTTCTAGGTTCGCTAGGGTTCTCACCTGCCACCATAATGAGATAATTAAATGTAGTCTGGAGGTGGTTGGGGTAGATTTCGAATTCCTCTCTTCTCCCTCTCTCATTATTCCCATAAATTGTTAGGAGGGGCTTCTTTCTACTGTGTGGTTCATCTTTTCAGCTCTGCCCTCCCTTCTTTTTCTTCACCAGGGTTGAAAAAATGGGGTTCGAACCTCCTCCCCTACTCTGTAATGGCGTTTTTTGCCTTTTACTATTGAAATTATGTTCTGTGCAAACTTCTGAAGCAACAAAAACAGTGTTTTGTAATGCATCTATCCATCCTTGCTCGTTTTTCACTTGTTTTCCTCTCGCCTCTCTTCATTGCAGGCATTTGTGCATGTTTGAATGTTCATTGCAGGTTTGGAGTTGTGTTCATGGAGTTTTGGGACATTTTCTGTGTGAAATCTATCCTTGGGCCTGTGATGCATCTGTCCATCCTTCCCATTGCTCACCTCTCTTTGTTCCATGGCAGTTTTGATAGATGTCCAACATTCTCCTTCTCTGGTGTATCACCGTTTTAGTGTAGGCATTTGTTGTTTTTTCCCTTTTCTCTCTCTCTCTCTCTCTCTCTCTCTGTCTCCTTGGCATGGTTAGATTAGGATTAGATTAGCTTGCCTGCACTGGAATAGCTCATGGTAGGTGGTTTAGGAGCAGGAACCAGCCTTCTCTGGAGATTCCTCTCTCATTTTACAAGTCCCACACTTATAGAGAGGTTTCAATGTTGTGCAATCACACTGGATGATAGTATGGTCAACCTAGAAACCTGACCAGCATCCAGGGGTGCTGTGAGCTTGCAACAACAGTTTTGGCATGCCCGGTGGGACCTTAGAGGTCTTTCACTTTATCTTTGACAGGTTGGTGTGTTCCTGTTAAAGATTCAGCCTTTTGGGGGCACTTTCAAAAGCACATCTGGCGACTCCATCTAGTAAACAACTCATTCTCTGAGTTGCAGACCTATTTTCCATCCATTTCCATGCATCTTTCTTTCCATCTCTTTCATTATTTTCCATTCCATGAAGTTTTGCAATCATGACTTCATTTCCATCATGGATTTCACATCAACAACAGCAGTATATCACACCTCCAACATGTTTTTTAAATCCTCCAAATCAACATTTTGTACAAGTTCAAGACCAGCATGCATACCCACATGAACAGCAGTGCCAAAGTCAGTTTGGCTATGAAGTCCATCAAGAGCAAGAGTGTGCATACAATGAAGACACTCAAATGCAAGATGTTGGTCTGCTGGAGAAAATCCAAAAGATGGAGATAAAGATGGTGCAGTCCAGGGCTCAAACACAAATGAAAGCATTTGGAATCGGTTGCAGAGCACCTTGTCCATGGGTGGGACCTTTTCCAAGGCATTACATCCCTCAAGAGAAGCTTGAATTCATGATTGCAACACTGCCATTGCTTGCAAAGTGGATTGAAGAAATAGAGGTTTATGAGAGGAGTATTTAGCAACCTTGTCAATGGGTAAGCACACCATCTCATGCCTTTTCTTTTCCTCTTTCCCAATCTGTTTTATCTCAGCAGTGTCAAGTTTCAAACTCTCCATCTGTTGTCCCAAGTGTTGAATCCATTTCTGCACCTCCTAGCCTTCCACCTCATCTCAATTCTTCTATCCTTTTCCCTTTCAAACAGTCATCCCCTCCACAAGAGCGAAATGAAATACCTTCCACTCCAAAGAAACAAGAGGTTTCACCTCCTCCACCACCACAAAAAACTGCCAAATCAATCAAGTTTCAACCCATCCCTCCTCTTGCATTCCCAATTCCATGTGGGGAAGAAGAAATTGCAAAAATTAGTCATCAAGGACAGCAAGAGGAAGAGCCAAGAAAAGAAGAAATGATTAAGAGCTTAGTAAGTTTGGCTACCAAGTTTGGTATGACAAAGATCCCCTTGATGGTCAAACCTACAGAAGAGGCTTAAGGTTGAACAAATAGTGGTCAGGGCTGATTTTGTTGCAGCAGAAGAAGAAGTTCTTGCAGTCCCAACTTGTCCTCTAGAGCAGCAGATTGAAGAGTTTGACTTGAAAAACTTCATGCTGGAGGAGGAGCTCATTCAAGAGCAAGATTGTCTTCGAACATTGGAGGAAGGAGAAGCTACTCCAGATCCAGCATCAAAGGAGCACATTCTAGCTGTGGAGGAGAAAGTTACAGATCCAAGAGCTCTGAGCACAAAGCAGGCTACAAGAGAACCTTCAGTTCTTCTTTCTACTTCACCTCTCTCAAGTTCCAGTGCTGAAGAGGAGTTTGACCTCTCAAAATCAATGTTGGAGGGAGAAAGAAACCATGGTGGTAAAGTTATAGATCAAGAGGACACCATGGAGGAAGTTGAACATTTGCAGCAGGATAGCCATGAGGTAGTTTATCTGTCAGATTTGGAGGACTGTTTTGATGGAGAAGAGCCGGTTGAGTTTCCACCATTCTCTCTTTCATCATCCACATTCCAAACACAAGAGTCTATTGTCATGAAGGAGAACATTCATTTGCAGCAGCCTGCATCCTATAGCAGCTCTTTGGAACTAGGATTGGAAGATTTTAACCCTTCATGTTCTTCATTGGACGAAGAGAAAGGACAGAGGAATTTCACCATTTCTTCCACACCATCCATTCAAGGTCTACAAGAAGACTTCATTTTTGGAGTTGAAAATCAGAGCTATGGGCATGTCAAAAGAACCATACCTTTCCCAATCAGGTATTTGGCTTTATTGGAGCCAAAGGAGAAGTCACAACCAGTCATGCTTGCTTCTAAGCATGAGGGTGAGCTATAAAGTACCAAGGATCAGCTGTCATACCTCTTCAATCCAAATGCAGAGCAACTAAAAGAGGTATTGAAATTTCCTTTAGTTGATACTTTGATGATTTGGGTGGAAGACCAGCTTCTTGTTGATTTTCCATCCATCCTAACAGCCATGATCAGCTCCAAATCATTTGCATGGCTGCCAATTTTGAAGAAAGGAAGCTATTTTGCACAACCAGTTACAGGGTTTGTTTAGCGTGCCTTTGTTTCCAGTTAGAGTAGAATAGGCAGGTTTGCTTTCAGTAGAAAAAGTGCTTGTGCACACTCTGCATGTTTCATTTGGAGCATGTATGATTTTCAGTTTTCTACATATTTTTTGGTGTTGCTGGGTTTGCTCTTGCACAGTTCATTTCAGTGGCATTTTGGTGAGAACAACTCTAGTCCAATGGGTTTCAAGTGGCTCAGAAGGGATTTTTTTTCAAAGTTTAGATCATTTTTCAGGCTTGCTTATGATTCCATGCCCAATGGATTGCTAAAAGGCCACTGATCTTCTAACTAGCAGGCAGGTGACCCCGTTGAGTCGCCAAATTGTTGTAAATATCTCCCCCGGGGTTGATATAGACAAACAAGAGAATATAGAAGTCAAAGAAGCTCAAATCCCTGACATTCAGAAGTGGCACATGATAATGGATGTCGACAGGGCAAACGGTGCACCCAAGGTGCATAGAAGTGGCGCACGACAATGGATGTCGACAATGAAAAGGATGCGCCCAAGGCACATGAAAAGGGTGCATGAAAATGGGTGTCGACACGAGAATAGATGCGCCCTTGGCACACAAAAAGGGCACATGAAAATGGGTGTTAACAGGGAAAAAGTTACACCTTGGCACATGTAAGAGGATGTCGACACACACACGAATGCGTGGAGGCGCAACATTTTTGAGCGCTGACAAGAAGTAGACCCTAGCGCAGATATTCAAATGGCCATAACTTTTGACTGGGAACTCAGATTCATGCAAGGTTGGACTTTTCGGAAAGCTTACGAGGTCCTCTATCCAACTATGACTGGATATCTTTAATTAGGTGAGAAACATTCTTAAAAATGCAAAATACAGTTTGCCACTTTCTGGGTTCGCTAGGGTTCTCACCTACCACCATAATGAGATAATTAAATGCAGTCTGGAGGTGGTTGGGGTGGATTTCAAATTCCTCTCTTCTACCTCTCTCATTCTTCCTATAAATTGTAAGGAGGGGCTTATTTCTGGGTGGTTCATCTTTTCAGCTCTGCCCTCTCTTCTTTTTCTTCTCCAGGGTTGAAAAAAATGGGGTTCGAACCTCCTCCCCTACTATGTAATGGTGTTTTTGCCTTTACTATTGAAATGATGTTCTGTGCAAACTTCTGAAGCAACAAAAACATGTTTTGTGATGCATCTGTCCATCCTTGCTCGTTTTTCACTTGTTTTCCTCTTGCCTCTCTTCATTGCAGGTATTTGTGCATGTTTGAATGTTCATTGTAGGTTTGGAGCTGTGTTCATGGAGTTTTGGGACATTTTCTGTGTGAAATCTATCCTTGGGCCTGTGATGCATCTGTCCATCCTTCCCATTGCTCACCTCTCTTTGTTCCATGGCAGTTTTGATAGATGTCCAACATTCTCCTTCTCTGGTGTATCACCGTTTTAGTGTAGGCGTTTGTTGTTTTTCCCTTTTCTCTCTCTCTCTGTCTCCTTGGCATGGTTAGATTAGGATTAAATTAGCTTTCCTGCACTGGAATAGCTCGTGGCAGGTAGTTTAGGAGTAGGAACTAGCCTTCTCTGGAGATTCCTCTCTCATTTTACAAGTCCCACACTTGTAGAGAGGTTTCAATGTTGTGCAATCACACTGGATGCTAGAGTGATCAACCTAGAAGCCTGATCAGCATCCAGGGTGTGCGGTGATTTTGCATCAACAGGTTTTCCATTCTATGTTCATCTTTGTACATGGCCCACTATCCCTTTATATTGGTTCACCATTAATTTAAAATTATTTCCATGTTCACATATTATTCTTTCACACAAAAACATTTTATTTAGTTTTATTTTCCATCCTTTTTAAGAATCTCTTATCATATTTTAGCATGTCCTTGCATTCAAAATCAACCGATTGTGAAGCATACATTTTCTCATCATATTCAACAATTTCATCATACACATTTGTCCATAAACTCTTTACACCCCACACCAACTAATTACTCTATCTTATTTCAAAAAAAATATTTTGGTGTGCATGTATTTATTTTTTTGAATGATGCCTTCTTTTCTTGAAATTTGGGTGTCTAATTTTTAGGAACCTCCAAAGATTTTTTTTCATGAGGTTCTTTACATGTAAAAATAATTTTTTTCCTAAGAACCTTTTTCATTATGTGTACAACATTTTTGAGTAAAAATAAAAAAATAAAATACATTAAACAATGTGCAAGTTAATGTGCACTTATTACAACATTATTGATCATGAAAATACTCTAAGAATCAAAATGAAAACTAATATGGTGGCATACACCTTATTAAATCACAAGTAGGAAATTATTGATAAAGGTTTTTAGCCTACTACCATTAAAAGTCCTGGCAGAAAATTCTCCACTAAACTCTTTTCACTTGCATGCTCCAGTGGGAAATATTTCATCTATCTTATATGAACCTAACCAATGTGTTTTTAATTTTTCTTGGGTGTCATGAAAACTTTGAGTCATATAAATATACTCTTATGCCCATATTAAACCTCTTATTTTTTATGTTTCAATCATTTCATGACTTTGTCTTGATGTTTCTAATCCTTGGCTTTACCTTGCATGCATTATTTGTTTATCAATTATAAAAACTTTGTTAGGAATTATGTGATTGAAGCCTCGTCATCCAAATTCACAATTTATGTTATTCAAAGTGACAGATGAAAGAGCTTGATTAGATTTATTCAACTTTGCACGGTAAAATCTTTACATAATAAAATTATATACTTCTACTCACAATAATAATGTTATATGTTATTTATCATATGATAGGAATTCAAATATAAAGGGATGAGGTTTCCTATAAAATAGGAAACACTCGTCCTAAATACGTGAGTTTGTTTTCAGAACAAAAATCACGTTAAAAAATTTTCAATATGAGTTAGATTAATAACTCATTTACACGTCCCCATCGCTTGCAGTTGGTGAGAGGAGGATTAGATTCTATTCATTCCATTCTTCCATTGCCTCCGCAACCAAATAAAAAATGTCTACTCAGAAAATGATATTTAAATCAAAATTTCGAAACATAGATCTATATTACATGTTAGTGCCTAGTATTTTCTTCCCTTGTGGGCATGTTAATTTATTTCGTTCAGTTGCACAAGTTCATTCCACTGTTGCACTAACCACATAATACATAGATAACTTAAGACATTGCTCACTAGAAGCACAAAGAGGGTTTACTAGATCCATCGATGGTGACCAAGGGTAAAGGGAATAGTATTTCAATGACAAATTTTATTCATAGTACTATTACATAAGCACAACAATGGATAGACTAAACACATGATCACATAGGAATTGATGTTGAGGATACGTACTAGCCATATAGTAGAAAAAATATAAGTACAAGTCTTCTATTGAATGAAGAACTATTTACTAAGTATCGAGGGGGTATGGAGAACAAGGTGGGTAGAAAGGGGAACAGAGGTAGCGAAGCAAATTTCAGCAAGTGGGGTTGCGCCGGGGAAAGACGAATTTGGGTTTAGCCATTTGCAGTAGGAAAAAATAGAATGGAGTAAAGTAGAGAGCTGCATTGGATTAAAGGCAGGAAGACTTGGAGGCTACACACAAAGCTCTTGGAAAAAAAAGAATAAGTTTTGCGATCATGGACTTCATTTCCATCATGGATTTTCCCATCAAACCACCACATAGCTCAACAACCTCCAACAGGTTTTTTAATCCTCCAAATCAACATTTTGTACAGTTCACGACCAGCATTGCATACCCCCATGAACAGCAGATGCCAAAGTCAGTTTTGGCTATGAAGTCCATCAAGAGCAAGAGTGTGCATACAATGAAGACACTCAAATGCCAAGATGTTGGTCTGCTGGAGAAAATCCAAAGATGGAGATAAGATGGTGCAGTCCAGGGCTCAAACACAAATGAAAGCATTTGGAATCGGTTGCAGAGCACCCTTGTCCAGGGTGGGACCTTTTCCAAGGCATTACATCCCTCAAGAGAAGCTTGAATTCATGATTGCAACACTGCCATTGCTTGCAAAGTGGATTGAAGAAATAGAGGTTTATATGAGAGGAGTATTTAGCAACCTTGTCAATGGGTAAGCACACCCTCTCATGCCTTTTCTTTTCCTCTTTCCCAATCTGTTTTATCTCAGCAGTGTCAAGTTTCAAACTCTCCATCTGTTGTCCCAAGTGTTGAATCCATTTCTGCACCTCCTAGCCTTCCACCTCATCTCAATTCTTCTATCCTTTTCCCTTTCAAACAGTCATCCCCTCCACAAGAGCGAAATGAAATACCTTCACTCCAAAGAAACAAGAGGTTTCACCTCCTCCACCACCACAAAAAACTGCCAATCAATCAAGTTTCAACCCATCCCTCCTCTTGCATTCCCAATTCCATGTGGGGAAGAAGAAATTGCAAAAATTAGTCATCAAGGACAGCAAGAGGAAGAGCCAAGAAAAGAAGAAATGATTAAGAGCTTAGTAAGTTTGGCTACCAAGTTTGGTATGACAAAGATCCCCTTGATGGTCAAACCTACAGAAGAGGCTTAAGGTTGAACAAATAGTGGTCAGGGCTGATTTTGTTGCAGCAGAAGAAGAAGTTCTTGCAGTCCCAACTTGTCCTCTAGAGCAGCAGATTGAAGAGTTTGACTTGAAAAACTTCATGCTGGAGGAGGAGCTCATTCAAGAGCAAGATTGTCTTCGAACATTGGAGGAAGGAGAAGCTACTCCAGATCCAGCATCAAAGGAGCACATTCTAGCTGTGGAGGAGAAAGTTACAGATCCAAGAGCTCTGAGCACAAAGCAGGCTACAAGAGAACCTTCAGTTCTTCTTTCTACTTCACCTCTCTCAAGTTCCAGTGCTGAAGAGGAGTTTGACCTCTCAAAATCAATGTTGGAGGGAGAAAGAAACCATGGTGGTAAAGTTATAGATCAAGAGGACACCATGGAGGAAGTTGAACATTTGCAGCAGGATAGCCATGAGGTAGTTTATCTGTCAGATTTGGAGGACTGTTTTGATGGAGAAGAGCCGGTTGAGTTTCCACCATTCTCTCTTTCATCATCCACATTCCAAACACAAGAGTCTATTGTCATGAAGGAGAACATTCATTTGCAGCAGCCTGCATCCTATAGCAGCTCTTTGGAACTAGGATTGGAAGATTTTAACCCTTCATGTTCTTCATTGGACGAAGAGAAAGGACAGAGGAATTTCACCATTTCTTCCACACCATCCATTCAAGGTCTACAAGAAGACTTCATTTTTGGAGTTGAAAATCAGAGCTATGGGCATGTCAAAAGAACCATACCTTTCCCAATCAGGTATTTGGCTTTATTGGAGCCAAAGGAGAAGTCACAACCAGTCATGCTTGCTTCTAAGCATGAGGGTGAGCTATAAAGTACCAAGGATCAGCTGTCATACCTCTTCAATCCAAATGCAGAGCAACTAAAAGAGGTATTGAAATTTCCTTTAGTTGATACTTTGATGATTTGGGTGGAAGACCAGCTTCTTGTTGATTTTCCATCCATCCTAACAGCCATGATCAGCTCCAAATCATTTGCATGGCTGCCAATTTTGAAGAAAGGAAGCTATTTTGCACAACCAGTTACAGGGTTTGTTTAGCGTGCCTTTGTTTCCAGTTAGAGTAGAATAGGCAGGTTTGCTTTCAGTAGAAAAAGTGCTTGTGCACACTCTGCATGTTTCATTTGGAGCATGTATGATTTTCAGTTTTCTACATATTTTTTGGTGTTGCTGGGTTTGCTCTTGCACAGTTCATTTCAGTGGCATTTTGGTGAGAACAACTCTAGTCCAATGGGTTTCAAGTGGCTCAGAAGGGATTTTTTTTCAAAGTTTAGATCATTTTTCAGGCTTGCTTATGATTCCATGCCCAATGGATTGCTAAAAGGCCACTGATCTTCTAACTAGCAGGCAGGTGACCCCGTTGAGTCGCCAAATTGTTGTAAATATCTCCCCCGGGGTTGATATAGACAAACAAGAGAATATAGAAGTCAAAGAAGCTCAAATCCCTGACATTCAGAAGTGGCACATGATAATGGATGTCGACAGGGCAAACGGTTGCACCCAAGGTGCATAGAAGTGGCGCACGACAATGGATGTCGACAATGAAAAGGATGCGCCCAAGGCACATGAAAAGGGTGCATGAAAATGGGTGTCGACACGAGAATAGATGCGCCCTTGGCACACAAAAAGGGCACATGAAAATGGGTGTTAACAGGGAAAAAGTTACACCTTGGCACATGTAAGAGGATGTCGACACACACACGAATGCGTGGAGGCGCAACATTTTTGAGCGCTGACAAGAAGTAGACCCTAGCGCAGATATTCAAATGGCCATAACTTTTGACTGGGAACTCAGATTCATGCAAGGTTGGACTTTTCGGAAAGCTTACGAGGTCCTCTATCCAACTATGACTGGATATCTTTAATTAGGTGAGAAACATTCTTAAAAATGCAAAATACAGTTTGCCACTTTCTGGGTTCGCTAGGGTTCTCACCTACCACCATAATGAGATAATTAAATGCAGTCTGGAGGTGGTTGGGGTGGATTTCAAATTCCTCTCTTCTACCTCTCTCATTCTTCCTATAAATTGTAAGGAGGGGCTTATTTCTGGGTGGTTCATCTTTTCAGCTCTGCCCTCTCTTCTTTTTCTTCTCCAGGGTTGAAAAAATGGGGTTCGAACCTCCTCCCCTACTATGTAATGGTGTTTTTGCCTTTTACTATTGAAATGATGTTCTGTGCAAACTTCTGAAGCAACAAAAACATGTTTTGTGATGCATCTGTCCATCCTTGCTCGTTTTTCACTTGTTTTCCTCTTGCCTCTCTTCATTGCAGGTATTTGTGCATGTTTGAATGTTCATTGTAGGTTTGGAGCTGTGTTCATGGAGTTTTGGGACATTTTCTGTGTGAAATCTATCCTTGGGCCTGTGATGCATCTGTCCATCCTTCCCATTGCTCACCTCTCTTTGTTCCATGGCAGTTTTGATAGATGTCCAACATTCTCCTTCTCTGGTGTATCACCGTTTTAGTGTAGGCGTTTGTTGTTTTTCCCTTTTCTCTCTCTCTCTGTCTCCTTGGCATGGTTAGATTAGGATTAAATTAGCTTTCCTGCACTGGAATAGCTCGTGGCAGGTAGTTTAGGAGTAGGAACTAGCCTTCTCTGGAGATTCCTCTCTCATTTTACAAGTCCCACACTTGTAGAGAGGTTTCAATGTTGTGCAATCACACTGGATGCTAGAGTGATCAACCTAGAAGCCTGATCAGCATCCAGGGTGTGCGGTGATTTTGCATCAACAGGTTTTCCATTCTATGTTCATCTTTGTACATGGCCCACTATCCCTTTATATTGGTTCACCATTAATTTAAAATTATTTCCATGTTCACATATTATTCTTTCACACAAAAACATTTTATTTAGTTTTATTTTCCATCCTTTTTAAGAATCTCTTATCATATTTTAGCATGTCCTTGCATTCAAAATCAACCGATTGTGAAGCATACATTTTCTCATCATATTCAACAATTTCATCATACACATTTGTCCATAAACTCTTTTACACCCCACACCAACTAATTACTCTATCTTATTTCAAAAAAAATATTTTGGTGTGCATGTATTTATTTTTTTGAATGATGCCTTCTTTTCTTGAAATTTGGGTGTCTAATTTTTAGGAACCTCCAAAGATTTTTTTTTCATGAGGTTCTTTACATGTAAAAATAATTTTTTTTCCTAAGAAACCTTTTTCATTATGTGTACAACATTTTTGAGTAAAAATAAAAAAATAAAATACATTAAACAAATGTGCAAGTTAATGTGCACTTATTACAACATTATTGATCATGAAAATACTCTAAGAATCAAAATGAAAACTAATATGGTGGCATACACCTTATTAAATCACAAGTAGGAAATTATTGATAAAGGTTTTTAGCCTACTACCATTAAAAGTCCTGGCAGAAATTCTCCACTAAACTCTTTTCACTTGCATGCTCCAGTGGGAAATATTTCATCTATCTTATATGAACCTAACCAATGTGTTTTTAATTTTTCTTGGGTGTCATGAAAACTTTGAGTCATATAAATATACTCTTATGCCCATATTAAACCTCTTATTTTTTATGTTTCAATCATTTCATGACTTTTGTCTTGATGTTTCTAATCCTTGGCTTTACCTTGCATGCATTATTTGTTTATCAAATTATAAAAACTTTGTTAGGAATTATGTGATTGAAGCCTCGTCATCCAAATTCACAATTTATGTTATTCAAAGTGACAGATGAAAGAGCTTGATTAGATTTATTCAACTTTGCACGGTAAAATCTTTACATAATAAAATTATATACTTCTACTCACAATAATAATGTTATATGTTATTTATCATATGATAGGAATTCAAATATAAAGGGATGAGGTTTCCTATAAAATAGGAAACACTCGTCCTAAATACGTGAGTTTGTTTTAATAACAAAATATCACATTAACAATATTTTCAATATGAGTTATTATTTAATAACTCATTTACACGTCCCCATCGCTTGCAGTTGGTGAGAGGAGGATTCTATTCATCCATCTTCCATTGCCTCCGCCATCCAATATAAGAAAATGTTTACTCAGAAAATGAATATTTTAAACTCAAAAATTTCCACATTAGATCTATTATTATATGTTAGTGCCTAGTATCTTTCTTCCCTTGTGTGCATGTTAATTCTATTTCGTTCATGCACAAGTTCCTCCACTGTTGCACTAACACATAATACCTAGATAAACTAAGACATGCTCACTAGAAGCACAAGAGGTTTCTAGATCCCATCATTGTGACCAAGGGTAAAGTGAATTAGTATTTCAATGACTAAAATTTTATTCCTAGTACATTAACATATAGCACAACCATGTATAGACTAAACACAATGATCACATAGTAATTGATGTGCAGTTATAAGTACTAGCCATCTAGTAGAAAAATATAAGTACAAGTCATTCTATTGACTGAAGGAATTATTTCCTAAGTATCGAAGGTGTATGAGAACAAGGTGGGTAGAAATGGGGCACATAGGTATGCGCATAATTTCAGCAAAAGTGGGGTGCGCCGGGGAAAGACAGAATTGGGTTTAGCCATTTTGCATGTTATGGGATAAAAATAGACATGGAGTAATGAGCATGCATTGGATAAAGGCATGAAGACTTGGAGGATACACAAAAGCTATTTTGGGAACAAGAATAAGTTTGAGAGTCATGCAAAGTTGAGTTAATAAGAGGATGTAGATCTAGTGTCAATAATAGAAGGGCTATTATTAGGTAAAGATTACATGCTTCCTTAGTTTATTTTATAGTGACACATGGCTATTATGAGAACGAATCCTATTTTGAGATTGCATGGGTGGTGAAGGGAAAGTCCCCAATATATATATATATATATATATATATATATATTATTGTTAGAATGGGAAATGTACTTTTGGATAGGGTTATTATGAATAAGCATGCGAACACCTTGGTAAGATAGTAACAAAGAGGGACCCAGTACCATTGTGCACTTCGGGTGAGCATCCATATCTTTCTGAGTGATGTGTCAGCATGTCTCGGATTTGAGTGAGAAAATAAGACTACATTATGGTTCTGATGTCGGGACATATTTTCAAATAGTTTATCATGATGATGTGTGATGGTGGTGTATCAATTGACTATTGCATCCATTGAATATTAGGTTATTGATGGACAAGATCAATTTGCATAGAGATATAGTATTGGACCTGATTTTAATGCGTGCACGTGGGTTAAAGAACATATTTATCATGAAATCTATGAGACATTCTTTTGATGTTTTCTAATAGAGTTTTATGAGTGGTTGTTTTTGCATGCATCAAAGAAAAGTTGGAGTTATAGACCGAGGACTTGGACATAGGTAGAGTATCAGGATTGTTTTGATGCAGATGAACCTTGGATGTGTGTTGTAGATCATTGATGGGCTGGTGTTGTGAGAATTAATACTTTGGAATACGTTGTGTCAAAATATTCTCGTTTAGATGTTGTTGACTTTGAGTTTCTAAATGAGCCTAGAGGATATTACTTATGTGTTATTCTTTTTTCTATTAAGATCTTGATGGTGGTGCTGAGTTTAGAGTGCCTCCCTATGGCTAGCTAAACTCACCACCATGTGCAAGGGAAGAAGAAGGTGTGGTGAAATATGGTGGACCTTGCAGCAAAAAGGTAGAGAGAAGAAAAAAGGCTTGAGTATAATGAAGTGTGGGAGAGGTAATTTGTGAAGCATGATATTGAAGAGTCTGTGCAGTTGCATAGGATGATGTCTCATGAAGGATTTGAAGCTCACGTGGAAGACATGGAGCTAGAGCATCACATTCCTACCTAGTTAAGCAAGAGCAATAGAAAATCCCCTCTAGATTATGATGAGAATGCTTATGATGAGGAAATATTGAAGACCACATGTGTGCATTTGATCCCACTTGGTGACCTAGCCCTTGCGCTTGGTGTTTAAGTTCCAGAAGTAACTATTGATAAACAAGAAAGTGTAGTTAATCTAGTGGCTTTAGGTAGATATCATTTTCCTTTGAATACAAAAGTACATCAGACAACTTCTATGACATCACAAGTGATAGCATCTTTGCTCTTTAGAGGACCGATTAGAGGAATATTTTTTGGCGCATCATCAGGAAAGTGTGTGGTTGCGTAGAACATTGGAAACATGTTTGGAAGTACTACAACTATGTAAACTATAGACATTAAAATTGGGTCACACTCCCCTTGGTCTCTCGATATATAAATACCTTGAACACATAAACCTAGCCATGGCCTCCTTCACCCCATTATAATATTAATTTAATTAATTAAATTAAATTAATTCATTATCCTCACCATATTTATTGTTTAAATATCCTAATTGAGATAACGCCCACATATCCACCTCACCTAGACCCCTCATTAAGCCACCTCACTCTAGGACCTATTCTTAGTAAGTTTCCATAACTGACTAAAACCTACCCAAACCCTAAAAATCAAAGCCTATATTACCTCTAAACACATTCCCATGTCTGATAAGAAGAAATCTTCCATTATAATTCGTGGGGTAAACAAAACAAGATCCCAGAAAATCAAGGGGATCTACCTAGTTTAGTAAACCTGGAAAATCCTACCCTAACCAATGTTGGTTACCCTTAACCACTGACCGGTTAAGCTAGGAACCACCGTCAATTATCATTTAACCCCCAAAACTATCTTATTTCGAGGTTGGCACATTTCTGAGAGACAATCAGATCTTTTGAGAACAAGTGATGAAACCATAGCTACATGCAAGTAGAGCCAACATTAGTATACACATCAGAGCATCCATAACCAGTACCTGAAGAAATCACACAGCCATCTACCTTCATGAGAGCATCTGAGGGAGTGCATGAGCACTACATCAATTTCATTTCATTTTATCACCCACCATTACCAACCAGGCATCAAGCTCATACAAACAATAAGTTTTGTTAACCATCACTTATCTATTCATCATTTGGTAGATCATTTTACATTTTTTACTAGTTTTTGCTTTCATTTCCATTCCCCCATCATCTAGCTCCATGCAAACTTGACCATCTTTGTATCCATACCCTTGCATTTCCCATACTTGGATCTTAATCATTCCTGTGCATATCTCAGGATCCATAAGAATCTTTCCATTGTCCCTTCCATCCTCATCCTAATCTCAGATCTATCACCCAGCAAAATTTTTTATTGAGTTTCTTGTACCCTAACCATACTGATGCCAATTACCCACAACCATCGTTGCCAGTTAGCCTAAACCAATACTAGTTCATACCAAACTGACATTGGTCTCTATGTATTTTACTAGAAACCAAGAGCATAGACCTCCTAAAATTCCTACCAAATACCCAAGACCTACCGAGAATCTTACCCTAACCAATATCAATACCTTGATAGTGACCTTGACCTTTAGATTCAATCATATCTTAGCCTGTTGTGAACAAATTTTCTTATTGTAGACGAATGAGATACCTAAATAATTTTAACTATAGTAGGATTTCCTTTATTATCTTGCATTAAGTTGTCTTTAACTAGTGGATTGACAGTCCATCTAGGAAGTATCACACTTCCTAGATCTAGCACATGCTAGGCAGTCCACTGCATATATTATTTAACTTTTATTTGGTGGTCTTGTGTTCCATTTTAGGTAGTTCATCCAAGCAAAAGGGAAGCTCTCATGATCAGTTATGGATTCAGAATTCATACACGCGCAACAACCTACAACCAACATCTCAACAGGTATTCCTCCTAAGCCATTACC
This sequence comes from Taxus chinensis, assembly GCA_019776745.2. Taxonomy (NCBI): domain Eukaryota; kingdom Viridiplantae; phylum Streptophyta; class Pinopsida; order Cupressales; family Taxaceae; genus Taxus; species Taxus chinensis. The sequence continues at coordinate 705,084,652 of CM034151.1, forward strand.
CTTATTTGTTTCGTCAGCATTCGAAGAAATGCTCTAGAATCAGGTGAAACATTTTGGCACTCCCAATGGGACCCATTCAAGGTTCTTTGCATTATTTCATTTCTAGGTGAAAACGTTGTATGTTTTTTTCTTTTCTAAAAAGTTCTTACATTAAACTTTCTCCCCTAGAATCTTCTTCTCTTCTATTGTCTAAAAGCAATCTTATTTTAGTGCTTAAAATGAACATTTATTCCCTTTCATTAGTATCACATTAATGAAAGAACATCCCTTCTCTTTTTCATCTATTTATGGCATCAAATTCTACATTTCGATTTGGGTTTAAAAATCATTGCGTTTCATTCTAATTTTCCACATTAGTTCACATTAATTGAGGGAAATCTATACGCTGGAAATCATTCCTAGTTGATGGTTGACAAAATCAATCATAGAAAGAACTTTATTTATCTCTCTCTCTCTCTCTCTCTCTCTCTCTCTCTCTCTCTCTCTCTTTGTGTGTGAGTCTTATCCAAACACCACAAAATAAATAAATATATATATATATATATACACACACACACATTCTTAAACGACATCTCACCTCAGAAGAAGTTTTAGGTGATCACACAATCATGGTACAGTGGGTACCCCATTGGTTATCTCTATCCAATACCCCATCAAAGGACAGCCCGCCCCCACCATAACATACCTGAAATCTCTCCTCGTAGATCTCCTTCTTCATAGGAAGCCATCCTCACCAAAAAAATCTATTCTAAAATTCATGAGTCAATCCTTAAATAGCATAAGCTAAACAAACATAATAGAAAAAGCACTCTTAGGATCTATATTTTTCTTAGTGTTTCTACTTGGCTTGCATTTTGAGGTAAGAGGATCACACTCTTCATTTTTTTTCTTATTTCTCCTTGCATGCTCATCATCACATTTAGTGTATTCCAGCTTCATTTGAGTGTGCCTGGACCATATTCTCATCATTTTTAAGATTCTGGGTTTGATTCCACATTAATTTCAACTCACAACCATATTTTCTTCATCACATGTTTCAATTTAATAGTAACCGGTGTTGGTCTAGCAACCATCATTAGTTACCCTCTAACCATGATCGGTTTCACCCAACCAGCATCAGTTCCCTATGTTATTTTGGTTAACCTACCCAAAAGGACACCTATTCACCTTCTTTGACTATTCAAAGTCTCTGTTGCTCTTATCATATTCATTGAGCTAGTAAGTCACATTAACATCTTGCATACTAGGCAAATTATTGGTCTTTGTAGCTTATTTTGACCAACTATCCACTTTCTACAGTGACCGACCATGGTTACCTGTGACCAGCGTCAGTTTACCCTAACCGGCATCGGTTATACTATGAAAATTTTCTAGCTGACATTTGGTACCTAATCCACCTACTACCTACTTATCTACTCCTATTTTCTATTTTATTTTTGTGTCATTTATAGAAAATAGTCTAACCTGATTAGTACATGTTCACATGGTGCTGACCCAAAGCCAAGTAAAACACCCTCGTATTCCATGTCAGTCATCAACCACTCCCCTCTAGTCTTTCACCACCTTCTATTTTATTTCCCATGGATCCTACCCAACCTATCACTATTTCCACAGGAGACGAGTAGTTCACACGACTCCTAGACAAAAATCCAGTTGCCTTAAAATTTTACTTTTCCCACTCATCCACTTGAGATGCCTAGGTTTAGTTGATATATGGCATGCCCATATCTATCCCCCCAACTCTCATTCCCACTCCTACGTCAGCCCCATCTGGCTCCACGCTACCCCCATCTGCCTTACCACCCAGTCATTTCATAACTAGGCCCTATACCCACTATGACTGCCATGTCTACTACATCCATTTCACCCACCCATCCACTATACATTTGCCAACCATCCTAGAACACAACCTCATCTGTGCCTATTGTCTCGCATATACCCGTAGCTACACAACCACCCCCGGTGTCAGTGACCCCTTCCCATTTTCAAAATGTCATCCTTTCTATTCTATAATATTTATCCCTCATTTCCACTTAGGGTCACCACAAACCTTCCACCTCCATATACGTACTATCAGTAGCCTCCTATTTCATCTATTATTCACTCTAGGTATGTACCCCCTATTTTACTACCTTCTTCTTAATCTACCTATACATGGCAACACTATATAATGGAATGCCACCCTTGTTACATGCCCAAAACCCACCCTCTTATGCTAATAGGAGGCACCCATCCATCACAACCTACCAACAACCTAATTAGGTTAACGATGGAAAAGATGTAGACATTGGAGGCATTGGTTTCTGGCTCCCACAACACTCTCACCTACAATGACATTTGTAATGAGCCTATACACCCATCCATTCCTATCCGTCCATATCCCATGCATTGGGAAATGCCTAAATTCAACCGTTTTAATAGCAAAGAAGACCCACAACAACATTTGTGGTCTTTCAAACACGGGTGTTATCTGATTGCCCATGATGATACTTTGCTCCTGTGGACCTTTCCCATGTCTCTGACTGGTCCCACTGTTAGATTGGTATAGTGGGTTGCCTAGACACTCTATATTCTCATTTAATTAGGTATCCCAAGCCTTCTTGGATCACTTCTCCATTAATATCGTTAAAAAGGTTACCATGATTGACCTATATTCTACGCATCAGTATGATGATGAAGCTATCATAGATTTTGTCGCTTGTTAGCGCGAAGCCTGATCAATCAACTCACATTCGAACTACCACAAAAAAAACTCATCGAAGCTCTTTACGTGGGCTTGTGCTAGACATATCTCACTCAACCCTGTAAGTCCAGGACTTTCCGAACCTTCGACGAAAGCATTCACCATGACACGAAAGCTAGAGATTTCGGGCCATCGAAGAAAATAAAATCCAACTACATAATAAGAACTTGCCATTTAAGTCGAATGACGCCTCTTCTTCTTCTTCAAAACCTTAGAACAATTATTCAAAGGCCAAGGGGACTACTAACATAGTGGTACTCAAAGTATGGCCCAACTCATCCATCAAATCAGGCTAGCCCCTCATCTACTCTCTCACCCATTCAGACTTTTCAATTCAGATGGGAACAATAGAAATATACAACCCAATTCGGGAGCTTTATTCTTCTGTCTTAGAAAAGATCATTAAATCTGGGGCCATCACCCTTCCTCCTCGTGAAACAACACACTAGTTTTAACCCTTCTCATCCCACACCCACGTGGTATAAATAACATGCGACTTCTACAAATTTCATTGAGTAAAGGGTCATAGTGATGGAAATTGCATCACTTTCAAAAACATTGTCCAAGAAATGATCTAGAAAGGCAAGTTAACCATAGATAATCCTAATACACCTACCAATTAAAACCTACACATCTTCAAGAAACCCTTTCCTAATCATTCCCCTTCTACTAATCAAACTCGAGAGACCTCAACTCATGATAGTCATACCTGCACGAGGTCCACTGCTATTTTCAGCGATGCACCCATTGCTTCTGACCTCAATAACCTCATATTCCTTCCATCGAGGAAATCCTAGCCCAAAAGTCCTCCACCTACACTTGGAACCCACCTCACCTATTCCTCCACCCACATAGGAACACCTTTCACCTCCTTCATCACCCGTGGAAGATCCTCCCGTTAACATCGAGACCATTTCACCTTTGGCTTCTCCACCTAGAGATTTGTCACCCGTAGTACCACTCTCATCCCATGGAATATGTACCCATTTATCTCCTACACTCACAGAGGAGCACCCAACATCTCCTCCACCCATATAGGAGCGCTCCATCATCTCCTACACCTATCAAAGACCTAATAGAAATGCCTTTATCCTCTAGGTGACCATTCTTCATTCAGCTAGCCAAGATCTTGTAGACCTACTTTTGGCTCTCAAACCCACATGGAAGCTCGAAGCTAGAAAATTCCCTATTTCTAAGACACATTTTATGGGAATTTCCATTGGGTCCTCATCATCCTCACCTACAGACATGTTGTTCTTACACTTAGTTGATCACTTAAATTATGTGGATAGAGGTTTAATTTAGGGGCGTCTTTTGCTTCCTGTCTCAATGCAAATGTAGATGTCACTTGCTGACACTTTTACTATCTACCCAAAAATATTTTGGTCAATTAAACCAAACACAACCCCCTCTATCACAACTTCTTCCATGACACCCAACATAGATCAACACACACCCTTACCCATAACCCAACATACACCTAAATCTAAACCCACACTTACATCATCTTCCTCGATTAAACCTATTACTACCTTAGGGGTCACCCCAACCACTATCCTTATTCATCCACCTATCAAAATAGATTTAGCTACATCCTCCCAAGTCTAAACCAAACCTACTCCGGCACCCAAACAAAAAAACCAAGCCCATAGAACTCATACCCCAGCTGCGCAAATCACACCTTCATCACCTTCACCCTTTCTGTCCATCTTAAGACCTCAACCTCCCAGCATGGTTAAGAAACCTCCACCCATCAATAAACCAAAAACACAACAACCCATTCCTTCCTCGCAAACCACTAACATATCCAAGTTCCCGACACGACTTACACCTACACCTACAACATCTTTACCACCCATTCCTCCAATACCATCAGTTACTTCTTCCCTACCCACTACACTTTAGTCTCTGTCCCTCACACCCCCTGTACAACCCGCGTCATATACCTTCACAACACCTCCATTATCCCTGTGGGTAACTTTCCCTCTTCCCCCATCCACTTTTCCCTCTAGATCCCATACATCCATATCACCTTTACCCAAGAAGGTGCAACCCAAAGATAAAAATCCGCTACCCTATAATAAGGTAGTCAAAACAACCATACACCCTCCTACCAGTTCATCTATCATACCCCTACCAAAGAAAATATGATGAACTCCCAAGACTGCGCTAGCACCCAAAACCATAGCTCGACCCACTCCCCCTCCTGCAAAAACCATTCCTCAACAATCAGCCACACCTACGCTCAAACCTACTTTCACTTCCCATTGCGACCCACTAGCAGGGTCCTATGCTAAAATCTTAACCAACCTCCTTAAGACTTATATCATTATATTACCACCGCTCAGACCTTATGACCCTCTCAAGCCCAAACCAAAGGGGTTTGATGACACTAAAATTTTCTCCTACCATCGTGTGTTAGGACATGATGTGGAGAATTACAAGGCTTTGAAAACCATCCTTATCTAGTTGTGTCCCCCGAAGAAAAATTTGATAGATGATCAAGCACCCACTAAACCACCTTATGATGTTAAAATATTTTATTTTTTCTTCCACAACTAATGGAGACCTCTTATTCAACTCACACTTCTTCAATCAAACCCTAGGTGATCACACTTCACAAAACAAGCTCTTCAATCATTCCAAAATCATAAAACTCTTGCACACATTTCCTATAATTTTTATTTACCTTAAAACACACTTAATCATCCTCAATTCATGCTCCAATACCTATCAATCATCATCTCACCTAGGTCGTTCTCATGCACACACACAACTAGCTTCCAAAAATCACCCAAAAACATGCTTTTATAAGCTTCTCTATCATTTCAAACTTAGGAACAAAATTTTTCCCTCCTTTGGTTCAACCCATGCATCAAGGATTTTAAAATTTTAAATAAAATATTCACAAGTGACCCAATTAGGTCAACCTAACTAAAACCCTCATTACAAGTGCCAAAAATGGCTCAAAACCCCATAGGCACATTCTTAAAAATTCCCTTACATTAAATGTATACATATTTCATGACCCAAAACCCCTTAAATATGATTAAAATATCATTTTACATTCATACATGTCATAAATTTGATCAAAAAATCAAATTATTTCATTTATTGGGCCCAGTTCACTTTGTAAATCTCAAAATAGTTGTTTCCTACACCCTTCAGCACCCTGGAAACTTCATTTGATCACCAAATCAATTCAACATGAGAAAACATGCCATGTAACCACTTTATGGAAATAACTCATAACATTTATAAAAATTCTAAGAATTTATAATCTTGAATCAACCTCCTGCTCAAACCACAACTACTTTGTCTTCACCAAAACAACCTACCAAAAACTTTGTTTCTAAATGTTAGCTCATAAAAACATTTATAAAATATCCAAGACCTAAAAATGGATTCATTGGATACCAATTCATCCCTATTCACATTTCATAGGTGATAGAAAGCATAACCCAATCCATCTCATGCTTCAAACAACTCCAAACTTGCACCAAAACACATCTTGTCTTGCACTGCCAAAAATATTCATGTCTAAATAATAACCTAAAACCATGTAAAATCACCTAATCATGAATAAAAAATTATATAAATGGAAATATATCTGAATATTATTTCCAAAACAACTTGAATCATCTTCAAACTCCAACTGTAGCTCAAGTTATAGCCATTTTACTAAACCCTGCTATTTGAGACCCCAAAATTGCCCTTTGACCAGTCAACCTGTATAGACCTCAAAAACCATGTACCTGTATTAACTATGTCATTAAACCTCCATGGACATAAATATTATCTCCCATAATCATGCACCATCAATTTTTCATGCTACTCCTTTGGAAAACCTTGTCCCAAAACCTTCTTCTTCATAAAACTGACTTGTTTGAGTGGGGCCCACTCATCACCATGACCTCAACCATACATTTATAGAAATATAAGAGATTCTTATACAACATCCAATCATCACTTTTTATTAACCAATAAAAACTTGGTCACTATACCTCTCTTTCTACAAACTAGCTCCTAACTAGGGTTTAACTAGGGTTTTAGACCACTTTATCTTCTTAACATTAGTTCATAAAAACTCTGACAATTAAATGAACCTGATTATTTTTTTAAAACCTTATAAACTCACCATATAATCATCCTTGAAATCCACAAGGTCCCATTCAAAGCACACAATTCAGGGTGAGCATCAGAAGTTCAACTTGAGTTGAATTTCACTTGATTTTCACCATGTCTCACATAAATATCATATCTTGCAAAATTCACATCATGAAACCTAATTTTTTTCTCAAATAACTATTAAACATCCAATAACATATCAAATAATCATAATTTCAATCATCCATTCCTCAAACTCTCCATCCTATCTCATTTACATAGCTTCACCTTAGGGTTTCTCACTATAGAAGCTAGGGTCAACTAAAAGAATGCAATAACTCATCATGAAACCTCTGAAAATGACCCAAAAATACCTGATACATCATGATATACCTTGAAAAAATGCATCCATGAGCTCATATAGCTCCAAATATCAATCGCATACCTCTAGCACTCATACCTACTCCAGATGAGCACCATTAACATAGAAAATCACATGTATCTGCACCATGCCACTGATGTGAGTGCTTAAACACCCTCCAAACCTATTATCCAAACATGCCAACATACTTCTCAAGCATCCAAGAAGCTCATACCTCCATGCAACATCACCTAAGCACCTGAATAGGCTTGCAAGTGCAAGCAATCCTCATTGAATCTCACTACATCACCATAAACACATTTGAACCATATGTAAACATCATATATATCATCATATGACCCTAATACATCATTCACTTTTTCATTAATGTGGTTTTTACATCAATGAAAACACCTAATAGGACCACATGCCAACAATCTCCCCTTTGTCATTGATGGAAAATCTACCTGAACTTCTCCCCCTTTTTACATTAATGAAAAATCCATACCTGTAGCATCATATTATTCACCTACCTTAGCTTCATATCATCATATTTTGGTTGGAAAAATCAATCAAATAACTCAAACAATCACAATCAAGAGGTTCTTCATAAAAAATATGATTTTGGAATCTTTGCAAGCATAAAACTACCATGCTCCCCCTAGGAAAAGTAACTACAACATCTAAAAACATCAATAAATCATAAAAAAGAGCATCATCTTACCATGTTTTGGAGCTAAAACATCATATTCCACCATCTAGGCATGCAAAAATTTTCCATTTTACTCCTCAACCCTATTTTATCCTTCATGTGACTACTGTAGCAGACTTAAATCTGAGCCATGCATACTGAGAACATGCCAACAATGTCAAAACTAAGCATATCAAACTATCACTCCATATTTCTTGACCAAAATCCAACATATCTAGGCATATATCAAGCTTGTCACTTACCATTCTTGTCATCATTCAACCACAAGGACTCATGTCCCTAAACAATCATCTTAGATCAATTTCAACCAACTTTGATAAGTATTATAACCTCATACATACCTTGGAAATGAAAACCATAACTCCCCTTAGACTTAATACAACTATCTCTAGAAAAAAAGTACAAAATCATGCATCTTACCTTGGTTACTTGGCTTGGGATGAGCCAAACATTTCAACATTGTCCTGAAGCTCTTTTACAGACTTTGATAGTCATATTTAATGCAAATAATGCATTCATGAACCAAAACCAATTGAACAATGAAGAAAACATCCACTTCATACCTTTATGCTTTAAATATCTTCATAATACAATCTAGAAGCATCCTCACTTGCTCCCCCTGATTTTCTAAGCTCATACACATAGTACATCCTTGTAGAAGAATATTTTGCATACTATTGTAGAACATCAACTTACCTCCATGTCTAGCTTCAACTTTGTCAAGAAAATACCTTTCTAGCACATGAAATCACCTGAGGTACCATCAAGGAGTAAACATATGCACTCCCCTATATCCTGAATACTTCCTTACACATGATTCACACTTGTAGAAGGTCATGACTTACCACTTGTGCACACAGTATCTTCAACAAATAGTCATCAAGCAACACTTTCACTAACACATTAGTTCAATCAACCTTCATTAACAATCAAGAACACCAAGAATAGCTCCCCCTGACATATTAGGACCACACAAGCCTATAGATATCATGAAAAACATCTTTTACAGTATATTGTGTGATGTTATTTTTTTTCAAGCTCACCTCTTATATTTTTATAGGTCAATTCCACTATTTCTAACACCTTGTAAAAAAGGCAACATAATATCAGGAAGTAGAATGTCAGCAGAATGTCAACATAAATGCAACAGCAAAGAAAAAAACACCCAACAGAATCAAACAACTTCCTTTCAGTCTTGATGTTTACACCATTTAGACTTGTATCACTATCAAAATACTTATACAATACTTCCATTAACCATATTAATACCTCCATGAACATTTAAGCTTAATGCCAAAGGAAATTTTCTAGTTTGTAACTTCATTCTTTGTCCAATTAGGTCTCTGTCACACTTCACTGTTAACACTCAACACTATCATGAATTTCAAGAATCTCAGACCTTTTCATGGCATAAAACCTTTTGAATCACAAAGTACACACTTTCTAGATGATTTGTACAAATTTTTAGCCTTGGAATCCACCATTTAGACCTTCAAACTTAACATTCCATGCACACTGCTTCTTAAGAATAGTTAGAATTCAAATTTTATTGAAAATCATTAAATGCACATATCTTTCTTTGTCAAGATTTCAAACTTGACCACCAACATTGCAGAAACATTTCCTAACACTTCTGAGTAACTTGTGTCTTGATTTGAAGTCATGTAAATAACATTTTCATACCTGGAATCACCTTGGTTTTTACTTGTCAACCTTCAAGAACACTTGTAGAGACCTCAGAAGAATGAATGTTTGAACAAGTCAACACTTTTAATGACACAAGGGAATCTTCAAACACACTTTGAGAATCATTTACACCTTTGAAACTCATGAAACAAGACCCAATGACTCAAAATCCAATGGACATGCCCAAGACCACTCATGATGACCAAAACATACTACTTGAGGAGAATGAATACATTAAGACTCTTGATTTCCTTTAATAGTTTTTGTGACACATTCACAATCTCTATACACATAAAATACTCTTGATCACACATGATACATGTATTAATAGCTCATGAAAAATCATTTTGACTCAGAATTTTATCTTTGAGATATCACAAACCACAAAAACTTGACAACTTGTACTAACTTCCATACATGACAACACTGTTAGACACACACTCAGCCAACAGGAACACTCTCCTTATGAATTTATGACACTACAAACTTCAAATGAGACATCAACCTAACTCTTGCATACACTGAGTTATCTCATACTGACAATTCTTCATGATAATGAAATCACTAACTTGTTAACACAGTCATACTCCACATGAGACACAAGGACTTATGAAACATACTTCATGAGATCAAATACCATTATGACATGAAAAATAGACTCAAGAACATGTTCAACCAACTCACACCATGAGATTAAAGACCTCAAAAACTTCTTACAAGTATAACTCAGAGACTCAAGACTGATATCAATATTTCTACACAAGACTCATCACCAAGAAAAAATAAAATACTCTGAATAGCATGAAAACTCATACCTTGACCTTGTGGAAGAGTCACATAATGACTTAGACATATCCCCCTCTCCTAGATGCTTCATATGCATTGATATACCTTCAAGAAGCATAGTGAAGGTATATATGTTCCAAGGAGACCTAAAAGAATGTCTTGAAGAGGTCCCAAGCCTTCTTGGGCACATAAAAAAATAATTCATACTCTCTTCTCTAATCTGATCATTGAGAAACACTTCTCCTTTCATTAACATATGCACTTGAAGACACACCATGGTATCCTCTAGGTTCCCAAGTCCTTCTAGGACCATTTTCATGCACTCTAGCTCTTTGAACACCATAGTCTTACACTCTAGGACCTAAATAACTTCTCATTTGACCTGAGTAAGATTGAAAGAAGTTATTTTCCACATGACCAAACCTTGTTATAGTTGTAACATACCATAGTGTGTTTCTCTTGCTTAGCTCTTATGAATGCCTAGATGAGTCATTCATACAATCACTAGTAACATGACCTCTCTTGTTACACTTGAAACATACAACTTTCTTATCTTGATAATTTCTAATATCCCCATGAATAAGTGTCTATAGGATATATTTTACATTCCTTATACCTATGAATAAATGCATTACATATATAACAAAAACCATTAAAGGACCTTTCATACCTTGAGGCATTAGGTTTCCTAATTTTCTTTCTTTTCTCCATGTCCTTAAATTAAAGTTCCTCCTTTCCTTCCTTGGTTCTTGATTCTCCCACTATCTTGCATGAAACCAGATCCACTTTCTCTTCCTTATCCCTCTTGACTTCAAATTTTAAGCCTAAACCAGTTCTATCACTAACAACCTTTAAATTTCTCAAGAGATCATCAAGAGCTCTACTACTTTCTTCAAAATTTTGATAGGTCTTAACCTTTCTTATAGCATCTATAAGTTCCTTATTGAGAGAATTCACTTCCTCTTCTTTAGATTCAAATAATAAGAGTAATGTTGTTCATCTGCAACTCTAGCCTTCTTACTGATTCTTCAAGTTTTTTAGAGATTTCCCAATGTTTTCCCTCAAACTCTTGTATTTTTGTTTCATAATATTTAACTTGAGATGTCAGCTTTTTGTTGTTATTCTCAGATGTTCAAATTCATATTACACACATGCCAATTCAAGCCTTAAACCATCATCTTATCCTTCTTCTACATTACAACAATGAGGTGAAATATCACCCCAAAGAGTAGACCCACCACTATAGGATCTCATGGATTATTTTTTCATGAAGAGATTTTCATCACCAACATCATTATGATCAGATTCTACCTCTAAATCAGATCTATCTACTTCACTATTATATTCCTCTTCTTCTTGTTCTTCTTCATAGATTCATTCTTCTTGAACCCTTTCTTATTCTTCTCAAATTTTTTATTTTTATTTTCATCATCACTATCATGATCATCATTTTTTTCTTATCATGTCTATGAGGACACTTGGCAGTAAAATGACCAACTTTACCACATGAAAAAAAATGTAAAATGGAGTTTACCTTTGTACTTACTAGTCCCAAGTTTCATTCACCTACTAACCATAGTAAGTAGCTCTTAATCATCAATCTCCAAAGTATTATCTTTAGATTTTTCCTTCTTATCCTTAGTCATATTCTAAATCTTGAAGGTTATCTCCTTCTTAGTTGGCTTAGAATCCATTATCCTCATCTCATAGGCTGTTAGATTACCATGTAGCTCATCCATATTTAGCTTAGTAACATCCTTTGCTTCCTCTATAGCTGATACTTTTGAATTAAATTTTGGAGTTAAGGACCTTAACCTTCTTGGATGTCTTGTACTTTCTTCCTCTACATATTTACTTTTTCTCTCAAAAGGAAACTTATCTCTATTCTCAATTGAATTATCTCTTCTAAAAACCTAGTTTTTTATGCTTACATATGCATCTAAAATCTTAGGTCACTTCAGCTATGCAATTAAAACCATTAGATTCACTTTACTACTAAAGATAGATCTAATTCCCGCAGCTTAATTATAATAGTCATGCATAGGAAACCAATGTCAATTATCCCTAACCGATGTCGGTTCCTCCTTTCTTGACTGAAACCGGTCCATGGGGTGACCGACGGTTGTTCGTCAACTAACACTGGTTAATGTGTATTCTATAAATTCTACAAAAGCATGCTAATGAAGTGATTAATCTCCACAACTCAAAAATATCCCACTTGGAGATACATTATTACATTATACAGTATAGCTCCATCCTCTATTCCTTTCCTTTGTCATGTTTCTCCCTCTTCAAGTATCAAACTCGAAGACCAACAAAATTGGAGTGTAGCTCTAACTTCTCCTTTCCTAATGGCTTCGTTAGCATATCTATAGGGTTCTCCTTTATATGAATTTTCTCTAACTTTAGCTTCCCATCCTCCAATACCTATTACATGAAGTGATATCTCAACTAAATGTGTTTCGTTATAGAATGAAAACCCTGAGTTATTTTCCAGATGAATTACACTTTGACTATCACTGTACAATCTGCAATCCTCTTTCTCCTTTCCCAACTCTTCCATAAACATACTCATATATATCATCTCCTTGCTAGCTTCTCTAGCAATATCATGCTCAGCCTCTATAGTAGGTAGGGCCACAACCGAATGCAATCTGGAAATCCAGCTAACTATCGTGCCTCCTACTGTGAAAACATATCCAGTGGTGCTCCACCTATCATCCAAATCACCAACCATGTCTAAATCCACATAGACATGTAAATAAGTATCTAACCCTCCATAGCATAACTACATGGTGGATGTCCCTCTCAAATACTTGAGAATCCATTGGACTACTTTCCAATTCTCTTTACGTGGATTAGCAATAAATATTCTCAAAACTCCCACTGCCTGTGTAATGTCTGGTTTGGTACAAACCATACCATACATCAAGCTCCCAACTGCTGAAGCATACAGAACTCATGTCATGTACTCAACCTCCTCATGTGATGTAGGAAATTGATCTTTGCTCAATATGAAGTGTCCAGCCATAGGTGTACTTATAGGTTTTGAATTTTGTAAATTAAACCTTTCCAACACCTTATTGATATATTACTCCTGAGAAAAATACAACTTCTTGTTCTTCTTATCTCTGTGAATTTGCATGCCAAGGATTCTCTTTGCAGCTCCTCAATCCTTCATTACAAATGTGTGAGATATATTTTCTTTAATCTCATCAGTGTCCTACATATTATATCCTACAATAAACATATCATCCACATACATAACAAAATAATATAGCTCCCATTTCTAAGCATCTTGAAATAAACACAATGGTTAGATTCACATCTCAAATAACCATTCTCATGCATGAAACTATCAAACCTCATATACCATTTCCTTGGAGCTTGCTTGAGTCCATATAGTCTCTTTTTCAATCTATACACAAGTTTCTCCTTACCCTTGACTTCATACCCAAGCAGTTGATTCATATAAATATCTTCCTCTAAATCACCATGAATAAATGTCATTATCTTGACATCAAGTTGCTATAAATGTAAATCCTCTACTCCAACTGACGGGTCATTGTATTACTAGTCATTTAACCAACTCATAGACAAGTTGGTGTTATTATAACCAAGGCGATGTCTAAAGCTGTATGCAAAAGGAGAAAGGAAAATCTTATTCAACAATACTTCTTCCTAAGAAAACATACAAAAATTAAACATGCATGAAAAAGAAAAACAACTAAACTACTGAAATAAATCTGCAGTACATAAACTATGCTAAGAAATAACAGAAAAATCCTCCTCCTTGGGGAAGAGCGGATTTTGGCCATTCTCTTCCCTTTAGATTTGGAGAAACTACAATTAACTTTTAAAACTGCACTTGTATTGATTGAAAAACTGATTTAAAAAATATGCCCCCTTTTCCAAATATATGGAAGAGGTATTTATAGACATTACTCCTAGTTTACTTGGTCCACACTCCAAGAACTAACTACCTATTCTTGGGCAGATTTATTCAAAGCAATAAATACTAAACAAACTTGAATACAACAACCCACTTATCGTGGAGAATATTTCTACAACTCATCCCTTTAATCTAGGAACACAAAGTGGGAGAGTACTTATTCAACATCCCTAATACTATTCCACCATTTTCTCATCCTTGAAACATGGAGAGAAAAAGGAGGAGTGCTAAGTCCATGACTTTGAATTCTTCTTGGAATGCCACATGCATTCATGAATTTGGATTGCCACATGTTTGATGATCTATAGTCTTGGTTGATGATGTGGAAGTAAAGAGTAGGTTGAATAGTTCAGTACTCCTTTACATTATTTTGGAACAAACCAAAATACTTTCACTAGCTGGGCATTTCCATAGCATTTCCGTAGCTATGTGAAGAATTTCCATAGCTCCATGAAGAATTTTCGTAGTTGGGCATTTCCGTAGCTATGTGAAGAATTTTTGTAGCTGAGTGAAGAATTTGTCGTAGCTGTAATCTATGAACTTAGAGTATAGTTGTTTATGACCTGTTTTCTACACACTATTGCATTCCAACTTTAGAAGAAATATCAAGAAATAACCTCTAACAATTAGATTACAAATAGATTTATAGATGATAAGATAAATCCTATATTCTACCTTAAATATGGATATTTGTTATTAAAACTACATCTAAATTCACTTGAAAGCTTTATTTTGAGAGAGAGAATAAGAATGTTTATTTGCGTGATATAATGAGACATATTTTGGTCTCATCATTTCCCCCACACTTAACTTCTTAGCATGCCCTCATGCAAGCTACTGATCTTCCTCTAGAATCTAATTTTGTCAATACTTCTGCATCTTTAAAATTGTCTTCTCCTTTTTTCATGATAGTAATGTAGACACACAAATTTGTGTCTTACGAAACCCTGTGCCCCGCATCTCATTTCACAACCTAACCTCACCACCTAAACCTTACACAATTATTTATTAATTACCTTATAATTAATAAATCCATATCTCCAGACCTGTCACCCTCATTTTGCCACCTCATCATGACTTAGCCCTAACCCTAAACTAACCTAATTAAGACAGTATAACTTGGTCTACATCCACACCCATGACTAATTACTCCTCACATGCACCAAAACCAACCTAATAATGACTTGACCAAGCCCAGTCAACTAATCCCTTGGGAGAAAAGGAGGGAAAGTTGGCTATTTTACTAAAAACAACCCACTTTGACTTAACCGACATCGGTTCCTACTCGACTGTCACTCGGTTACATAATTGCCATCAGTTCCCTGTAAATGATCTCCCCCAACCAAAAACAAAGGATCGGAATTCATTTGAAAGATCCAAAATTCACTTGGCAAAGTAGAGACAAGTGAAGGAAAGAGAAGAGTTTGCAGAGAAGGACATCGAGCCCAAGACTACAACTATAGTAACTATAGCACAGTGACACTCATCCAAGCATTGGGAGAGAAGATGGCTCACTTTTGATCATCAGATCATCCCACCTGAGCCTTAACCTTTGTCATCACAGTCCTTGGACCTATATCTTCATCAAGAACTAGTAAGTGGTGTCTTGTACATTTTTAAATACCATTTCTTGAACTTCTGATTCATAGTAATTATAAAGCTCACTCCTAGATCTACTACCCGATAGCACCCTACATCTAACTTTCATTCCTCTACCCTTACATTTCCCCAAGAATAGCTCCCACACTCTTTGAGTCTTCTCCATCACCAGTATTGCCTACTCCTAATCATTTACCAACCTTATAAACACCATAACCGCTTTACAGCCAACCTTCATTGAAAGCCCCTAAATCACTGCCCCTTACTGATATCAGTTATTAGTAACCGGTACCGCGTTGTACATTGACCGGCATCGGTCACTTTGACTCAAACCAAAACCAGCCTTTCCCGAATTTCCTTTTAACGAGGTAACTAAATTGTGATTTGAGAATAACTTCTTTGTTAGCATTTGTGTTAATTCGTATTAAAAGGGGAACTGACCAGACTTCGAAAGGAAGTCTAATATTTCCTGGGCCCAAGGCAGTTCCCTTATTTATTGTCTAACTATAATTTGGTGGTCTTGCATTCTTATTCACAGGTAGTCCTTCCTAGAAAAAAAGGAGTTCTTCGCAATCGATCTGATCTCTCTCTACAGTATGCGCACACCCTCCCAACACCTAACAGGTATTCCTCCTAGGCCCTAACCTTTATCTGTTTCTCAAGAGAATGAAAGGATAGAAGTAACTCTATTCTAAGAATGGAAACATTCTGTGTGCAACATTTTGGCATTCATTTGAAAGATCCAAAATTCACTTGGCAGAGCAGAGACAAGTGAAGGAAAGAGAAGAGTTTGCAGAGAAGGACATCGAGCCCAAGACTACAACTAAGTAACTATAGCACAGTGACACTCATCCAAGCATTGGGAGAGAAGATGGCTCACTTTTGATCATCAGATCATCCCACCTGAGCCTTGCCTTCATCATCACAGTCCTTGGACCTGTATCTTCATCAGGAACTAGTAAGTGGTGTCTTGTACGTTTTTAAATACCATTTCTTGAACTTCTGATTCATAGTAATTATAAGCTCACTCCTAGATCTACTACCCGATAGCACCCTACATCTAACTTTCATTCCTCTACCCTTACATTTCCCCAAGAACAGCTCCCACACTCTCTGAGTCTTCTCCATCACCCTATTGCCTACTCCTAATCATTTACCAACCTTATAAACACCATAACCACCTTTACAGCCAACCTTCATTGAAAGCCCCTAAATCACTGCCCCTACTGATATCGGTTATTAGTAACCGGTACCGATTGTACATTGACCGGCATCGGTCACTGTGACTCAAACCAAAACCAGCCTTTCCCGAATTACCTTTTAACGAGGTAACTAAATTGTGATTTCGCAATAACTTCTTTGTTAGCATTTGTGTTAATTCGTATTAAAAGGGGAACTGACCACCTTCGAAAGGAAGTCTAATATTTCTTGGGCCCAAGGCAGTTCCCTTATTTATTGTCTAACTATAATTTGGTGGTCTTGCATTCTTATTCACAGGTAGTCCTTCCTAGAAAAAAAAAAGGAGTTCTTCGCAATCGATCTGATCTCTCTCTACAGTATGCGCACACCCTCCCAACACCCAACAGGTATTCCTCCTAGCCCTAACCTTTATCTGTTTCTCAAGAGAATGAAAGGATAGAATTAACTCTATTCTAAGAATGGAAACATTCTGTGTGCAACATTTTGGCATTCATTTGAAAGATCCAAAATTCACTTGGTAGAGCAAAGACAAGTGAAGGAAAGAGAAGAGTTTGCAGAGAAGGACATCGAGCCCAAGACTGCAACTAAGTAACTAGAGCACAGTGACACTCATCCAAGCATTGGGAGAGAAGATGGCTCACTTTTAATCATCGGATCATCCCACCTGAGCCTTTCCTTTGTCATCACATTCCTTGAACCTGTATCTTCATCAGGAACTAGTAAGTTGTGTCTTGTACATTTTTAAATACCATTTCTTGAACTTTTGATTCATAGTAATTATAAGCTCACTCCTAGATCTACTACCCAATAGCACCCTACATCTAACTTTCATTCCTCTACCCTTACATTGCCCCAAGAACAGCTCCCACACTCTCTGAGTATTCTCCATCACCCTATTGCCTACTCCTAATCATTTACCAACCTTATAAACACTATAACCTCCTTACAGCCAACCTTCATTGAAAGCCCCTAAATCAATGCCCCTACCGATATCGGTTATCAGCAATCAGTACCGATTGTACATTGACCGACATCGGTCACTGTGACTTAAACCAAAACCAGCCTTTCCCGAATTACCTTTTAACGAGGTAACTAAATTGTGATTTCGCAATAACTTCTTTGTTACCATTTGTGTTAATTCATATTAAAAGGGGAACTGACCACCTTCGAAAGCAAGTCTAATATTTCTTGGGCCCAAGGCAGTTCCCTCATTTATTGTCTAACTATAATCTAGTGGTCTTGCATTCTTATTCACAGGTAGTCCTTCCCAGACAAAAAGGAGTTCTTCGCAATCGATATCGGTAGGGGTAGTGATTTAGGGGCTTTCAATGAAGGTTGGCTGTAAGGAGGTTATGGTGTTTATAAGGTTGGTAAATGATTAGGAGTAGGCAATAGGGTGATGGAGAAGACTCAGAGAGTGTGGGAACTGTTCTTGGGGAAATGTAAGGGTAGAGGAATGAAAGTTAGATGTAGGGTGCTATTGGGTAGTAGATCTAGGAGTGAGCTTATAATTACTATGAATCAGAAGTTCAAGAAATGGTATTTAAAAACGTACAAGACACCACTTACTAGTTCCTGATGAAGATACAGGTTCAAGGAATGTGATGACAAAGGCAAGGCTCATATGGGATGATCCGACGATCAAAAGTGAGCCATCTTCTCTCCCAATGCTTGGATGAGTGTCACTGTGCTCTAGTTACTCAGTTGCAGTCTTGGGCTCAATGTCCTTCTCTGCAAACTCTTCTCTTTCCTTCACTTGTCTCTGCTCTGCCAAGTGAATTCTCGGGTTTCTTTCTTTCTTTCTTGCTTTAATATAGGGAGCACACTTGCTATTTTATTCTTCTAAATATTCACAAGATATTTTGTTATTTTGGTAAAAGAATTTGTTCTTCCTCATCTTTGCTTTAGTGAAAGTCATCTCCTTTGCTTCATCGAATATCATTTTTGATTTGGGTTTAAAACACATGCATCACATTCTTGCTTGTTGTTTTTAATTCTAGTGAATGTAGATTAAGTAACAGGTTGTACACGTGGGGGTGATATCCACGGTATTGACAAGAAATTAATCTTACTTTCACTGCACAAAACATACCAAATCACATCATAATCGAACAAAACAGCTCAAACATCCCCCCCTTTTCTGTGGTATTCCTCTGCCCGATTGAGGTAACCTTATAAGCCAAAACAAACTTGACATCTCCCTTAGGTCTTTTGTTTAGGATTGACATCATCTTGCGTCTAAGGCATAAGCCCACAATAATTAAAACTAATCCTAGGGTTAGTCTCTTGATTTTCTTGTGCATCTTGCTTGTTTTTTTATTCTGTTTCTCTGTCATACACTGTTTCAGTGATCACTTCAGAATAATTTGGTGGGTATACTAAGCATTATTAATCCCAAACCAGCAGCTTCTTACATCTTCTCTTTGCTTTCACAGTGACCGACACCGGTCCTTTTCTACCGACATCGGTTAATTGAACGACGCCGGCTACAGTTTGACCGACATTGGTTATTTGACCGATATCGGTTACTGTCTTTCATAGTTCCTAAAAAACCAGCAACCTACCAATTCCAACATTTTGTGGCTATTTTTGTTCCTGATAGATTGAATCCCTGTTGTGTACTCTTGTCCATGGTTGTTATCACTCAGAAACAAGCTGGCAGCCATGGTTTCACATGCCTGTTCCGTGCCTTTTCCTGAATCACCCCCTTCACATCCTATGGGGAATCCTACGGACACTAGTGATGTTTCCAAAATCCCTGTAGGAGATAAGGAATTTGTGAAATTTTTGGATGCTAATCCTAGCGCTCGTACAGTACTATTTGTCTCATACCCTTGACCGTACACCCGATGGTCAACTCCTTGTTGGTATGCCTATTAGTATAGCTACTCACTTAGCTCCTTCTCCACCTGATAACTCTACCTTGTCTTCTTCATCCTTAGCCCCGTCTCCCAACTCAGTGGCTTTGGGGGTTCATACGGCACATATTGTCTTTCCTTTAGTTAATCTGGGGCCCCCACATATCATTACCACTGACTGCTCCTACCTCGTCTCTCTCGCAGACTACCCCTTTCATAACTTTCTCTTTGCCACCTATCCACACAAGCTTTCCTTCTCAAGCTCCGCCCACCTTTTCATTTCCACACAACTTATCCGGTGGCTTCAACATCTTATATAGGACATCCCTATTTGGTCACCTCAACATATTCATCATCAATACCTTATCAAAATTTAGCCCCACCATTGTCTAGTAAGTGGCTCTTGGCCCAATCCTCCTCTGTTTACAATAACCGCACCATCATCTTACCCAGCCACTGATTTAATCAAACAAATGATGGACAAGATGCAAAATCTAGAGGCTTTTGTTTCAAGAAGCCGTAGCACCTCGACATACGAGCAAGTTTGTCGGGAACCTATTCATCTTTCTGTCCCCCTTCATTCATATCCTCCTCAATGGGAATTACCAAAATTTACTCGTTTTAATAGTAAGGAGGATCCTCAACAACACTTGCGGTCATTTAGACATGCCTGCTATCTGATTGCTCATGATGATGCCTTACTACTTCACACCTTTCCCATGTCCTTATCAAGACCCACCTTGGAGTGGTACAGTGGTTTAACCTAACACTCAATCTTCTCTTTTAACCAATTAGCCCAATCTTTCTTGGATCATTTCTCCATTAATATTGCCAAGAAAGTATCCATCACCGACCTCTATGCCATCCGACAATTTGAAGATGAATCTATCGCAAATTTCGTTGGATGATGGCGGGGCCTCATCAACCAACTCACTTATGCCTTACCTCAGGCTGAACTCATCGAACTCTTTATGCGGGCTTGCGCTAAGCACATTTCTCCCACCCTCAAAATTCAAACTTTCTGCACCTTTGATGAGGCCTTTCTATGGCTTGGAAACTAGAGATTCAAGCCTTAGAGGAAGAGAAATTTTGTTTGCACAACAAAAACCCTAATTTCTGAACCCAAGACTCCACCAACAAACCCAACACCACCAATTCTCATGCATCAACTGTTTCGAAATCAAAAGGAGCTGTACACGCAGTGATGGTCATATCCCAAGCACCGTCTTGTACCCCACAAAACACCACCTATAAGTATAAAGTTGAGCCCATCAATTACACTCCCTTGGGAGAAACTTATGGTGTGATCTTAGAAAAATTGCTCAAAGCAAGAGCTATCACCTTGCCTCCTATTAAACCTCACTCTGGGTTTGATTCCACCCGCGCTATACCTTCTTGGTACAAAGAAAATGAGTTCTGTAACTTCCACCGCATGAAGGAACACAGTCACGAAAACTGCAAGATGTTGAAAAACATAGTGTAGGAAATGGTTGATGCAGGGGATATAATCTTCGATAATCCTAATGCCCCTGCTAACCGAAATTTTAAAATCTTCAACAAACCATTCCCAAACCACTCATCTAATAGTAACATAAACCAAGGCATCTTAGCCGAGGAGAGTGTTCATGAAATCCATGTGGTTTTCGACTCCCAACCAAAAGCTTCTATCGAGGAAATTCTGAATCAAGCCTCTTCACTAACGCAGGGAGCCTCACCCCCTTCACCACCATCAAGACAAAATGATAATCTTGCCATTCCTTTACCCATAAAGGAATTAACCACCTAGAGCTCTCTTCTCACGAATGAGTCTTCTTACACCACATGCCTGCAAGATTGTGAGCGGATGTTATCTAACTTATCTATTTCCTAAACATCTCCTTCCGTCACTCTTGCTGTAAAAGAAGAAGGCTCGCCACTGTTTCTGTCATCCTTAGAAGAGAAACCTCTCGAACCGACATCACCAAACTCCTTAATCATGACGGATCCCCTCAAACATGCTCTCCTACCTATTAGTTCTTCATCACCTAAATCTTTTCAGCGACTGGTTGACCTCTTAACACCCATTGATACAGCGACTCATTTACCCCCTGTATAACACCCACAGACTAGAATCACAACCCACCTCTCTTCCATATCAAATTTCCTATTCACACGTGAATATTTTCATCCCTTAGAAGATAGATGAGTCCTATGGGAGCGTTTGAGTACACCATGCTCTACTCAAATGCAGATGACCGATCCAGACACCTCTACCATATACCTGAGGTGTTTACAAAAGCTCAAAATGCCTATGTCCTCATCTTCACCCCCCTCATCTCTACCGAATACCTCATCCACCTCTATTAACCTAACCAAACCTTCCCCTACGCTTGGAACTTCACCAATACCCAGCCTAACACACCCACCTAAACGGTTAGATTTATCTAAAAATAAAGCCATCAATCCACCTAGGAGAAAGACCCAATCTCCTCAACTCCAATCTATGGCTCTGTCACAACTACAACCATCGTCGTCACACCTACCTTCTATATTGGGACCTCAGCCCTCCAGCTTGCCTCAATACATCATACCTCCTACGTTTTCTTTAAAACAACTTGCACCTTCAACACCCATACAGAGATCCATGGGTGTATCAACACCGTCACCCCAAATATCCTGTCCACCTATCAACCCTAAACAAACTCCATCATCAAAGGATTTGTTTTTCGACACTCCTCTTTCTCCGTGGTTGTTTCCTGCCACCATGTCATCTATGACTTCATCATCTAACTAGCTAAACATGACTTCTGTGCCAAAGAAGCCACGCTTAGTTACAACCAATCATCAAAACCCCTTGTCTAAACCACCACCCGTACGAACCAACCATACCCAACCATTACCAAAACCCACCCGATCAATCACCTCATCTTCCTCTGACTTTGACCCGCTTAAAGGATCTTACGCCAATAACCTTGATATGTTGGTAGAGAATGCGACCATTTCCCTACCCCCACTTAGACCCTATGATCCATCTAAACCTCGACCTATATATTATGATGAGTCTAAAATCTACGGTTACCACCACACACCAGGACATGATGTAGAGGGATGCAAAGCTTTGAAAGCCATCCTTCATCAGTCACCTCTCTCGGATAGAAAGGTTAAGAACGACAACTTACAAAGGGAAAAACCTTTAGCTTTAATCCCCTCTCCTAT
Source organism: Taxus chinensis (assembly GCA_019776745.2). NCBI lineage: Eukaryota > Viridiplantae > Streptophyta > Pinopsida > Cupressales > Taxaceae > Taxus > Taxus chinensis. The sequence goes on from CM034151.1 coordinate 705,107,851, forward strand.
ATCACCTGTCCCCACGCCACCAAAATCTATCATTATTATAACCCCACCTCTTGAAGACAATGACTTATCCCTACCCTCTTCCTCCTCTCGTGTTCACGAGATCAACATGATTAGTATTGCTACTCAAGGGCAGAAAAACAATGGGAAAGCTAAAAAAAGCACACATGTGGCCTCTCTTCCTCCGTCTGCCATCCCGATCACACCACCACCTAAAGTTCTTATTCGTGGATCTGCCTACCTCGTCTCTGATGGAGTTGCCCACCATACCATGATCAAACAGCTTCACCAATCAGCTGTAAAAATGACACTGTATGATCTCATTCAAACCTCTGAATCTCATCGACAAGCTCTCATTGAAATCCTTCAAGGGATAGAGGTCTTACCTAATGAAACCTTTCCCATTTCCTCCATCTTAACACCTAACCATGTTGCTTCTCTCACCAAACAAACTACCACTTCCATCCCTGTATAGCAAGCCGCTACTATCAGTTTCTCCAAAGATGAAATTGTCAACTTTGGCGTAGAAGATCCTGGCCCCACTCTTTTCATCTCGTCTTACATCTGGGACATCTGAGTACATGTCATGTTATGATCGACGGGGGTGCTAGCTTAAACGTCATCTCTTCCAAATCCTTCTAACAAATGAATATTCCTTCTAGTTGCACGTGTGCCAACCCCACCATGTTGCGTTCATTCAATGATGCTATTACTTCTACCTTAGGCACCGTGATCCTTAACATTCATGTAGGGCCACATACTTTACCTGAACTCTTCTATGTCCTTGAGGGAGAATTCCAATACAACATGTTGTTAGGCTACCCTTAGATCCAGGCTATGGGATGTGTTCCCTCCACCTTACATAGATGCATAAAATTCGAGTATGAGGGGAAGTCCTACACCGTAAAAGCTGACGCTCCCCCCTTAAAAACCTGAAATATGTTATATCACCCTAATGATGTGCTTGTACCAGTCAAGACACCCATTCCTCCAACCCAACCATCTACTTCGACCACACCTCAACCATCCACCTCAACCGCACCTACACCTTCAACCAATGAAACCGCCGCCACAAATACCACTTCCTTCCCTACAAACAACATCCCAACCTCAGATCCTTTGGTAGATGTTTTTCAACGCCTTACACTAGGGGAGTATCACCTATATAACATTAGCACTTTCCATACCCCACAGGAGTATGGACAATTACATGCGCATCCTACCTATGACCGTCGTGTGGGGGAAGTAATCTCCTACGGACCACCTAATTTCTGCACCAACCTAACATATGGGGGTGTCGATACATCCTTTGTCACCCCTGAACCTCCCCTTGGTGTGGTTCCCTTCCAATCTGATTTTTAATATCTAACTAATCATCGTTTTTCCCTCACCTTCCTAACGCGCTGTGCTTGGAAGGGCTTCGGTTTCAGTCTTTATGAACAAGGCCGACATACGATCATTCCCATTACTACACGCAAACACAAAGATCTTCGTGGTCTTGGATTCTCTGAACCACCTACACCGATGACACCACATTGCCATTGTATTCAGGAAGACGACGAAGTCACCCCTTCCGAACCATCGTCACCCATTTTGCCATCGTCACCCATAGAGTCGATAGACCTGGAATCTATCCCTCTAAAATTTTTTTTTTCGTAAACGCTATCTTCCTGGGTCCTCTCACTTATCAATGTGATAATGAAGACCCATCTTCTCTTCCCCTTCTGTATCTAGACATGATCGAAGAAGGCTCGCCTTCAATTAATGTTGTTGAGTGCCAAGATGATGACTCCATCCTCACTTACCTTGGTGCGGATGACTCTTATATTCAACGCGCCTTACCATCTGACACTCAAACCATGTTGAATGATTCGACTATAGAAATCAACATCCACACAGTGGACGATCCTCACATTGTGAAGATCAGACAATCTCTTAACGTATCAAAACAAACTACTTTCACTACCTTCCTTCGTGCCTGCAATCAAGCTTTCGCTTGGTCCTACGCTGACATGCCAGGAATCGATCCTTTCATTGCTGTCCATAACATTACTATGAAACTCGACTCCAACCTAGTTAAACAGAAACTGAGAAAAATGCATCCACGTATTGCCCTCTTGGTCAAATAAGAGCTTCAACGACTCCTTTATGTTTCTGTCATCTTACCTATTGACTATCCTCAATGGATTTCTAACATCGTACCTATCACTAAAGCAACAGGTGGACTTCAGATATGTACGGATTTCTGGGACCTTAACCTCGCTTGTATCACTCTAAACTGATGTTACTTCCTCTTGAGCATTCAAGTGTTGATATATGATTTCTTCTGTAAAAGGATGTGTTCCTTTGATTGTGAAGTCATGCTTGATATGTATTGTATCATCTTTGCAATTGAAGATCTTTGACTGAGTCGGAATATGATTGGACTCTTTTATTTCTTTCATTTTACACCTGAGTTTAATCTGATCTCGAAATGAATTTTGGATTTATACAGCTATAAGACCCAGCCTTGGATCAGTGGCATTGATCCAAGAGATGCTTTAAGTTTATTCGGAATGAACAAAAATTATAGACCTTATGCAGGTTGCAAGGTCTGAATGCGTTGAATAAGCTATTCCAGAGTCTAACTCAGGCTGATCGTGTTAAATGAATTGGTTCCCGATATCGCAATATCAGGAAGGTCTTGATCGTGGGCTAGGTAATAAATTCAGATACATTTATTCAACTAGCTTATTGGCAGTGCTGGAGTGAATCCTTTTCGTGAATGTATATCTGTAGGTTCTTATTCTGAACATTCTAAATGTTAGACCTAAACTGGATTTATTAAGGTTAATAACCTATGGGTTGGATTAGTGTTAATCTAACCTAGCCCTAAGCTATAAGCTAAAAGTTCCTAAAGTTAGCAACCTAGCACTAAGGAGGTTAGACTAAGTATCATCTTAAATCCTAACCTATGTTTCTAACCTAACAAATGTTAGTGGAGGAAGGGGACCTATGAAGGGGTGCGAGCCATGGGCGGTAGTTTCTATGGCATTAAATGAAGGAGATAAGCATGAAGGACAAGGAATTAGTGGAGGTTTCAAACGGCTAGTGAAAGCCGACGTGGCAGAGTCGCCAAACCTAGAAATGGTCTTTGATTTGTTTTTATCCATCGCTAACTATGGCGGTCGGTGGCAATGGAGATTGAGTGGGAATTTTGGAGTTAATACAATTAATGAACTCGGTCTGCGAGCTTAGATTTCTCGGGAAGACATGCAAAATGGAAAACTGGTAGTTTGTTTGGTTTTTCATACGCTCTAGTTTTCTCTTTGTTTGATCATTGGTTCTTCGCACCAGTCTACTTGGTGTTGCATGGAAAATATGAGAGTAACTAGATCTTTTCTTTGTCAAGGAAAGTTTATAAGGTATGGAAATAATAAATTATTGTTGTTGAATCTAACGTGGAAAAAGAGGAGAAGGCTCGAGCTCTTTCAGTGGTATTCTTCGGATTCTTAAGCAACATTACCAGGCATGTTAGGCCCTAACTTTTAAAACATCTTGCTTTCTTTCAAATGATTTCATTAGAACAACTCTATTTAGATGATTTTTGGGATCAGACAGTTTTTATGGTAGCTTTGTGTGATTTAGTTGTTGTATCTTCTTACCGGCTCGATTTTTCAAGTGAACCCTTGATGGGTGTGCATTTTTTTTTGAACGGATGTACTATCTTGCTGTGTTTTGCATTCCGGTTAGATTTTGTAGAAATGTTTGCAAAGAAAATTTACAAATTCAGCTCTGTAGGAGTCCATGAATTTTTTTCTTGTTTGATTCAGACTTCAGTCGATACCTTGCTATTACCACTTGTTGAAAATGATACTGTTGGATTTCTTGAATGTACAGTATATACGACTTCTTTAAAAGTTTTGTCGTGAGTAATATATGTTATGGTTGCTGAATCTTGTTTGATCTTGCTATAATAATTAAGTTACTTATGATTGGATAACTTGCTGTGTTTATAGTATTTGAATGTGACTTTGTAGAAGTTTTCCCCCCTTGTGTTGCAATTATGGGATTTAACCCGTTGATAGTTTGCAATATATTTATATATATACGAAATGACTCTGTGGAGTCCTTGGAATATTTCATATATTATGGACTTCTGTAGAAGTCATTTATGTGAATACTATTAGTTTGATTCCGTTGGAGTCCTTGAGGGGTAACTGGTAATACGATTTCTGTTGCCTTGTTATGAATACTTTCGCTTAGCAATGAATTTCATGGTACAGACTCAGTTGGAGTTCTTTTTATGTTTAGTCTTCTACTTAAGCTTAGAGCGAATACTGTTGTTATGGATTCAGTTGAAGTCCTTGATATGAAACCAGTGTTTCTGCTTCTGTATAAGCCTGGTTGTGAATACTTATTGTTATTGGCTCTGTTGGAATCCTTATATATATATATATATATATATATCTTGTATTTTGGCTTCTGTAGAAGTTAGTCGTGAATGCCATACGTTTCTACTTCTGAAGGAGTTCAGATGTGAATACGGTATGTTATTGTTTTGGTTGGAATTCTTGAATTTGATATGTATCTTGTATCTTTATACTTCTATAGAAGTTTATTTGAAGAATACCACATGGGTAAGACTCCTTTTTAATCCTGGAGGCATATATTATGTTTTCTCTTCTGAATAATCTCAGTTGTGAATACTGTTGTTATGGAATCATTTGGAATCCTTGATATGTAACTGGTGTTTCTACTTTTGTGTAAGCCCAGTTGTGATTACAGTCGATATTGACTCAGTGAGAGTCCTTGAAAGGTATCTAGTATTTTAAAATTCTGTCAAGCTGGGTTATGAATGCTGTTGTTTTATTATGAATACTAAATGTTATCGACTTCGTTGGAGTCACTGAAAAGTAATTTATGTTGTAACTTCTATAGAAGTTTTTGCTATGAGTACTTTTAGGATCCTTGATTTGTTGTCATATGAATTCAACTTCAATTTAAACCTTTAATATAAGTATTGGTTGAATTTGGCACTGTGGGAGCCCATGATATGTTGTGTGTTGGCTCGATTCTCGATTTTTGTCCTTGCTGTGTTTTAGTAGGGATTAGATTGAACTGTAGTTCTTCCTGTGGTCTCGACTGGCTTAGTCGCAGGTGTATAATGTGATTACATTACTCTTAAGTGGACGGTACAGTCATGAGCATGTTTGGAAGGGACATCTGAATGTCTCGGTTTCTTTCTCTTCTGCTGTAAAGTATATGTTGATAAATTTATATTTAATTGTTGGATTTATAAAACATACTGATTGGATTCATGAATTGTTAGGATATTCATTTTGTTGAATATAATGGCCTGTTGGATGTTGTTGTCCTTGGGATTCAGATGGATAGTTGTTTTAGATGCATTTGTTCTTCTTGGTCACTAACATTTATGAAGAAATACATGAAAAGTATATAGGACTATTTAGTGACTATAATACGAGTTACGCGTTATAGTCATGTTTGAATTACAAAAGGGAATAGTTTGAAGTATGTTTTCATTTTTGGTGAAATGATTTCATTTAAACAGGTTTTTCAATGAGAGCAATTGGTGGATTGCATTTGTTTTAAGAGTTAGTGCTTATCATGCTCAGTTCATCGAACTGACCCGTGTTGACAATTTTTGCAGATGGTTGCCGTAAGTGGTAAAAGCACGCAGATCTAATAGGATGTTCATATTGTTTAATTTGGTTTTATGATGAATTACAGCTTGATTCTCTGAATGTACTACTTGAAGAAAGATGTTCTTTTTTTGTTGAGTATTGTATCAAGTATGTTTGAATGCATAAAATGTATTTGATTAGCTTGAAAGGAATTAAAAGATATATTTGTTACTTATGTGTTTGTATTCGTATCTTGATGGTTTGACCTTCTTCCAGTTCGAATGATCTTGAGAGCATTATTATTATTGTATAAAGTGGAGACTTTTGTGATTATCTAAGTAAGCCTGCAAGATTATGTGACTGAATACTTATGATTGTTTAGTAGTTCTAGAATGTTCTATCTAAAGCTAAATTGGAATTTAGATCACTGACTTTCTGGAAGCTAGGGTTAAAATAAACCTGAGCAGGAAGCTAAACGAGCTGAATAAATTATTACTTCCTAGTCTTGATCTAAGTCAGGACAATGTTTAATTGGATTCTTAATCACTATATCTCGATACTATTAAGTAAGATATAAATTCAGTTATGAGAACTGATATAAAACTAAAAAGGGTTTGGTTAGCAATCTCATGTGAAGGTTGAGGGTTATTGTCCAATTTCGTTGATTTAGAATTATGTATATTCTATGAACTCCTTGAAGGGACCTCTAGTCTTAATAACTTCTCTTGTGTAAAGGGTTTTACTATGAAAGGTAATTCTAAGGTGAGGAACCCAGGGATTGGGAAAGACTAACCTTAAGGGAGCATCTTATAGTATAATTTTTAACTCAACATATGTAATACTTATTAATAAGTAGATCTTTTCGAGGCGGATTTAAAGGTTGATGGCACAAGTCAACTATAGGGTTGTACCTTCGAGAAGATTAGGATCTTCTCGAAGATACAACAATGCAGGTGACTTATGGCGACACCCTTTGCATTGATCATTAAGATTTACACCTTAAACTCGAACAAGTTACTCTGGGACTGACTAGGAATGTGGTCACGTTATAATGCTGCCCTAGGAGACTCGGGGTATCTTGACACACTGGAGTAACTAGGGTTGACCCAGTATGTCAGTGTATCCCTAGTCCTCGGGAGCATCCCTATAACGTTGTCATCTTACTAATCCGTTCCTGAGTGAATAACTTCAGGCAGGAGAGTCTGACAGAAGTCAGTATAAGACATTCTACATAACATAGGAATGGGGTGAAGGACGTATTCCAGATTGATGAGTATGCCATCAAGGAATACGAGACATAAGTGATATGTTTCAAATCTTTGGCCAAAGTATCGCAAGCTGCTGATTGCATTGTCCTAAGTCACCTAGTCTAAGCGATGAGATGCCAATGAATAATGGTAAAAATTATTCAGATAGGTTCCTTAGATAGAGCAGTCTGAATCCCAGAATAGGGAAGAGAACTGCAAGAGTGATGTGTTAAATAAAACGCCAACTCTTAATACTCATGAATAGATTGGTAGATTACCGAGTCATGGAATGAATAGATCGGAGGTACTTTGAGTCATTAAAGCTGCATATGGTTATCTGTTATGAGAATGGTTGTTTTGATTTGTGAGTTCTAAATTATGTATTTATAACCAGGAAGCATTTATCAAAAAAAAAAAAATTACTTGTTCTAATGTATAAAAATGAGGATGTTACATCTTTGTATCAGAGCTGAAGGTTGCAGCTCTTTGACCTATTGTGTCCATAATCTGATAAAAACCTGAATTTTCTTGTAACAGAAAATGGTTAAAATAAGGGGGAATGTTGTGAATAATGCTCCACCTGAAGGAGGGGCGGAAACAACCCAAAAACTTGATGAGATCCTTGCTACCTTGTTGGACACAAGAGATCGTTTAGCTGTACTTAAACAGTAGGTGATGGGAAATGAGGAGGATGAAGAAGTTGGTAATAACAATCAACAACCTCCTGAGGAAAACCCCGATTTGGGTGTTGATATTAATGTTGGAAATGCACCTGTCCAACCAGAAAACAAAAAGTCCAGGTTGGCAGCAGAACTCACTAATGATATAAAAAGGATAATCCCACCTAAGTATGATGGCACCGCATTAGGAGATGGAGCTGAGAACTAGCTCAGCAAAATGGAGAAGTACTTTGCAATAAGAAACTTCTCAGAGGAAACCAAAGCTATTTGGGGAGCCTATCAGATTTCCCACAAAGCATCTTCGTGGTGGTATAGCCGTAAAGCAGAGCTAAATATTGATGAGACCAATATTACTTGGGATCAATTTAAGGGCTATTTTAGGCAATGATGGCTACCACAACTTTTCTATGATCAGAAAATGACAGAATTCCAGAACTTAGCTCAAGGGAAGCTAACGGTAACTGAGTATTGGGAGCGGTTTACAAAACTCCTCAAGTATGTACCACAATATCAAACTGACGAGAAGTTCAGAATACGGAAATTCATCATGGGATTGAATCCCGTGATAGGGGGAGAGGTCAATGTTCACAGTCCAACCACTATGGAAGGAGTTGTTGAAAAGGCCATAAGACAAGAACAGAAATTAAAGGCTATTTCTACTCATAAAGAGGAAGTGCGGAAGAAGATTGCAAACCCTTCTTCAACCTCTCTTGCACCCAAAAAGGGACCATCGGAAAAATTTTGGAAACAAAAGTAAGTTTCCAGGGGATAATAGTAAGAAAGCAGTAGCAAATAAGCCTGCTGGAAATGTAAGGGATAATTTTGCCAAAAATTATAACAATGGGCAGAAGCCCTATGGAGGACAATGTGATAATTACAAGACTGGAGGCAATTTTGAGCCTAAAAAAGGGACCTGTAGGAGGCTGCTATAATTGTGGAAAATACCACTACGCAAATCAGTGCCCTTTGAAGAAGGATGATCGTAATCAGTAGCATAAGATACATGCTGCAGTAGCAGACAAGCAAGCTGAAAAGCAAGTGACACCTATAGAAGTTCTGGGTAAGTTATTTGGCATACCTGTCACTATTCTTTTTGATACAGGAGCTACTGAATGTTTCATTTCTAGTAAACTTGCTTCTAAACTTAAAATAAAAGCTGGAAAAATGGATAAATCTTGGACTGTACAGTATGGTAATAACTCTGTTCATACAGTGAGTATGTGTCTTTTTGGGGTAGTCCTTGACTTACCTAACTTTTCCATAAAAGTTGACCTCTAGGTTACACCTTTGGGGTCTTACGACATTGCCATTGATGTCAATTGGTTGGCTGAACATAAAGCAAAAGTAGACTGCTATGAAAAGAATATAAGATGTTTAGATGATCAGCTGGAAACAACAGAGATTCAAGGGGTTAAATGGGAAATTTTAGTTAGAAAACTGTCAGCTATGCAGCTTAAAAAGGCTAAAAACAAAGGATGTACCCTTTATGCAGTAAAGATATCTAAATTTTCAAAAGAAGATGGTGATTCCATGAAACGATTTCCTCTGCTACAAAGTTTCAGGGATGTTTTTCTGGAGGAATTACCAGGGTTACCACCCAAGAGGGAATTTGAATTCACCATTGAAATCAAACCAAGAACGGAACCTATTTCCAAAGCACCTTATCGGATGACTACTACAGAGTTAGTCGAGCTTAAGGCACAATTGCAAGAACTTTTGTCTAAAGGTTTGATTAGACCAAGTGTTTCACCTTGGGGAGCACCTGTAATATTTGTGAAAAAGAAGGATGGAACACTTAGGCTGCGTATTGATTATCGGATGTTGAATAAAGCAACAATCAAGAACAGATACCCACTTCCTAGGATCGATGATCTATTTGATCAGATGCGTGGGGCAATGGTCTATTCTAAGATAGATCTTCAATTTTGTTATCATCAGTTAAGGATTAGAGATGAAGATATTCATAAAACAGCTTTCTGAACAAGGTACGGACATTATGAATTCACGGTTCTACCCTTTGGATTAACTAATACACCCACAACTTTTATAAACTTAATGAATAATATTTTTTAAGAATATTTGGACAAGTTTGTACTTGTATTCTTGGATGATATTCTCGTTTATTCTAAAAGTGTTGAGAAGCATAATGAGCATTTGAAGATAGTTTTGGGAATTTTGAGAAAAAGAAAGTTGTATGGTAAGTTATCCAAATGTTCTTTCTTTGATTCAGAAGTTCACTATTTGGGTCATGTCATTAGTAAAGAAGGAAATTGCTGTAGATCCTTCAAAAATAGTGGCAATAACTGAGTGGCTTGCACCAAAGAATGTGCACGAAGTAAGAAGCTTCATGGGTCTTGCGGGCTACTATAGAAAATTTGTTAAGGATTTTTCTAAAGTAGCTACACCGATAACTTCATTGTAGAAGAAGAATAAGAAATTTATTTGGAATGATAGGTGCGAAGCGGCTTTCAAAAGTCTGAAAAGCCAATTGAATTCCGCACCTATATTAGCTATACTAGACCCTAATGGGAGCTTTACTGTTGTAACGAATGCTTCTGGGGAAGGCCTTGGAGGTGTTTTGTTACAAAATGATCAATTCATAGCATATGAAAGTACAAAACTTAAGTTACATGAGCTGAATTATGCTCCTCATGATTTGGAGCTTGCTGCCATTGTTCATGCACTTCAAGTCTGGAGACACTATTTACTTGGGAAACCTTTTGAATTGAAAACTGATCACTTAGGACTGAAATATATTTTCACTCAGCCTAATCTAAATGCCAGACAGAGAAGGTGGTTAGAATTTTTATCACAATATGATTTTGATATTAGCTACATCAAAGGGAAGGAGAATAGAGTAGCAGATGCTCTAAGTCGTAGGAGGCACATTTATGCTCTTATAACATTAAGAACTCAGTTTAAGGATGAGGTAAAAAGTGCCTCAGAATCTGATATTTACTTTCAGCAAGTAAAAGCAGTGCTTGCTGCAGAACCTAATGATGAAAGGTATAAAGGTTTTCATTTTGATAATGAAGGAATCTTGCGTCATGAAAACAGGGTATACGTACCTATGCTGAATGATTTGAGGAATAAGTTGTTAGTTGAATTTCATAATTCACCTTTCTCTAGACACCCGGGTATCACAAAAATGCTTGCTGATCTGAAACAACAATACTTTTGGAAAGGTATGAAAAAGGATGTCATTGAATTTGTAACTCATTGTCTGGAATGTCAGCGGGGTTAAGGCAGAACATATGCACCCTGCTGGACTATTATATCCTCATAGCATACCGCAGTACAAATGGCAAGTAATAACCATGGACTTTGTACAAGGGTTACCCATGTCCAGGAGTAAACATGATGTTATCCTGGTAGTTGTGGATAAACTAACTAAGGTAGCTCATTTCATCGCTGGAAAATCTAAAGGATGATTCACCAGTGCTGGCCAAAAGATTCGTACACAAAATTTTTAGATTGCATGGTGTACCAGAATTGATTATATCTGATAGGGATCCTAGAATGACGTCAAGGTTTTGGCAAACGCTTAATACAGATCTTGGAATGAAACTAAACTTCAGTTCTGCATATCATCCAGAAACGGATGGACAAACTGAGAGGGTAAATCAAGTGTTGGAAGACATGTTGTGAATGTATTGCATGGATCAACAGTATAAATGGGAAGAGTATCTTCTATTAGTTGGATTCGCATACAACAACACTTATCACTCATCTCTTAAAATGGCACCATTTGAAGCACTTTATGGAAGAAAGTGTAGAACCCCTGTTAGTTGGGATAGTGTTGAGGATAGAGTGGTAATTTGACCAGAGATCCTCACTGAAATGGAACAGCAAGTTAAGTTGATTCGTGAACGATTAAAGGAAGCAGTGGATAGGCAGAAGAGCTATGCTGACCTTAAGCGGGGTTGATCGAAGGTTTGAGCTAGGTGAGAAGGTTTTTCTTCGAGTTAAACCCAGAAAGAGTTCTATAACTTTTGGCAAGGCTGCCAAGTTATCACCTCGTTTCATGGGACCATTTCGAAATTGTCGAAATAATCAATCTTGTAGCTTATCGATTAGCATTACCACCTACTTTATCTTGCATGCATGATGTTTTCCATATTTATTTGCTTAAGAAATACGTTTCAGATCTGTCACATGTCTTAAATTAGAATTCCTTGCAGGTCCAAGACCCAGGAATAATCGTGGTTAAACCCACACAAGTGCTGGGAAACTCGCCAATTGCATTTGAGAAATCATGAAATACAGCAATGTAAGGTCCAGTGGGACCAGTTTAACGAAGAAAGTGCAACTTGGGAAAATCTGGGAAGAGATGAAAATTGCTTTTCCTTTTCTTTTTCAACAGGATGAAATCTGTTGAAAAAACATTTTTTTTACATGAACTTATCTTTTTCAAGTTTATATGAAATCCAGATTGAGGCAAACATTATTCAGGATAAATAAAATGTATTGTGACATTGATTTCTGGAACTATTCAAGTTGGAAATAGTCGCATTGTTTTGTGAACTAATAAATTGGTTGACCTGAAGGTTAATCGAATATGTAATCATCGGGACGATGAATCTTTTAGGAGGGAAGCATGTAACACTCTGAACTGATGTTACTTCCTCCTGAGCATTCAAGTGTTGATATATGATTTCTTCTATAAAAGGATGTGTTCCTTTGATTGTGAAGTCATGCTTGATACGTACTGTATCTTCTTTGCAATTGAAGATCTTTGACTGAGTCGGAATATGATTGGACTCTTTTATTTCTTTCATTTTTCACCTGAGTTTAATCTGATCTCGGAATGAATTTTGGATTTATCCATCTATAAGACCCAGCCTTGGATCAGTGGCATTGATCCAAGAGATGCTTTAAGTTTATTCGGGATGAACAAAAATTATAGACCTTATGCGAAGTTGCAAGGTCTGAATGCGTTGAATAAGCTATTTCGGAGTCTAACTCAGGTTGATCGTGTTAAATGAATTGGTTCCCGATATCGTAATATCAGGAAGGTCTTGATCATGGGCCAGGTAATAAATTCAGATACATTTATTCAACTAGCTTATTGGCAGTGCTGGAGTGAATCCTTTTCGTGAATGTATATCTGTAGGTTCTTATTCTGAACATTCTAAATGTTAGACCTAAACTAGATTTATTAAGGTTAATAACCTATGGGTTGGATTAGTGTTAATCTAACCTAGCCCTAAGCTATAAGCTAAAAGTTCCTAAAGTTAGCAACCTAGCACTAAGGAGGTTAGACTAAGTATCATCTTAAATCCTAACCTATGTTTCTAACCTAACAAATGTTAGTGGAGGAAGGGGACCTATGAAGGGGTGCGAGCCATGGGCGGTAGTTTCTATGGCATTAAATGAAGGAGATAAGCATGAAGGACAAGGAATTAGTGGAGGTTTCAAACGGTTAGTGAAAGCTGACGTGGCAGAGTCGCCAAACCTAGAAATGGTCTTTGATTTGTTTTTATCCATCGCCAACTATGGCGGTCGGTGGCAATGGAGATTGAGCGGGAATTTTGGAGTTAATACAATTAATGAACTCGGTCTTCGAGCTTGGATTTCTCGGGAAGACATTCAAAATGGAAAACTGGTAGTTTGTTTGGTTTTTCATGCGCTCCGGTTTTCTCTTTGTTTGATCACTGGTTCTTCGCACCAGTCTACTTGGTGTTGCATGGCAAATATGAGAGTAACTAGCTCTTTTCTCTGTCAAAGAAAGTTTATAAGGCATGAAAATAACAAATTATTGTTGTTGAATCTAACGTGGAAAAAGAGGAGAAGGCTCGAGCTCTTTCAGTGGTCTTCTTCGGATTTTTAAGCAACATTACCAGGCATGTTAGGCCCTAACTTTTAAAACATCTTGCTTTCTTTCAAATGATTTCATTAGAACAACTCTATTCAGATGATTTTTGGGATCAGTTGGTTTTTATGGTAGCTTTGTGTGATTTAGTTGTTGTATCTTCTTACTGGCTCGATTTTTCAAGTGAACCCTTGATGGGTGTGCATTTTGTTTCGAACGGATGTACTATCTTGCTGTGTTTTGCATTCCGGTTAGATTTTGTAGAAATGTTTGCAAGGAAAATTTATGAATTCAGCTCTGTAGGAGTCCATGAATTTTTTTCTTGTTTGATTCAGACTTCAGTCGATACCTTGCTATTTCCACTTGTTGAAAATGATACTGTTGGATTTCTTGAATGTACAGTATATACGACTTCTTTAAAATTTTTGTCGTGAGTAATATATGTTATGGTTGCTGAATCTTGTTTGATCTTGCTATAATAATTAAGTTACTTCTGATTGGATAACTTGCTGTGTTTATAGTATTTGAATGCGACTTTGTAGAAGTTTTCCCCCCTTGTGTTGCAATTATGGGATTTAATCCGTTGATAGTTTGCAATATATTTATATATATATGAAATGACTCTATGGAGTCCTTGGAATGTTTCGTATATTATGGACTTCTGTAGAAGTCATATATGTGAATACTATTAGTTTGATTCCGTTGGAGTCCTTGAGGGGTAACTGGTAATACAACTTCTGTTGCCTTGTTATGAATACTTTCGCTTAGCAATGAATTTCATGGTACAGACTCAGTTGGAGTTCTTTTTATGTTTCGTCTTCTGCTTAAGCTTAGAGTGAATACTATTGTTATGGATTCAGTTGAAGTCCTTGATATGAAACCAGTGTTTCGGCTTCTGTATAAGCCTGGTTGTGAATACTTATTATTATTGGCTCTGTTGGAATCCTTAATATATATATATATATATATACTCATTCTTGTCTTTTGGCTTCTGTAGAAGTTAGTCCTGAATGCCATACGTTTCTACTTCTGAAGGAGTTCAGATGTGAATACGGTATGTTATTGTTTTGGTTGGAATGCTTGAATTTGATATGTATCTTGTATCTTTCTACTTCTGTAGAAGTTTATTTGAAGAATACCACATGGGTAAGACTCCTTTTTAATCCTGGAGGCGTATATTATGTTTTCTCTTCTGAATAATCTCAGTTGTGAATACTGTTGTTATGCAATCAGTTGGAATCCTTGATATGTAACTGTCATTTGTTTCTACTTCTGTGTAAGCCCAGTTGTGATTACGATCGATATTGACTCAGTGAGAGTCCTTAAAAGGTATCTAGTATTTTAAACTTCTGTCAAGCTGGGTTATGAATGTTGTTGTTTTATTATGAATACTAAATGTTATCGACTTCAATGGAGTCACTGAAAAGTAATTTATGTTGTAACTTCTGAATAGAAGTTTTTGCTGTGAGAACTTTTAGGATCCTTGATTTGTTGTCATATGAATTCAACTTCAATTTAAACCTTTAATATAAGTATTGGTTGAATTTGGCACTGTGGGAGCCCATGATATGTTGTGTGTTGGCTCGATTCTTGATTTTTGTCCTTGCTGTGTTTTAGTAGGGATTAGATTGAACTGTAGTTCTTCCTGTGGTCTCGACTGGCTTAGTCGCAGGTGTATAATGTGATTGCATTACTCTTGAGTGGATGGTACAGTCATGAGCATGTTTGGAAGGGACATCTGAATGTCTCAGTTTCTTTCTCTTCTGCTGTAAAGTATATGTTGATAAATTTATATTTAATTGTTGGATTTGTAAAACATACTGATGGATTCATGAATTGTTAGGATATTCATTTTGTTGAATATAATGGCCTGTTGGATGTTTGTTGTCCTTGGGATTCAGATGGATAGTTGTTTTGGATGCATTTGTTCTTCTTGGTCACTAACATTTATGAAGAAATACATGAAAAGTATCTAGGACTATTTAGTAACTATAATACGAGTTACGCGTTATAGTCATGTTTGAATTACAAAAGGGAATAGTCTGAAGTATGTTTTCATGTTTGGTGAAATGATTTCATTTAAACAGGTTGTTCAATGAGAGCAATTGGTGGATTGCATTTGTTTTAAGAGTTAGTGCTTATCATGCTCAGTTCACCGAACTGACCCATGTTGACAATTTTTGCAGATGATTTCCGTAAGTGGTAAAGGCATGCAGATCTGATAGGATGTTTAGATTGTTTAATTTGGTTTTATGATGAATTACAACTTGATTCTCTGAATGTACTACTTGAAGAAAGATGTTCTTTTTTGTTGAGTATTGTATCAAGTATGTTGAATGCATAAAATGTATTTGATTAGCTTGAAAGGAATGAAAAGATATATTTGTTACTTATGTGTTTGTCATTCGTATCTTGATGGTTTGACCTTCTTCGGTTCGAATGATCTTGAGAGCATTATTATTATTGTATAAAGTGGAGACTTTTGTGATTATCTAAGTAAGCTTGCAAGATTATGTGACTGAATACTTATGATTGTTTAGTAGTTCTAGAATGTTCTATCTAAAGCTAAATTGGAATTTAGATCACTGTCTTTCTGGAAGCTAGGGTTAAAATAAACCTGAGCAGGAAGCTAAACGAGCTGAATAAATTATTACTTCCTAGTCTTGATCTAAGTCAGGACAACATTTAATTGGATTCTTAATCACTATATCTCGATACTATTAAGTAAGATATAAATTCAGTTATGAGAACTGATATAAACCTAAAAAGGGTTTGGTTAGCAATCTCATGTGAAGGTTGAGGGTTATTGTCCAATTTCGTTGATTTAGAATTATGTATATTCTATGAACTCCTTGAAGGGACCTCTAGTCTTAATAACTTCTCTTGTGTAAAGGGTTTTACTATGAAAGGTAATTCTAAGGTGAGGAACCCAGGGATTGGGAAAGACTAACCTTAAGGGAGCGTCTTATAGTATAATTTTTAACTCAACGTATGTAACACTTATTAATAAGTAGATCTTTTCGAGGTGGATTTAAAGGTTGACGGCACAAGTCAACTACAGGGTTGTACCTTCGAGAAGATTAGGATCTTCTCAAAGATACAACAATGCAGGTGACTTATGACGACACCCTTTGCATTGGTCGTTAAGATTTACACCTTAAACTCGAACAAGTTACTCTGGGACTGATTAGGAATGTGGTCACGTTATAAGGCTGCCCTAGGAGACTCGGGGTATCTTGACACACTGGATTAACTAGGGTTGAACCAGTATGTCAGCGTATCCCTAGTCCTCGGGAGCATCCCTATAACGTTGTCATCTTACTAATCCGTTCCTGAGTGAATAACTTGGGACAGGAGAGTCTGACAGAAGTCAGTATAAGACATTCTACATAACATAGGAATGGGGTGAAGGACGTATTCCAGATTGACGAGTATGCCGTCAAGGAATACAAGACATAAGCAGTATGTTTCAAATCTTTGGCCAAAGTATCGCAAGCTGCTGATTGCGTTGTCCTAAGTCACCTAGTCTAAGGGATGAGATGTTGATGAATAATGGTAACAATTATTCAGATAGGTTCCTTGGACAGAGCATTCTGAATCCCAGAATAGGGAAGAGAACCACAAGAGTGATGTGTTAAATAAAACGCCAACTCTTAATACTCATGAATAGATCGGTAGATTACCGAGTCATGGAATGAATAGATCGGAGGTACTCCAAGTCATTACAGCTACATATGGTTATCTGTTATGAGAATGGTTGTTTTGATTTGTGAGTTCTAAATTATGTATTTAGAACCAGGAAGCATTTATCAAAAAAAAAAATTTTACTTGTTCTAATGTATAAAAATGAGGATGTTACATCACTTGCCCAAAAGATGACTTCCCCCTACCAAGTTTTGATCAACTTGTTGATCTCACTGCGGGCCATGAGATGCTTTCTGTCATGGATGGCTTCTCAGGATACAATCAAATTTTGGTAGCCCCAGCCGATCAACATAAAACCGCCTTCATAACTCCTTGGGGAACCTTCTACTATCGTGTCATGCCATTTGGCCTTAAGAATGCTGGTGCGAACTTATCAGTGGGCTATGACTTACATTTTTCATGACATTATGCACACTATCCTTGAGGATTATGTCGATGATCTTCTTGGCAAATCTAAACATCACAGTGAACATCTCGATGTTTTAACCATTATTTTTGATCACCTGTTACAATACTGTGTTCGTCTTCAACCAAAGAAATGTGTCTTTGGTGTCCTTTCAGGAAAACTCCTTGGTTTTATTGTCTCTTTGTGTGGCATCGAGGTTGATCCAGCTAAAGTCAAAGCTATCCTAGAAATGCTCCCACCCACTAACCTCAAACAATTGCATAGTTTGCAGGGAAAACTCCAATCTATCCGGCATTTCATCTCACAACTCTCAGATTGATGTCAACCTTTCCATCATCTCCTTAAAAAGGACATTGTCTTTCAATGGAGCGAAGAGTGCCACCAAGCCTTTGAGGCTCTTAAATCCTATCTCTTATAGCCACCCGTGCTTATCCCACCTCAGGACGATCGCCCTTTCTACCTTTACCTTTCTGACACCACCGACCATGTTTGTAGGAGCCATGCTCACACATCGTGACTCTGAGGCATCAAGAACAAGCCGTTTATTACATAAGTCATACTCTTGTGGATTACGAGACTAGGTATACACATGTAGAAAAGTTGTGCCTAGCCCTATCATTCGTGGCCACCAAACTCTGACACTACCTCCTGAATCACAAAACTTTTTTCATCACCAATGTGGACCCCATCCATTATATGTATGTCAAACCTCATCTAAACCAACGCATCACCTGATGGCTTATGCTCCTCGCCGACCTTGACCTTGAGTTTGTACACCAGAAAATCAGTCAAAGGACAAACTATCAGAGACCAACTCACGGAAGCCCCTTTACCTGGGGAACAATTTACCAATTTTACTTTCCCTGACGAACTCATCGCCACTCTTTCACTCAGTGATGCGAGTCTGTATCCAATGACCCTCTTCTTCGATGGATCCAAATGCCAACGCAGCGGAGGGGCTGGCGTTGTTCTCATTCCTCTGGATGTTGAACCTATGCCTCTTTCATTTCCAGCTCGATTTCCCCTGCACTAATAATACAGTGGAATATGAGGCCCTTGTTTTGGGTCTCCAGGTTGCATTACACTTAGGTGTAAAATCTATTAACATTTTCGGTGACTCTCAATTGGTAGTCAATCAAGTTATGGGCATCTACCAATGTAAAAATGAGGAACTTCAAAAGTACAAACATTACGTGGATTCACTTTTGACCTTATTTACTCATTATTCTATCCAAACCATTCCCCACTCAACTAATAAATTTGTGGATACTATGGCTTGCTTGGCCTCGCAAATTCCTGCCTCACCAACTGACTCTGACATATTTGTCTTGGTCCAACAACTCTTTGCCCCATCTTACTCAGTCCCGACTGTTTGTATGGTAAATAATGTATCTGCTGACTCGCAGGATACCTGGTATCACCAATTTTATGACTACCTTACAACCTCTGTTCTCCCACCTGACCTTATTAGTAACGGAAAACGTGCTTTTCTTAAAAGTGTTTCTCATTATGTCGTCATGGGGGGACTCCTCTATAAACGTGGCTTTGATGGCATCCTCCTTCGATGTCTAACTGGTGTGGAGGTCACCTATACCATCCAACAAGTCCATGATGGTATTTGTGGTGGACATTTTTAGTGGCCTTGCCATGGCCAAACGGATCCTTTGCCTAGGCTATTATTGGCCTACTCTTAATAATGACTGCTACGAATATGTTAAGCGTTGTGTTATGTGTCAACAACATGCCAACCTTCAACATACCCCTAGCCATCCGCTACAGGTCGCACGAGATCTTTGGCCTTTCTCACAATGGGGTTTAGACCTTATTGGTGAGATTCACCCACCCTCTTCGCAACGTCACCATTGGATAATCACAGCAACCGAATATTACACTAAATGGGTGGAGGCCATTCCACTCATTTCAACCAAAAAAGAAAAAAAATCGTAGAATTCATTAACCATCACATTATCTGTCGTTTTGGTGTTCCTCATCACTCTGATAACAGATAATGGAAAATCTTTCAAAAATAAGTTGTTACAAGACCTTTGTGACAACTTTGGTATCAAACTTAGTTTCTCATCACCTTACTATCCACAAGAAAAATGGTCAATCCGAATCTTCTAACAAAACCGTAACCAAAATTCTCATGAAATTTGTTAACAATTCTGGAAGTAATTGGCCATGATCACATCCCCTTTGCCCTTTGGGCTTATCGTACCAGCATTCGTACTTCCACTAATGCCACACCATTTTCTTTGGTATATGGTACCGAGGCTTTGTCTTACCTCTTGAAATACAAATACCCTCCCTAAGAATATCTCTCTAGGATATTCTCACCAATGATGATTTCCGCCAAGAGCGGTTAGCCCAATTGGAGCTTCTTGACGAGCGTCGTCTTACAGCTCTTGACCACCTTCAAATCTATCAAAAGTGCATCAAGCGTGCTTATGATAAGTGACTTCATGAGTGTACCTTTAAGGTTGGTGATCTTGTCCTCAAAGAGAATCAACATGTAACCAAACTAGAAAAGAGAAAACGTGGAAAATTTGCTCCAAATTGGATTGGGCCTTACATTATCACTCACACTTATGGATCAGGCACTTATCGTTTAGCTTCACTTAATGGTAAACCTGAGCCTGAACCCCTTAATGCCTTGCATCTTCTGACCATTCTACTGTTGAATTTAGTGTTATCATCACTTCTTATCTACCTTGCGCTCGTCCCTTGAGCTCATTTACCACCTCATACACTTTGTTTCATACATCTCAAAATAGAATCAAGCTCACGTGGTTTGGTCATCACCTCCTCTTAAAGATGCCTTCCCCCTTTTAGTCTGGTCCATGACTTAAAAGTATCAAAATAACACGTTCTCAATTATACAATTATGGGATATTCTTGAGTCAAACTTCCTACAAAACTAGATGCTTCATGCCAAACAGACATCTAGACCTCTAAGTTATACATAGACTGCTCCCTCGAAGGACAGCTATGTGCAAAGCCACATCTACTATTATAAATAGACTACTCCCTCGAAGGACAGCTATACACAAAATCCGCATCTGCTACTATAAATAGACTACTCCCTTGAAGGACAGCTATACAAAGTCAGCCTTTATCATAAGCTTCTCGCATTGATCAGCTTCGTGAAGACCTCAAGAAAAAAAAAACAAAATACATATCCCATATAGACTTCCAGCATCGATCAGTCTATATCCAAAAAAATAAAAGCAGTATTCAAAAGCACTTTTGAGTCATGGACTTGTCTATTTAGGTTTGGTTCTCTTTCATCAGAATAATCACCTTATAACAAGTTCTCTGCGCCCCAACTATACCAGCCACCTCACCTCACCATTCGTCAAAGCAACAAAACTCAAGGGAAGTGACGTATATCCGATATATTGTGATTATACAACTCTTTTCACCTATCGACTTCTCGCATATGCAAGGTACCTAGGGATTCAAGCTCATCCTACGTTAATATGTGGTTTGTTTAGCTCTTTTCAACTACGGGACACTTTTACCTCTTTTACCCGAATCTAGGATTATGTGTTGACCTTAATCAGGACATGGTTCCCTAATACTTGGGTAAGCTAACCTTCGCTTCACCTATACCTACACTAATACCCGCCAATACCTTACCAACACCAACAACATTACCCTACCAATATCAATATTTTTACCAACCAACAAATTGTCCTAACCACAACCAAATTGCCTGAATTCACTTCTCCCTGGTCCTAAGGGAGAACTACATCAGTCTGAGGCCCCCTCCTTGCTTTGTGCAATGGGCTATGTAGGTAGCACTTAGGAGACATGGGGTCTCCCAAGGTTAGCTCGACCATCCCCTACCATAACCTATCATGTGTTGTAAATATAAATATTTTTGTGTATTTCTATTTGATAACATTCATCTTTATCCTTTTTCAAAACAAACATTCAAAACACAACCATTCTTATTATTATCATAACTCAAATCAACATACATATTCAATTTTATTTAGATGTTAAACAAATACATCTTCTCTATCATCGACGCGTAGGTCGGCATCCTTATTTATTCTTCTACCTCTATGAAATTCACTTAGACCCTTGCGCCTCATCCCGAACTAGGTGATGATCGTGATCATCGACGATGCTCACCTGGCCCTCTCCATCCTCAAAGGTGCCACTGCTATTGGTTCCTCCCACTGATCCACCAATCTCTCCTGTAACATACGAATATGCCCTCTCGCATGGAGGAATCTCACCTCTAGTCTCTCCACTCGTGACTCCGCAACCTCTAACAATCCCGTTGTCTCATTCACCTGTGTTTGAAAGCTGGTGAACTAAACCCTGCAGGAAATCTCTCTCCATTGTAATCACAGCTATGTCAGGATGATCGGCCCTCTCATGTGAACCTCGCAGCTCTGCTACCCACCATAATCTATAAGCCTCTGTCGCTCTTGCATCCATTACCTCTGCGATTGGCTGCTATCTCTTCTGGTCCCTTCTGGAGGTGTCAGCCGGGGGAGGTGAGAATGATGCCTCGGTGTCGATCCTCGTATATGGTCTATAAGCCATGGGTATATCCTGAACAAATCCAAATTGTCGATGCACGTGATCTAGAGGAATCCTCTCATACTCACCTGGCCTGTGCCCGCGATCCACCTCAATCACTCTACACCCCTCAAATCCTCAGCTATGTTCTCTGTCACCATATAGTTCCCGTAAGGCCTCCAACAGATATCCGCAATTGTCACCATCTCCCACACCTGCCTATAATACTCAACGTCATCTGTCACGGCCTGGGATCTCACCTCTTGTTCTGTCTGGACCCATCGCCTGAATCCCAACCTCTGCACTCCTGTCTCTCCTGACTGGATGGGTTGGCCTATTGGTCACACACACACAATGTGCTCATAGGCCCAACAATGTAATAAGTATGCACAATCTAGTGTAGTCCTGTGATTTCACCTGCAGGCCCATAAACCCCTGTATAGCTCTGCCAGATATGCGGGTGCCCATGCAAAAGTCATGCTCCTTTCTATCATTTCCCAAATAATACACATCAATGATTTTGGAAATCTTCCCCCATCCACTCTCGGTAATGCATAATACCCCACCGCTATCATTAATACCACTACCAACCTTGTTGCCTCAGGGTGTGCTGCAAACATTATACCATAAGTGAATGTCAAACCTCGCTGTGTCAAATCTCATGTAGCTGGACCAAATACTGTTGTTATCACTCCCCATGCTGCGCTAGGCCCTGCCTGATACACTGGTCTTCCTGTAATTAGGAGCCTCAAAATTTGAAACACATCTTCCAACATCACTGTCATCTCCCCTGTTGGCAGATAGAAGGTATTCTTTTCTGGATTCCATCTCTCAATCAACACCTACAACATAACATGATTGCATGCGATTCGTGAATAATAGTGGATTCCACTTAACCCCACATGGTTTATAAATGCCCACTCAGCTGGTGTTACATCCGCTCGGACCTGTGACAACAAAGCTGGCACCCTATCATTCATCCTCAACCCTGCCTCTTCCTACATACATCAAATCAACAAACAACAAATCAATAAATAAAATCCCCAGGTGTTTTTTTATCACATTCTAGAATTTCATTTAGTAACTGATATCGGTTATAGATAACCGATACCGGTTACCTAACCGATATCGGTTATCTCTAAACGATATCGGTCACTATCAATTCTATACACCCTACTTAAAAACACCACCTACGATAATTATTCACTCGTTTACCCCTCTCTGTACTTACAAACATACCTGAAACCCCTGATTACCTACCCCATAACACTCACCCCACCCCAAACTCTTGCCTAATCACCTTTCTACCCATTTACCTTACCACATTCTATTTTTCACCATTCAAAATCTAATTCCAACCAAAAACAAATTATACCTCATGGGATCCAACAATTTGAGGTGGAACCTGTCTTCTTTCTCCTCTCTGCCCGCTGGATGCTTCTCCTTGTTCAGCCATGTTCACCACCCTCTTCAATATAACTTGCCTTTCTGCCTTCTTAATCTCAGCCCACAATCACTTTACCTATCACTCAATTCTACCATGCAATTACCTGTATAAGTCGTCAACAGCGTCGCATTCTCGTATTTAACTTACTGCATGGCTCTAAAAATAAGAACTTAAGTTGCCTCCCAAGCTTTTCTATTTTTAGAAAAACTTGTTTTGGCATAACCGATATTGGTTACATAACCGGTATCGGTCATATATCTACCTGACATCGGTTAGCTAACTGATATCGGTCACATGTCTCCTTTTTCTTAAACCTAGGCCTTTTCTTCATTTTTTGTAAATTTTTGGTGGCAGCCCACCTCTTTTCCCTACATAACAATATCGTTATCAATATTTATCCTCAGAATATCATCAACACATATACATCTCATCAAAATTTCATCAAACATCATCTATATACATTAAATTTCAATACCATCGACACAACACATAAGACATTCTAATATATGCATCAAATCAAACATTTTTTTACACACCATGTGAATCAATCTCATCTATATATATCATCATCAACTCAATGTCAAAATATACAACCTACCCTGCATGGGGCCTCTGTGCTATAAAAATACAAAGTCGGCACGCAAGCCACTGTCTCTGTCAAAATCTCGACTCGGCTCGCAGGCCGATCTCTCATATACAAAATATACTCGGCTCACAGGTCGGTATCAACTATACACAAAGTACTCAGCTCGCAGGCCGGTATATACAACAAAAATGAATAAATAAATCCTATGTGGGCACGCAGGCCTCTATATACATACTCGGTTCGCAGACCGGTGTCTATATCCAATAAACAAAAACCCATATCCACTCCCAAGATATCTCAGCTCTCTCCACCACCCTCAGGCCTGTCCCCCTGCTGGTCTTTGTGCTGGATCTCACCTCCTCCCTGTAACTGACCCACCCACTGTGGCTGTGGCCCCCCTGTGATCTCTGACTCTAGGACGTCTCGGGCTCTGTGAGCTGCATAGGGCTGATAGTCAGCCCTAGTACCATCTAGCACGTCCTGATAATACCCGGGCCTCCGCTCTCGCCTCCATATATCGGGTCCGTGCCACCATGGCTGGTGGGGCTGGTCCCCTGACTCCTAATAGAAGTGGCCCCGGCCCTACCTGAGTACACCCTGTGCTATGAGGCGGTGCCTGTGCCTATGCTGGTGCCTGAGGTTGGCTGTGCCGGTGCCTGTGGCTGTGCCTTATGCCCGGTACCTGTGCCTGGGTTAAACTGCCCCTGTAACACCCCAATCTGTGCCTATGCAGTAGTAAGCTGCCCCTGTAATAGCTACACCTAGCCCAAGAGATGGTCCCTCTCCGCTATAACAGCCACCAAATCTGGCTGTGCGGGCTGTGCTCTCTTGGCTGCTCTCTGACCTGCCCACCACACCAAAAATGCAGCCTGTCACTCGGGGCATCATCCACTATATCATCCGCCGGTCTCTCTGCGACCCAGACTGGGTCCAATGGCTATGGAGCAGGCAGTGGTGCCTCTACATCATCCCTCCGGTACTGTGGGAAGGGAGGTGGCTCATCCTGTCGAAAGCCCAACTGACGTCATACCCTCTCTAGGGGTATCCGCTCATACTCCCCGGGCCTCCGTCCAGCTATCCAGAAGCTATACTGGATCCAACGCAACTATGCTCAGGGCTCCTCCTTGGGGCTGATGGCCTCTGTAGGGCCTCTCAAATAATATCGAGTGTCGTCAATCCCCTCTAACATGTGCCTAGTAGTATGCCACATCTCACCCAGTAATCACCACTCGTGGCTGGCCCACGACCCCCAACCACCTTTGAAATCCATACCTGTACACTATCTGTGGCCCTGGCTGCTGGGGTAACCCTACTGGTCGTATACAGATGATATGCTCATAAGCCCAGCAGTGTAACAAAAATGTCGAACAGATACCAAATCACCTCATACGGCGATAACCCCATAGCTCTCTGTATAGCTGCACCAGATACACTGGTGCCCAGGCATAGCAGGTATGCTCCTCCACCATCTCATGCAAAACTCCCATCAAATCCTGTGGGAAGTGGCCTCCCTCTGAGTCTGGGAGGGTGAAGCAGGTGATACCAATCATCATCAACACGGCAAGCCGTGTCTCCTGTCTATGCGCGCGATACATGTCGCTGTAGGCAATGCTCGCGCTGTGATATGTAAGCAATGGGGCTGCATCCCCGAATACATGTAGGATGCTATCCATCACTGTCTCTGCATCCACCTAGAACACTGCCTCACCTACGACCAGCAGTCTCAGGATGTGATACACATCCTCTAATGTGACAGTCATCTCTCTAGTAGGGAGATGGAAGACATTGGTTGCCGTATCCCATCTCTCGATGAGAGCAACCATCAGGCTATGGTCCCTTTCCATAGCCCTATACCTCTAGACTCCACCGAGTCCAACCTCTCGCATGATGGCCCACTGCGCTGGAGTCACATGTGGTCGCATCCGCCCCCAATAGAGGGGGCATCCGATCCCGCATCGTGAGCTGCTAGCGTGCCTACAAAAACAACCCACTTCATCAGGCCTACCTTTTACAAAAACAACTCCCTTAACCCTCTATACCCACTTACCCACCCAACCACAACCTGACTCTATAACACACATCTACACCCACCTATCTTACCCTAAACATCTACGATATCCCCTTTACTTATCTCAAACCCTACCAACCACCCCAATCTACTCTAGCCATCTAACTATACCCCTACCAATTTAACACCTCCTACTTCATACACAACACATAATCTATCCTACCCAAACCAGCCCCCAACAACCCCATTCCCCCCCCACCCACCCCCATCACCTTTCCTATTAACTCTACCTCCTCCCCCTTCACCCCCAAACCAAAACAAATCTCTAACAACAAAACACAAACCAAAAATTTCACAAACCTAACTCCTACCCATGATGACCGGTACCGGTCACCCTCGACCGCCATCGGTCCCCCAAGCACATTGTATGTACCGACACCGGTCAATATATGACTGATGCCGGTCTACAAACAAAGAAATTTCTACAAACTATTACGTGACTGATGCCGGTCGCCTAGTGACCGACATCAGTCACTGTCCCAATTCTGGGGCCGAACCCAAAACGGCCCGTAAAACCTCTTTTTACATATTTCTACCCATTTACCCACAAGAAAGACCTCAAAAATTACCCACCTTGTGGTTTTGGTCTAACTAACATACCTACCCATTCCATTTTACAATTTACCTTCATTTATTCATTATTTTATTAAATTTTGGATTCCTACCCCAAAACCCACATTTTAGTTAACTTCATTAACTTCACATAAGTAGGGGTTCAGAGCCTACCGGTACGACTACACATCATCGTGGTGGGATAGGTGGCGGTGGTCCATCTCCTACAGTACCTCCTGCTCCTCTGGGCTGTGCCATGGCTCCAAATCTCCTCAGCTGGGTCCTCAACCAATCAACCTCTGCCTCCTGATCGCTGGGGTCTACCAATCACTCACTCCTCCACTCAAATTAATGCCAACTCAGCCCACAAACTCAACAAAATCACTTCACACCTCAGACAAGAAAAAATTAGGTGCTCAAATTGACAATGTGAAAATGACACGCCGTATTTTTTTTCTTTTTATAGGTTTTGACCTATAACCGATATCGGTTATAGCATGCCCTAAAACACCGATATCGGTCATCTAACCGATACCGGTCATAACTAACTGATATCGGTTGCATGCCTACTTTACCAAAATTTCTACCCTTGTCCACCAATCTCCCTTTCTCACCACATCGCCTACCCCCACCTTTGCTAAATAGCCTTATTTTGACTTCATTGGCCCGACCCAAGGCCGCACCCAACCAATTGGCCCGAACCAAGGCCGCAACCAACCAATTGGCCCGACCCAAGGCCGCAACCAACCAATTGGCCCGACCCAAGGCCGCACCCAACCGATTGGCCCGACCCAAGGCCACACCCAACTAATTGGCTCGACCCAAGGCCGCAACCAACCAATCAGGCCCAACCCAAGGCCGTAACCAACCATTTGGCCCAACCCAAGGCTGCACCCAACCAATCAGGCCCAACCCAAGGCCGCACCACTTAAGTACCTCGACCAAGACCCGCAAATTATGATTTAATCCACCCATTATGTAGCTTTTTGTTCAATCGAGCTCACATATTCGTGTTCTATCATGATTAGGCTACTTGAATTGATCATCCGACCAACTTTTCCTAGACCAAGACCGTGACATTTATCTCAACCAAACCAACCATTTGGTACTGCCAAACATGCCTAAATGTTCCTATACCTTACCTGTTATATCCCCTGGAGCTACTTCCTATCCCTTGGATACCAGGATTATATCACCCTTGTTTGGATAAACTAGCGACCTTTATCTATGTATTGCTTGTTTGCTCTTCAAATTGTGTACCCTGGTTGCACTACTACATTTCAATGTGTGTCTGCTTCCTTGAACTTACCCCACCCATCTTACTATCATCTCATCATCATTCACCCTTTATCAACCCTATCCCTGATTTCACGTCACCTCAATCTGTGATAGATTTGAGGGGGATTACCTATACCCTTAACGGGAGTAACCAGTTCTTATTATTGTCAGTGCAGCTTTACAAGACAAGCTACATGACAACAAGGGGCTAATGTAGACACCAAATTTGTGTCTTACGACACCCTGTGCCCCACATCTCATTTCACAACCTAACCTCACCACCTAAACCTTACACAATTATTTATTAATTACCTTATAATTAATAAATTCATATCTCCAAACCTGCCACCTCATTTCACCACCTCATCATGACTTAGCCCTAACCCTAAACTAACCTAATTAAGACGTATAACTTGGTCTACATCCACACCCATGACTAATTACTCCTCACCCACACCAAAACCAACCTAATAATGACTTGACCAAGCCCACAACTAATCCCTCAGGAGAAAAGGAGGGAAAGTTGGCTATTTTACTAAAAATAGCCCACTTTGACTTAACCGACATCAGTTCCTACTCGACCACCGTCGATTACATAACTGTCATCGGTTCCCTGTAAATGACCTCCCCAAACCAAAAACAAAGGATCAGAATTCATTTGAAAGATCCGGAATTCACTTGGCGGAGTAGAGACAAGTGAAGAAAAGAGAAGAGTTTACAGAGAAGGACAACGAGCCCAAAACTGCAACTGAGTAACTAGAGCACAATGACACTCATCCAAGCATTGGGAGAGAAGATGGCTCACTTTTGATCATCGGATCATCCCACCTGAGCCTTTCCTTCATCATCACAGTCCTTGAACCTGTATCTTCATCAGGAACTAGTAAGTGGTGTCTTGTACGTTTTTAAATACCATTTCTTGAACTTCTGATTCATAGTAATTATAAGCTCACTCCTAGATCTACTACCTGATAGAACCCTACATCTAACTTTCATTCCTCTACCCTTACATTTCCCCAAGAATAGCTCCCACACTCTTTGAGTCTTCTCCATCACCCTATTGCCTACTCCTAATCATTTACCAACCTCATAAACACCATAACCGCTTTACAGCTAACCTTCATTGAAAGCCCCTAAATCACTGCCCCTACTGATATCGGTTATCAACAACCGGTACCAGCTGTACATTGACTGGCATCGGTCACTGTGACTCAAACCAAAACCAGCCTTTCCCTAATTGCCTTTTAACGAGGTAACTAAATTGTGATTTTGTAATAACTTCTTTGTTAGCATTTGTGTTAATTCATATTAAAAGGGGAACTGACCACCTTCAAAAGGAAGTCTAATATTTCCTGGCCCCAAGGCAGTTCCCTCATTTATTGTCTAACTATAATCTGGTGGTCTTGCATTCTTATTCAGAGGTAGTCCTTCCCAGAAAAAAAGGAGTTCTTCGCAATCGATCTAATCTCTCTCTACGGTACGCGCACACCCTCCCAACACCCAACAGGTATTCCTCCTAGCCATAACCTTTATCTATTTCTCAAGAGAATGAAAGGATATAAGCAACTCTATTCTAAGAACGGAAACATTCTGTGCGAAACAAGAAGCAAACTAAGATTTTAGAAGTAAAATTTTTAATTTTTTAATTCATGCTCTCATGAGGTTTTCCATAGATAATGTAGAGATATTTTTCCCACACTTAACTCTTTGTTTCCTCATGCATTTTTCAAAAAATTTGGAAGAGAGTGAGTCTCCCCCACACTTAGCTTTGTGCATGCCCTCATGCAAACTGTTTTTTTCTTAATTCAATAGCTTATAGATCTCAATTTCTGTAAACTGAAAAGACTTCATCTGTATCATTTTCTTTGGTGCTTGACTTGATCAACACATGGAGATCTTGAAAAAAATTCTCTCTCTTTTTTTAATGCTTTCGAGAAGTGAATGTATTTGTAATTAAAACAACAAACAACAATATTCAAGAATAGAAAAATAGAAGTTATCATACCATAATCAGTAGTTATCCTTGCTTTCATCATGTTGTATAACTATGATTTCCATCTGCGGCTGAAAAAACAAATAGATATGAAGTCAAGGTTACTGCAACATAGAACTTTTCAGAAGCAAATGATTTCATCAACTAAGTTGGCATAACAAAAGTAGTCATATCAATCCAAAAAAAAATTGTTTGTTTTTTTGGTTTGGGAAAAGCAGCCATTTGCTGGTTTTCAACTCCCCCCCCCTTTTTTTTTGGTTTGAGAAAAGCAGCCATTTGCTAGTTTTCAATTTTCCCCATTATTTTTTTTTAGAAGATTAACATTGACTATTACATATCAGAGGAATTTTTGGTGTTTTTAGAAGTTGCGAAAATGAATTTTTCAAAAAAATTGAGACAAAGAGGGTAGCATGGAATGAATTAGGTACTGAAAATGAGGAGTACTGGTAGAATACTTGCATGCATCATAAGATATATAATTTTTTTTTAAAAACAATCTTCAGCATGTTATTTTTTAGCCGCATCCATTCAAAATGTGATATCTTGGTCGTTTCTCAACAAAAAATGAGAAATTCAAAATGATCTGGAAAGCTTAGATCATGTAGAACAAGACCTAGAATTTTTTCGAGTGATTTCTTTACGAACTATGAGTAGTTTGGATAAGAAAACATTGTTATCAAAACAGTCTGCAACATGTTATTTTTTTTTAGTAGTGTGCATTCAAACTGCAATATCTTGGTCATTTTCAAATGAAAATGAGCAATTCAAAATGATCTAGAAATCTCATTTCATGTAGAAGAAAACACAGAAATTGTTTGATCTATTTCATTATGACCCACCAGTAGTTTGCATCAGAAAATGTGGTTATTTTTCATGTGCGATTTCCGTATCAGATATTTTTTTTCCTTTGACCTCCTCTTCAATGTGCCATGTATGTTGATTTTTTAATTTCCTGCATTAATTATGTCATCTAAAAAAATAGATGCTTGTAACAATTAGCTCCTTCAAATTCAAATCTCCAATAATTATTGAAAATAATTTAGAACAAGTCTCCCTCATTAAATAAATAGAGTTAATTTAGGAGCACTCTTTGCATGAGACTTAATTGATTAAAAGATATGTAATCTATAGCATTCATTGCATGCAAATTTATTTCCTCTTTGTATGCTAAATTTATTTCTAAATCAATTAAGTGGACATGCAAGGAATATCTTAACAAAATTTGACTAATTCATTAAATAAAAGAGATAAAATAGGAATGCATGTTATTCGAATATTTCTAACAACCGCATGAGTCATTCCATGCAAAAAGGAATGTCTTATTTCATTTAATGTAAGAGTTAAAAATAGAATTCTCTTGTTGCATGCTTGAACTTTTCAACCAAACGAGTTGTTATATGAGAGAATAATGCATACCTTTTTGCATTTTTCTACCATGTTCTAATAACTTTTATTTTTGTTGTAGATTCATTTTTTATCGCAAGAATTTGAGGTGCAGAGATGGATTTTTTCCTTCAACATGACGTTTCCTTCTTCTATGTTGGAAGAAACTCAACTTTTCCTTCAACTTCCAATTTGTTTACACAAATATTCCACAGAAATCTGTGTCTCGGCTAACATGCACAAAGTTAGTTTTTTTTTTTTTTTTTGCATTTCTTGCATGCATGAACTGGTATTGAATCTAATACATGCAAATAAGAAATATTTAGAATAGGAAACCCAAATCAATTTACACCCTATAGAAATATATTATGTTACAATTTTTATAAAGATTAAGAAAACTTATCATCAAACTCCTATTGTATCCATTCCATCACACCAAAATACATGAGTAACTAGCCAATGTAATTACTGTGTATATAGGAAATAGAACTAGGTATAGGTTTTATTTGATGATAATACATATTTCTATTTTGAATTTTTCATTCATATGTTGATTAAGGTAGTCATTCTTATCAACAATCTATAATATCATATTGAAATTCTCAATATGAATATAATAGAAATATTTCTTAACAGAATAAATAATTGTATAAACACATGTCTGATGGACTAATATAAAATGGTGTTTCCATGTTATTGAGGAAGGGGTTTCTTTTGGAAATATCCATCAAGTTTCTAAATCTAATTGTAGAAAAAATTAATCTATTTGCAAAAAAAAATAAATTTGCAGGAAATTTTTTTTACAGAAAATGAAAAACATGAAAGGAAATTCTAATCTAGTTGCATGAAAAGAAATTCTAAAGAAACTATTGAATAAGAATCTCCTTTCACAAATCTTGTTAAGAGGTATTCTACTTTCACTAGAATACTCTTTTAGAAAAATATGAGTCTCCTAATAATACCGTGTTCCCTGGAAACAACGCAAAAATGACGGGTTGTTGTATTACCAGTCATTTAACCAACTCATAGACAAGTTGGTGTCATTATAACCAAGGTGGTGTTTAAAGTTGTATGCAAAAGGAGAAAGGAAAATCTTATTCAACAATACTTCTTCCTAAGAAAACATACACAAATTAAACATGCATGAAAAATAAATACACAACAACAAAACTACTTAAATAAATCTGCAGTAAATAAACTATGCTAAGAAAAAACAAAAAAATCCTCCTCCTTGGGGAAGATCAGATTTTGGCCATTCTCTTCCCTTTAGATTTGGAGAAACTACAATTAAATTTTAAAACTGCACTTGTATTGATTTAAAACTGATTTACAAAATATGCCCCCTTTTCCAAATATATGGAAGAGGTATTTATAAACATTACTCATATTTTACTTGGTCCACACTCTAAGAACTAACTACCTATTCTTAGGCGGATTTATTCAAAAAATAAATACTAAACAAACTTGACTACAACAACCAACTTCTCACGGAGAATATTTCTACAACTCATCCCTTTAATCTAAGAACACAAAGTGGGAGAGTACTTATTCAACATCCCTAATACTATTCCACAATTTTCTCATCCTTGAAACATTGAGAGAAAAAGGAGGAATGCTAAGTCCATGACTTTGAATTCTTCTTGGAATGCCACATGTATTCATGACTTTAGATTGCCACATGTTTGGATCTATATTCTTGGTTGATGACGTGGAAGCAAAAAGTAGGTTAAATAGTTCGGTACTCCTTTACATTATTTTGGAACAAACCAAAATACTTTCACTAGCTGGGCATTTCCATAGCTGCGTG
Organism: Taxus chinensis; assembly: GCA_019776745.2. NCBI lineage: Eukaryota > Viridiplantae > Streptophyta > Pinopsida > Cupressales > Taxaceae > Taxus > Taxus chinensis. The sequence continues at coordinate 705,140,975 of CM034151.1, forward strand.
AAGAATTTCCATAGCTGGGCATTTCTATAGATGTGTGAAGAATTTTCATAGCTGCGTGAAGAATTTACGTAGCTGGGCATTTTCGTAGCTATGTGAATAATTTCCGTAGCTGCGTGAAGAATTTCCATAGCTGCAATCTATGAACTTGGAGTATAGTTGTCTATGACCTGTTTTCTACACACTATTGCATTCCAACTTTAGAAGAAATATCAAGAAATAACAACAATTAGATTATAAATAGATTTCTAAAGAGATGATAAGATAAATCCTATATTCTACCTTAAATATAATATCTATTATTAAAACTACATCTAAATTCACTTGAAAGCTTTATTTTGAGAGAGAGAATAAGAATGTTATTTGGTGATATAATGAGACATATTTTGGTCTCATCACCAACTAAACTCAATACAACATGAATAGAAATCATCTTAACAACAGGAGAAAATATTTCACCAAATTCAATACCTGATTTCTGTACAAATCACTTTACTACAATTCTTGCCTTGTATCTATTTTTTTCACCCTCTTCTTCCTTGATAATGTAAACCCACTTGTTCTACAATGCTCTTTTACCTACTAGTAACTTAACCAAATTTCATGTCTGCCTCTGCTCTAAGGAGTCCATCTCCTCATTCATGCCATGCTCCCATTACTTGTAGGATTTATCCTGCATTGCTTATTCAAAGCTTTCTGGTTCACCACTATCTTTCAATAATAAATAAGACAAGGAAGGTGAAAATATTTTTGGAGGTCTACTTACCCTTTGTGACCTTTTCACTAAGATTTGGGGTGTCGGAGGCTCAATATCCTTAACTAATAGATTTGTATCTACGTATGATAGTGACCAATGCATATCACCTTATGTCGATGTCGATTCATCTATCCAACATCATTCTTTCTCTTTTGTAACCAATGCCAATACAGGGGACTGATTTATGTCAAGGGAAAATTGATACCAGTTACTATGTAAACATGTAGGTGTTGATTTTGAATCCAAGAGTTCATTTTCATCCACAAAATTCTCCACCAATTCACCTTTGGGTACCCAAAACTAATCCATGTACATTCTCTTTTCATTCCAATCAATTCCACGACTCCTAATTATCTTAGAACCTACTAAATCCCAAATCTGGAATCTAAAATCACTAGAGCCATAACCAATGAAAATATATCTTTTAGATTTAGCATCAAATTTATTTCTATTTTCCTTATCAATATGCACAAAATATTCTGGACTAAATACTCTAAGAAAAGAAATTTCTACCTCTTTTCCAGTCCAAGCTTCTTCTAGTATTCCACCATTCAGTGCACTTGAAGGTCCATGGTTAATCAATAAATTATCATGTCTACTTCTTCCGCCCAAAATTGTAAGGGTAATCTAGCATGTATCCTCATGCTCCTAGCATGTTCCATGATTTTCCCATTCATTCTCTCTGTAACACCATTCTGCTATGGTATTCTAGGAACTATCCTTTCTCTGTGTATTCCATTAACTAAACAATAATCATTGAAAGTCTTCCAGCAGTACTCACTACCATTATCAGATCTAGGGAACTTTAAATTTGAATTATATTTATTTTCAACAAGGGCTTTCCATTTTTCAAAAGTTTCAAAACATCAGATTTACGATTAATACAATAAACCCATACCTTTCTTCTGGCATCATCAATGAAAGTAACATAGTATTGGGATCCTCCATGAGAAGCTACCTGGCCTGGTACCCACACATCTAAGTGTATAAGCTCTATTTTATGATTCTTCCTTTTTTCCCCAACTTTGAGAAATCTCACTCTCTTCTACTTTCCTAAAAGATAATGCTCACAGAAATCAAGATCTGCACATTTCAGAACTGATAACTTACCCTTTACCTTTAAAATTTGCATTCCCTTTTCACTCATATGACCTAGCCGATTGTACCACATGCTTGTATATGAGTCTAAAGTAGATACAACAAAAAAGGAATCAGTAATACAGGTAGACAAATCAAATGATCCTAACTTCTTGCATCTTTCTACAACAAGAGATCCCTTGGTAACTTTCCAAGATTTGGTTGTGAGTGTAACCCTGCAACAAGTTTCACATAATTGTCCTGCAGAAATTATATTTCTTTTGAGACTTGGAACATGCCTCACATCTTTCAATATCCATGTATTTCCATTTTACAATTTAAGATGAACTTCACCTCTACCAGTAATACTACATGGTTCATCATCTCCTAAATAAACATGCCCAAAATTACACCGAACATAATTTCTAAAATAACCCTTATTAGGGGTTGCATGGAAAGAAGCTCCTGAATCTGAAACCCATGACTCAATTTTATTATCCAAGGAGAGAATTAGGGCATCTTGCATTAGCTCTTTTGCAACAACACTAAAAATTAGTAGCAGACGATGTATTACTAATAGCCATTACCAAGTTATCCTAACTATTTGGCAAAGAGAATAGTAATAAAAGTTCTTTCAATTCATCATCAAATGGAATACTAACTGATTTTAATTTATTTACAATCGATCAGAAATCATTCAAACAACTTGATGCAGATCCACCTTCTTGCATCCCTAAATTAAATAATTTTTTCATCAAATAAACTTTTTTTGAAGCACTAAGTTTTTCATATATATTTTCTAAAGATTTCATCAGCTCTACCGTAGATCCTACTTCAGTAATATTCAAAGCCATAGATGTTGTCAAGATCAATTTTATAGATCCCATATCCTTTCTATCAAGATTTTCCCATTCTTCATCAGTCATCTTTGCAGGTCTTGCCTTCTCATCCAACGGTAAGTATAAATATTTCTGATACAAATAATCCTACACCTGCATCTTCCATAATATAGTCACGGTCATGAAATTTATCTACTCTAAATTTACCTTCTTCTCCCATTGCTTTGCTCTCACTCAATAAGAAATCTCTTTGTGAATAAATTTTTCAACACACACAACCCTAAAACAAAGATTCTCTAATACTAGTTGTTGGGGTTAGCATACTAGTTGTACAGATATATTAATTAGATCTAAGCATAAAACAATCAATATGGAAATAAATAAGAAGAAACAATAAACAAGATTTTATGCGGTTCATCCAGTGTGGGCTATGTCCACCAAGAAACAACTGATTTATTATCACAGAGGAAATACAATGAAGATTTGCAATCTTCCACACCTTCTTGGATGTCATGTACTTTCTTCTCTACAAATTTCTCTTTTCTCTCAAAAGGAAACTTCTCTTGATTCTCAATTGAATTCTTCCTTCTAAAATGCTAGCTTCATGCTTATATATGCCTCTACAATCTTAGGGAACTTTAGTTATGCACCTTAATAATAATAGTCAGACATAGGAAACCGATGTTTTTTATCCTTAACTGATGTCATTTCCTCCTTTCCTGACTCATACCAGTCCATGGGTGACCAACGTAGGTTCGTCAACTGATGTCAGTTACTATGTATTCTAGAAATTCTGCAAAAGCATGTGAGTGAATCAATTAAGCTCCACAACTGAACAAACATTTTTTTAACAAAAAATTCCTCTTTTATATCTTATCCTAATTGTTTCATACTATTAACAATCTTATCAACTCTAATAAGATATTCTGTAATAGACTCATCATCATTCATCTTAAGAGATTCAAACTAGTTTCTAAAAATTATGAAGCTTAGCAATCCTTACCTTTGAGTCTCCTTCATAGAGTACTTGGAATTTTTTCCATGCTTCCTTTATATATTTTAAATACATCACTTTTACCATTTCATATTCTCAAATACCACTTATGATTGCATTGAAGGATTTTGAATTGTTTGTATATTCCTTCTTTTGATCTTGAGTGAGTGGAGAAGTGGTAGGAGGAGTATAACCACTCACAATTATATTACAAACATAAAACCCTTGATCCATGATATAAGAATTCATTATTACACTCCATAAACTATATTTTACACTATCAAACATTGGTTCCTTTCCAATCACATTATTTCTCTCCATATTGTGCTTCAAGGATCTCCTTTCAAGTTGTCAAACTTCTACAAAATGACTCGCTCTGATACCAATTATTAGAAGTAAAATGTACTGAGAGGGGGGATGAATCATTATTTAAAATATTTCAAATTATATTTCATATCTGAAACTCATAACCATTCAATTAAAATATCCACTTAATCAACACTTAATGTGTGCACACCATAAGCCATCAAACAAGCAAGCAACCATGAAACAAAGAAGCAACATAAAAACACAAGATGTAAGTAGGAAACCCTCAAGGGGAAGAAAACCCATTGAAACACAATCTTACATTGATATGTTTCAAGATTTAGTGAAGCACCAACCCCACAAGGAGCACATGCCCTACAAGGAGCACCAACCCCTATTTTTGTGAAGCACTAACTCCACAAGGAAGCTACAACCCCCAAGATGATCAAGAAACCACTAAAAAATCTTATGATGTTCATATATCTAATTTTTATCTACCAAAACTGATGGAGACCTCTTATTCAGCTCACACTTCTTCAATCAAACCCTAGGTGATCACACTTCATAAAACAAGCTCTTCAATCACTCTAAAAATCATCAAACCCTTGCACTCATGTTATCTTATTTTTCTTGACCTAATTTTTTTTAATCATCCTCAATTCATGTTCCAATACCTGCAATCAACTCTCACCTAGGTTTCTCCTCATGCACACACTCAACTAGTTCCGAAAAGTACCCAAAAACATATTTTTATAAGCTCCTTATAGTTTCAAACTTAGGAAAAACATTTTTCCCTAATTTTTTTAACCCATACATCAAGGAAAAATTTAAAATTTTAAATACAATAGTCACAAGTGACCCAATTAGGTTGGCCTAACTAAAACCATCATTTCATGTGCCAAAAATAACTCAAAACCACATGGGCTCAATCTTAAAATTTCTGTAACATTAGTACAATACATTTTCATAACCAAAAACCACTTACATATGATTAACATATCGATTTAAATTCATACATAGTCATACATTTGATCAAACAATCTAATTATTTCATTTACTGGGCCTAATTCACTTTGCAATCCTTAAAACAGTTGTTTCTTAAACCCTTCAGCACCCTGGAAACTTCATGAGGCCACAAAACCACTTCAACATGATAAAACCATGCCATATAACCACTTTATGGAAATATAATAGAGTCCTATAAATAACATTTTTTTTAATTTTTATGAATCGATAAAAACTCGGGTTAGTATACTTCATTCTCTGCAAACTGCTCCTAGCTAGGGTTTAACTAGGGTTTTATACCACTTTAATACCTTCTTAACATTCATTCATAAAAACTTGACAATCAAATGACCTTATTGTTTCTGTGAAACCTTATAAAATAATCATATAATATTCCCTAAAATCTACAAGGTCCCATGAAAAACACATTTTTCACAACGAGCATCAAAAGTTGCACTTCGAGCTGGAATTACACTTGATTTTGACCCTGTCTTACAAAATCAATCATAACTAGAAAAATACAATGATGGGCACCAAAATTGTTTTTGAGTGCATCATGAATCATCCCTCTATCATCTATAATCATTATAATATAAATTCCATGGCTCAAAATCTCCAGTCAAGAAGACTTACCTATGCTTGCATGCTAGATCTTCACTCATATAAGTTAGGGCCAACTAAAATAATGTAATAACTAAATAAGAAACCTATTCAAATGACCCAAACATACCTCATATGCCATGATACACCTGATTTCATACTTCCATGATCTCATCTAACTCTAACCCACTCTGTCACTCCTACAAGCAAACATACCTGCTCCTAATGAGCACTTGTAACCAAGTGATCCACCTGTACATGTAGCATACCACTAATGTGAGTGCTTAAGAACCCAAAAATAATATTAGAATTCATGTCAACATGCTAACTAAAAAACCAAGAAGCTCAATACTACAAAGAAACACCTCCTAGGCACCTGTATGGGCTTACTAGAGTAATCACAACTCACTGAATCATACAGGGTAGTAACTAATACACATCTAAAACATCATGTTAAAACCATATATATCATCATGAAATCATCATATAACATTATATTTGTCATTAATTAAAAATATAATGACAAAAACTATTAGGATCACATGCCAACAATCTCCCCCTGATTTCATTGATGGAAAACCACCCTGAACTTCTCCCCCTTTTACATTAATGACAAATGCATAACTTTAGCTCACTTTCTTTAAATTATTCAGCTTCATACCATCATGTTTTGCGGTGGAAACATCAACCAAATGTCTCAAAGTGACTCCTCTTTTTTTTTCACAAAATTGAATCTTGCCTTCATTTTAGGCATGCAAGTAATAAGCTTCCCCCTGGAAGAAGCACTTCAAACATCTGATCATCACCGAAAATCATGAAGGAAGCATAAAATCACCTTGGTATGGGCAAAAAAAATAATTTCCAACCTCCTAGGCATGCAAAACAAGCATAGATTCACCTTGTACCCTTTTTTTGAGCTTCTTTACAACTCTATAATAGTCTATAGTCTAAGTCATACATATTTGAATGGCCATGAGAACACCATTTCAAACCCATGAAGGAACAACTAGGCACTCCCCCTGTCTTGGACACAAAACATACACCATAATATCACTCAAAAAAATCTGTCTCAACTCACTGTAGCACTATCTTAGTCTTCACTTGGAGGGCGAAAACAACATTTTAGCCCAAAACTAGATCATTTCATCACTTGAATTCACTCTACATATTCACCATGAAAATATCATACAAAGGATTGAAAGACATTATTTTACTTCAACACTACTATCATCATGCAAATCATGAGCACCTACAAGCATGTAGGATGCTAATATGGAGCAAGAACAAGTTCTCAAGCCATGACGAAGCAACTAGGACCTCCATCTACTACAATTACTTGCAAACCATGAATATTATGAAAGTAAACACCTATTTGAAATGAGAATAAGATTTGGAAAACATGGCATACCACTAAAAACATCCTACTCTACCTCCTTTGATCATTTTAAAACTATAGGTCTTCATCCTCCTTCATAGAGCACCAAGAGACTCCCACTGTAGGCTGTCACTTTTCTTGACACTATTTCTTAACAACCTTCTTGACATCTGTTTCAAAGAAATTTTTGAACCATTTTAGTGTGGTTCTCTACATATTTATTTTCTATAGTCTTAATACTTGATTAAGCTCCAGAAAGATCTCCCCCTGAATATGAGATTATTCATAGACCTAATACTTTGACATGGAGAACTATAACAACTTTGAAAAGAACATTTTTCAAATACCTTATCACTCTGTTGGTCTGAAAATTTGTTGGTTGGGTAGATCTATGGATAGACAAGCCAACAATGTGCAGGGCATAGCCCCTCTTTGAGACAGCAAAGCGAAACTGGTTTATTGCTATTCTACCAGTAGGAATCTGTGCAAGTCCTACAGTATTTTGCCTTCAGGGGTTTGGGATCTCATCCCAGTTGGGGTATTTCTGACTGTGAGTAGAAAGGGAACGAAGGGAAGAGAGGAGATAGGATAGTTCTGAAGGGAGAGAAGAAATGAATTCCAAAGCAGAAAAGTCAGAAGGTTTATGTTTTGGGATCTGGTAATAAACGAAGCCAAACCTACTTGCATAAACAAACAAAGTAGTACTGATGAACAAATGACAAAAAAGTAGAGATAGATCTAACAGAATAAACATACATAGATCTGACATAAGAAAGGTCTGATGCACATAACACATGTATTCAACACAAAGTCTCAATATTTGTATTAATGTTTTCTTTTATTACAAAAATTACAAAGCCTTTTCTTCTCACTTCTATTTTTCATCTAAAAAATGTCCACCACCTGAATATAACAAATATTCAAGTATACATAGAAGGAGAAGAAGAGAGAAGGAAAAAATAAACCAACAACTAATTATATTTACAAAATATCTAAAAGTCAACTGTTGACTTTGGGCAATTTGGTGGACAACAACATCTCATGGTGCAACATGGATGATGTCATCATTTGTGCCAACAAACTTTTAAATATTACAAAAAGAGAACATCCTAGAAGAGGAAGGAGCCTATTCGTCATCGTCCCATGGCTGGAAGGGAGTATCCTGCTTCTTCTCAGGAGAGGAAATGTGGAATTGAGCCCGATACTCCATGAATTTGCTAACCATCGGTTGAAGTTGATCCTTGAGTAGGACCCTTGGTGTGATCGCCGATGACTTCACAAGTCTCCCGTTCATCTCTGAGTCTCTTTGGGAGCTTGAATTATTCATTACCTACCTCCATCAGGTATCCAAAAAAATCGTAGTAGGCTAGAAGGTTGTTGATAGATTCTATGCATCAAAAGTCACTTCTGACCCTAACCCTTGTGACGATGATCTCCTTAAAGATCCAAAATAGTTTCATATAGCCTTCCTCAAGGTGAATGATGGGGTGAGCAAGCCTAGAGACATCCTTAAGATGATCTGATCCATTTGATGTATTGCATCCAAGGCTTCCTCCTTGATTTTATCAATTTTCTCTAAGACAAACTCCATCTGATCAACCTGATAGTCTAAAACAGCAAGGACTTTATTGGGTGCTTTGGGATGATCGAAGACGCCGAATTTCACTAAGTCATCGACTGGGTAGTCGAGCATCTTCTTGAATGTCTCATGTTGTAACCTAGCATGTTCCAACTCTTGGGAGATAGGTTCCCACAATCACCTGGAGGTCCTTGTTAGCCCCGACCAATATTATGATATAACTCTGTGAACTTTATGATTACTTCCTCACTATCTTTGAGGATCTGGTCTCTCTAGGTGGATACTACCATACCTTGTTTACCGATCTTGGCGTATTCATTTATCTTTTCCTGGCTAAGGGCCTCAGGAGTTTCAGTGGTAGTTGTAGGAGGTGCACTGCCCATTTTCTGCAAGGTTTGGAGAAGATGTCTATTCTGTTCTTTTAGTATTCTCCTCTCTTCCTTTGCCTCCTGAAGCTTTTTACAAATGGCATCCACTACAGATAGGGCCTCTCCCTTGTAGGCTCTTATGAGTATGTTCCCATCGTGACCTGTGTCACTATATAATCTGTAAGAGATAGATCCATTTTGTCCTTTGTGGGATCAGGATACGCGATCTCCATCACCCTTTTACCTGAAGCACTCTAAGAGAAGTGGGTTATCAGCTTTTGCTTCTTAGCTCCTTTTGTTGGGATGATGAAGAAGTCCATAGGTGCAATGGAGACTTTCCTCTTATGCTGGCTCAGGTGCTTGGGAGATCCATTCTAGACTTAAGGGAGTGGGACCAGAGGGAGAAGAGGGAACAGAGACAGAAGAATGAGGAAGCTACAATGAACAAGGGGAAATGGGTAGAGATGCTTGGCGGTGCAGAATTGATAAAGAATCCTAAACCTCCAACGCTCACAAGGGGTAGGAGTCACTGTAGGAGAGGAAACCGTGGGGGCGGAAGGGAGCTGAGAGATGAGGGAAGAAATACTGGGGGACAGCTCCGTGAGGGAAGAGAAGATGGAGGAAGAGGAAGGGGGAATAGTAGAAGACGGGGGAGAAGACACAACCAGAGGAGCGGTTTGCTTGAGTGACGCATAAGGAGGGGAAGGAGGAGCGGGAGATGGGATGGTGGGAACTTTAGTAGTTACAGCAGTGGCAACATCTTGAGTGGATGTGCCCGTTGGAACACTTACCGCCTGTTCTTTTTCTGGGGAGACAAGGCATGCATGACCTGCTCCTGGGTGGACGGACAGAGGACTCTCAGGAGCTTGCTCCTGAGTAGTGCTTGATTCCCCTTCTTTGTCTTTCCCTTTTCCCTTTGGCAAGTGCTTTGGTCTAGTAGGTGCATTACCCAAAGGAGACGTGGTGAAGTCTACCCCTAGCTAGATGAGACCATTATACCTGTACCAATGCTTTGTGTGCTGCAAAGTGCCCTTAATCATCTCCTCAATAGTTCTGAGGTGCCCTTGTTCTATCTATCTCAGAAAATGGCCAATTGTCCCCATTCGTTTCTAGATAGACCTGATTAACTTCTTGATAAGTCATTTAGAAACCTTTCGGGACAATGGCCACGCCATATTGGATAATTTCTTCCAGGGCTAGGTGGGAGTGATCCTTCCTTCTGAGCTCAACCTCATGATACAAATTGATGTAGATATCCTCAATCTGTGGGAATGTGGATTGGATTGAGCTTTTCCTTTGAGAGGAAATTGCAAGGATCGAAGGTTGGCTTTGCCAGGAAATTGTGTTTTAAGTTAAACAACTCTAGTTCTGTAAACATTTCTCGGGCTTTGGTGTGAGAAGTGCAGGTGTACCTGCCCACTATGAGGGGGAATGAAGTTCCACCCTTCTTTCTCTTTCAAGCACTTCTCATGATATGTGATAAGATACCTGGACAGCTCCAATAGGATCAGCTTTGGCCCTGCATACCTTGGCAGCTTGGTGGGATCCCCTAAGAAGTTGGCTAGCCCTGAGATAGGTGAAAGTGGGGAATTGCATAAATAACGCCCCCCACTTCTCTGTGGTAATTACTATGCTCTTGGTCGTCCGACCGTGAGTCATATTGGGCCTCAACAGGTAGATGATGCCATAAAAGAAGGCATTGTTGATCTTACTGAACTGTGGGATGTTGTTTTCCAATCTCAACTCTGGATAATATTCATATATTTTCACTTGGGGCCACACCCCGCATCGGCTCAGTGCTGGGTAATATCTTTCAGAAGTAGTAACGTATACCACATGTAGGAGTTCATGTAGAACCTCCCCGTTGTTGAGAGTTGTTGGAGTTGCTCAGAGATGGTGCTGCTGATGATTTTTGCCCATTCAAAATGTTGATCTAGGATGTTTTTGTCTCATCATTTCCATATACCTGAGCATCCATTTGTGGAAGTAATGGGCATCAGGAAGCCCAAACACCCTACTCAGAAAGGTAATGGTGTTGCTCAACTCTTCTGAGAAGTCATTGCGATGAATAACCTATGGCCACCTGGTTATTACCTTATTATTCTTCAGATATACTTCATTCATTAACTACATGCATTTTTCCTCATTTTTATCCCATGCCTTTATGTAGTCTTCTCTGGCTTATTGCCACGAAGTGCCAGTGGTGGGGGATACCCAACATGATTTCAAAGTGCTGGGAAATGAGGTTGATTATAACCTTGCCATTTTCATTCTCGACACACCTTATGTCCTTATTGTAGCAACGGGACACCACCATCATGAATTCATTATTCACCGCACTAATGGGGATTTCCCCAGCGAAGTGTAGATCACTGCCCACTAGTTTGTCCATCCATGGACTACCTGTGACCCTTCTGGTTCTGGCCCAAAAATCCTCCATGTCTATATGGCCAAGTTCTGGCATCTCTAATGTCCAAGTCACATTCTGCATGGGACTCGGGCATCCTGACCCTTTGATACTTGTATTTCATTTCTTCTTCTATGAGTTTGGCCTTACCCTTTGACTTGGTTGGCCTCTTACTTGATGTAGACATATGTGATTCTGAGTTCAGCTACTGATCTGCAAGAAGGAGCGAAGTCCAACACATAAGAGCCATGTTAGCTATTAGATCATCCATCAAAGCTTTACAAAATGAGGAGTTAGCAATTTAAAAGCTTCCGGGAACAGGGAAGTGGGAATACTACAGACTGCAGGCTCAAAAAAGCAAGGCACACTGATGCAGAGTGTTGCAAGGAAGAAAACAATGCCAAAGGGTGCAGGGTGCAAGAATACTACACACAACATTCAGTGTTGATGTAGAAGGATTTGCACCTGCGCCGTTGTGTAGGGTTTAAACTGGGTGCAAATAATTTTTGTGTTGCATGGCAGTAGGATGCACCAATGGCGTAGATATTGATTGTGTTGCAAACATTTTTGGTGTGCCAAAGGGCACAAGATTAAAGGGTGTATCACTGAATTTTAGGTGTGCTAAGGGGATTTTTAGCTTTGGCACAATGCAGGAAAAGTTTACATGTCATACATGTCAGTGTATCCGAAGTTGCACCCATGCCTTGTTTGAGTTTTAAGGGTTTGTAAAGGGGTGTGAGAAGATTGCATGTAGTAGGCAGAGACAGTGTGCCCTTTGGCACAACTGTGTTTTATGCAACAATGATGGAATTTGCACCAAGGGAAAACATGCAGCTGTGGATTGTGATATCTTTGGATTTCTTCTTTTTTGATTGGTTTATGCAGTTTTTAGGGCTCTTTTAACATGGATTTGACAGTAAGGGGAATATAGCGAAGAGGATCTTGGGTCTATTTTCTGAGACAAATCCCTCCAGGCCAGTAGATCTGGAAGGAGGGTAAAAATGGTTTGGGGAAGAGAGAAGATTGTAAAACGGGATGGAGAGGTTTAGGTATCTTCAGGTTCATTTTATTATTATTCCACCAACAACCAAACCATAAGAAAAGTAAGGACCACCTACCCGAGATATATAGACTGTAAGAAATAATGCGGGGCCCATAAATGCAATGCAAAATGACATGAGGATGACGGAGGAGCTGACAGGTGCAGAGGAATAAACTTTTCACTTGTTTTTCAATCATGAAAATGACAGGTCGGATGCACCTATTTATAGTAAAAGGTGCAATAAATGTGCCACCAACCTTTTTCAAAGGGCACACAAAATGGAATACCAACATGGAAATACTTACGCCTTTGGCGTGGTCATGCGTTTATCAGCATGAAATTATTTGCGCCTTGGCATGAATTCAAGACTGTCAACATGGGGTTTTTAGTGACTTAGCACACAAATTAAGGGTGTAACATTTTTAGTGTTGACAGGTTGGCGCATGCACCTCGGCATAGGTTAGAAGGGTGCAACATGGGGAGGCACAACATTTTTACTGTTGACACAACATAGATTATGCCGAAGGCATAGATGAGGGCACATATACATTTGATGTTGCATGAACAAAATCTGTGCCCAGCCAAAAAAGGACCAAAATGACTAAGTTTGAAAAACCAGATTCTCCGGAAAAAGATTTTAGGCCATTCCGAACGCTAAGGGACTTCAGCGGGAAACTGAAACAAAATTTTGGTATGGTTACCTACAAAATTTCCCTTTTCAATTTTACAGGATAAAAGGGCCTCTATTTTCCTTTGCCTTGTCCTAGAATGCAAGATCATGGGTCTGAATCATTCCCTTCATATTTTCTTTATGTACAGGGCTTTTTCTAACCAAATTTTCCAGGGGGCAAATTTAGGATAACAATTTTGTGACTCATAGGGACATCTACTTGCTGGATGAAGAGACCAGTAGCCTTGAAGAATCCATTGGGCATGGAGTCACAATTAATGGCTTGGTACTGACCCTTCCTTCAAAATGGACTCCCTAACTTCTTGCACTTTATCTGTTCTTCCTGTCCCTGAGCCTGCCTGTGAGTCTGCACTCTCAATTTTCATAAGAAAATATTGAGACAATTATTTTTGAGAGTAGAAAATTGATTCGACCTATGGTTTTCATCTGTCCCTCAAATGGAATATCTCAAAATGGATTTTAGTTGTTCTACATTTGTTTTCTATTTCAATTTGTACTATTACAGGAAACTATGAGTCTTTCTACCATGAATACTAAAGAGCCTAGCCTTAAGCACCTCTTTAAGTAATACAAACAAAACTTATATACACATACCAAATCATACATGCCTCAAATGAGACATGTAGAATGTGCATAAGCACTTCCTCTGTGGAAAGAAAATATACTCATACTCCTAAACTAACCAAAGGGAAAGAATGCTAAACAAATATTGCAATTGGAAGGGACAAGTAGCTTCCTCTTCTCGAGAGAGGCAGCCATGTAAATGATTTGACACTAAATATAGCTACCTGTATGAGTGAAAAACTGACTCTAATCATGTCCTCCACCCAAATCATCAAGGTATCAACATTAATGGGAAGTACCTCCTCAAGCTGACTGGTATTAGACTCCTGGAGGTGTTGATGATGACCCTTGGTACTTTGATGTTCATCCTCATGCCCTGAAGTAGGCATGACTGGTTTTGGCTTCTCCCTTGGCTCCAATGAAGTCAAGTAGCTGATTGGGCATGGTTTGATCCTTTGGATGTGCCCATTTTTCTGAATTTAACTCCAAAAATGGAGTCTTCTTGTGGACCCTCTTGGATGGACGGTGTGAAAGCAATGGTGAAACTTTTCTTCCCTTTCTCTTCTTCCTTCTTTGAAGAGCATGGAAGGTTTAAATCTCCCAAAATTGATTCCAAAGAGCTATTATAAGATGAAGGATGCTACAATTGAAGGTTCTCATCCATGATAGTAGACCCATGTGCTTGGAAGGTGGATGATGAAGGAGAAAACAATAGAAAATCAACCAATTCTTCTCCATCAAAATAGTTCTCCAAATCAAACAAATACATTTCCTCGCTTTTGTCTTATTACAAATGTTCAACCTCTTCCATGATGTCCTCCTGATCTGTAATTTTATCACCATAGTTCTCCTCATCCTCAAACATGAATTTTGAAAGATTAAACTCCTCCTCAATATTAGATATTAAAGGAGATGAAGTGGGAGGAAGAACTGAAGGTTCCTCTGTGGCCTGCTCCTCACTTAGAGCCTTTGAAACTATATGACCCTCCTCCATCATGGGTTCATTAACCAAATCAAGCCCTTTGAATGAAAGAAAGGAATCTTTAATGATGTTTTCTTCATTGGGTGGCTTCAACTCTGATTTGATCTCTCATATCTGCTCCTCTTCAATGGGACTTAGAGCTGATTATTCCTCCTCTTCAACTAGTTGTGTAGCTTGGGCTAGTTCAACATCTTCTTCAGGTAAAGTTCCATAAATAGACTATTGATTGTCTTCCTCTTGTTCTTGTTCTTGTTCTGCTGTAAATTCAGCCTCAACTACCACTTGTTCTTCAACTTTGACCTCCTCTGTTGTCTTGAACATCAAGGGGGTCTTTGTAAACCCAAATTTGGAAGCCCAACTCTTTAGATTTTTTGTCATTTCTTCTCTATTGGGATCCTCCTCTTGTTGTTCTTCTTGACTAGTTTCTTGGGGACTCTTCCCAACATGGACTTGGGAGAGCAAGAGGAATGACAGGTTGGGGTTTAACCAGCTTTGTAATTATTTGTGGTGGTCAGGGAGGAGATGAAAATTCTTGTTTCTTTGGAGGGGAGTCTATTTCCTTTGGCTCTTGTGGAGGGAATTTGGATTTGGAAGAAAAGAGGGCAGAAAAAATGAGATGGGATGGAAGACTAGGGGATGGAGCGACGAAACTAACACTTGGGGCAGCAACTGAGGGGCTTGACTCTTGATCATGCTGAAATGATAAAGCTTGAGAGGGAGAAAAAGAAAGACAAGGAGTTGTTGAATGACCCATTGACAAGGTTGATTCAGACTTTTCTCATATGATTCTATCTCCTCAATACATTGTGCGAGTTTAGGTAGCATTCCAATCATGAAGTCCAACTTCTCTTAATGGTTGTATTGTCTTGGAAAAGAGCCTTCCCATGGACAAGGTGCCCTACAATAAATTTTGAATGCCTTGATTTGAGCTGTAGCTCTCGAATGAACCATACCAATCTCCATTTTTTGGATCTTCTCCAGTAGACCAACATCTTGCATTTGATTATCTTCATTGTTTTCATATCCTTACTCTTGGAAAGCTTCATATCCAACCTAAGTTTGGCACTGCAGCCCATAGGGGTAGACATACTGATTTTGTGTTTGCTCAAAATGCTGATTTGAAGGAGTTGTAAAACATATTGGAGGTGGATTTCTCTGCTACTGTAAGTGTGAGTTCCATGAAGGGAATGAATTCATGATTGCACAACCTCATGGAATGGGAGAAAATGAAAGATATGGGAGAAGAAAATGGATGGAAAAAATAGGTCTGTAACTCAAAGAATAGGTTGTAAAACAGATGGATTTGCTAAATGTGCTTACATGTGCCTCAAAAGGATGAATCCCATCAAGAACACATCAACTCAATGAAATAAATTGAAGACTTCCTAGTCCCACTGGGCATGCCAAAACTGTTAGTGCAAAATCACAGCACCCCCAAATGAGTTCTATAGATCTTATTTTCTAAGGCAGAATCATTTGATGTGATCCACATATCATTGATTCTTCCTTAAAGTGTTAGATTTGGAATATTTTTGATCCTCGAGTCAAAAGATATGACCCCTTCGAAGTTTGTATCAGGTTTGTCGCAAATAGGTAGGAAAGATAGTTTTAAAAATGGGCATCTTTTGATATGGGACACATGGAGGGCAGGGTGCTTGTTTGAGGGCAGCCTCTATACTCTTTTCTTGGAATGGAACGAGGCTGACACATGGCTTCCTCCGTCGGCCTATTCAATTTCTATGTTTTTTTGGCTAAGTCCTTGCTTAGCGGGGCATATTCTTTGACCAGGGACATGCAGTAGTCTAGCGATCATCTAAAGATCCTTCCTTTATTTGGCCCTCGAGTTAGCGTCATTAGGACACTTGGTTCTCTCCACTAGCTCCTCCATACTTAGTCGATTTTGGACTCTTTTCTGAACTATTTTGAGCCCGAAAAACTTCGAATCTTCACCATTTTTTTCCTTCCTTACTCCTTACTCCTCTTCAGCACTACCCCTTCTTCTCTTTTGACCCTAAAATTCCATTGTTGAGTCTACCTATAAGTTGCAAAATGGATTTAAGACATAGAAATGCTTCGACAAAGTTGTTTCTTCTCGTTCTTCCTATACAGGGTCATATATGACTCTTTTGGGCCTCTATTTTCCTATTCCTTGTCCTAGAATGTGAGCTCATGGGTATGAATCGTTACCTTCATATTTTCTTTATGTGTGGAGCTTGTTTTGACCAAATTTTTTGGGGGGCAATTTTGGGATAACATCTCCTAGATAGCGTTTAACTAAGGTTTTAGACCACTTTTATCTTCATAACATTCATTCATAAAATCCTGACAATCAAACAACCTACTTATTTTTTTGAAACCTTATAAACTCACCATATACTATTTCCTAAAAATAACAAGGCCCTATACAAATCACACTATTCACAACAATCATCTGAAGTTCAACTTCGAGCTGGAAATTCGTTGATTTTCACCCTGTCTCACATAACTGTCATATCTAAAAAAATTCACATCATGACAACCTTAAATTTTTATAAAATTGCTATGACACATCCCTATAACCTCTCAAATAATCATAATTTCAAATCCATACATCAATCTCTCCATCCTATCTCATTTGCATAGCCTCACCTTAAGGATTCTCACTATGGAATCTAGGGTCAACTAAAAGAATGTTATAAATCATCATATAACCACTAGAAATGACCCAAAGATACCTGATATGTCATGATATACCTGAATTCAAGCTTCCATGAGCTCATATGGATTCATACCACACTGTCACAATGAGCACCTATAACATAGTGAATTAACACCCTCAAAACATGATATCAATCATTTCAACATGATTCTCAAGCTTCCAAGAATCTCATACTTTCACGATACATCACCTATGCACCTGAATAGTCTTACAAGATCAAGCACTCCTCACTGAATTTCATTGTACTAGCACAAAACCATCTGAATCATCATGTTAGCATCATGAACAACATCATAAGACCATAATCCATCATCAACTTGGTCATTAATTTGGTTTTTTCCTTAATGACAACACCTATTAGGACCATATACCAACAGGTTTTTAAAACACCTTGATATTTTCATTGGGTGTTTTATTTGGTGATGGTTCTTTAATGGTGATATCCCCACTGTCAATGAGGTCTTGGAAAAAGTGATGTAAGAGAAAGCATTGATATGTTGTGTGACCATAAATGCGATGAAAGTCACACTAAGTATCGACTTTATACCAAGATGTCTTGGGTTCTCCCTAAACCCAAGGTCTAGTAATGGGATAGGTAACCATGTTAGCATTAACAAGTTATCGGAGGACACTTGAGAGAGGTTCTCCCAAAGGATTCAAATGACGTCACTTAGAATCACAAGAGGAAAAAACCTCTTTTCCAGAAATAATAAGAGGTTTTTTTACCTTTATATGGTTTATCCTTAGTATTTTGGACATTGTGGAAATTTCAGTTGTCCGTAAAACCATCATTGACCATATTACAATTGTGGTTAATGTGTTTGGATTTGTCTTGGTGATAGCTATTATGATTGTTAATATGTTACCCATTATCCTTTGAATGAGGTTTTATCATACCTTTTATGACAAGGTATTTATCAATCTGTGATCCTTTATCAATAACTTATTCAAAAGTATTAAGGAAATGCATTTACATGTGAAAGGATAGCTCATTGTTGAGGTTAGGTACAAATATTCTCACAAGATTTTTCTCAGGAATGGAGCATGGGAAGAGACTAGCAATCCCCCGCCACCTTTATAGGAATTATGAAAAGGTTTCATTTCTCCTCTGTTTGGAGTTGCACCAATCCATCATTGTAATTTTATATCCTATATTGAATGAAAAATGTTTAACAAGATTCTCTGAGAGGTCTATGATAGTTTGTATAAAGCCCTTGGGGAGGTGTAGAAACTAGTCCAAGGCCTGTCCACCTAGATTTTGGGGAAAAAGACGCAATAAGGAGATATCACTATAGACCACCTCTTGGAAATCCATATATAATTACTTAATTCTTTCTCTAGGATCATTCTTTCCCTTGTATTTGTCGAATTTGGGCATCTCGAAATATTTGGGAAAGGGTATGTGTAAGATGTCCTTATCGAAGGGGTAAGGACACAATTATTCAAAGTTGAATTATTTTTGTTGATGTTTCATACCCAAGATGGTGTCCTTCATCATTTACCATTCTTGGGTAAATGGTGAGTTTTTCTGTAAGATAGATAAAAAACCATCACTCGTAGAGTTTTTGTTATCTTTGGTGTGTATGGTATGGCTCTTAAATGAAGCATCACTAGTTTTCTTTGGTGCCTTGTTTTTATGGGATTCCTTAGTGAATTTTGAATTTAGGATAGTGAGTTTCTTATCCATCACATTAATTTGATTCATGAGGGATTTAGTGGGATCATTGGCTGAATTATTTGATTTTCCTTTTTTCCCTACGTCAAATTTGTCTTTGTTTGGTTCATCATCTTTAGTGTTGTTTGAGGTGGATTTGTTTTAATCCACGTTGTGCATGTGACTAGGGCCATTGTCATTTCTTTTGGAAATGAAAGGTTCACCCTTGTTGGGTGGTGGTTTTCCAAGTAATATTTGTAGAAATTTCTCCTCAAAATCAAAGGGTAATTTTACTCCCATCTCAAAGAGATGGAGAAAAAAACATTCTTTATTCATACGTAAGATATTTTTGATGTGGGATTGTTCTTTGGGAGAGATTTCATTCTGATCATCCTTAGAGTTTTGGTCATTATCACTATCAGAATTTCCAAAATCATTTATAAGTCAGTCATTTCTTCCAAATGGACTATAATCTTTGTGTCATGTTCCCACCTTTTTTAAAAGAGGGAGAAGCAAAAAAGAGATGTGAAAGATAGCTCAACCCATATCAAAGTTATTGCTATGATAGAAGAGAGGCATGCAATTAAGTTTGGTAATAAATTTTCCCTTTAAAATTTGAATGCTAATATGGGAAATACGTTTGGAAGATATGAATGACGCGACCCTTAACAAAATGAATGTCAAGATGGAAGCATGTGAGAGTGATTGATAAACTCAACCTTGACAAAGCGAATGCCAAGATGGAAGAGGGGTTTAATGTGGTGAAATATCTTGTCATCTAATAAAGTGAATGCTAGATGGGAGGAGGTTTATAGTGACAAAATTTCAAATGTGCTTAACCTCTAACAATGTGAATGCTAGAATGGAGGATCGAGGATAAATCAATTTCAAATGTACTCTACCACTAGCAAAGTGAATGCTAGATTGGAAGAGGGTATGAATAATGAGTTTAATCGTATGCAATGTGCTCAACCCTTAACACAAAATACTTAAGAATGAAGAGGATAATGAAAGGATAAGACTTAAATATTGACAATGTAAATGTTGGGAAAAGAAGATATGATGAAGTGTTTAAAAGGTAACAAATATTTTTTCAAGTTAGAGATGTGAAGAAAGCAAACGTATATAGTTTAACAATGATGATGTCAAACTAAATGACATAAGAAGAGGATGAAGATAAGATGTGATGGAATTGATTTGTGAAAATTGGAATATATCACTATCAAGATGTGAGTTGTAAGATGATATTACTTGAGCGAAGACGTGGATATCAACAACTCAGTACTTGATGTCAAGAAGTAGGTGAAAACTTAAACTTTGGGAAATGTAATCCAAATCTTTAAGTGTCAAATGAAATGGGAGATAAAATAAAAATGACGTGAGTACGAGAGAGAATAAAATTTGATGATTGCAAAAGAGGAAGAATCAAATAAGTAAATGAGAAATCTGAATGAATGAAAGAGGATAAAATGTAGAGTGCAATGAGGATGAAAATATTAGAATAATGAAAAAGAGATGAAAGCAATGTAAAGGGGAATTTCTAGAATAAAATGAAAGATAGTGAATGACCAATGATGAAGAGAAACGATAACAAGAAAAAGAAGTGAATGAAAAGTCCAAATAAGGATAAATGTGGAGATAATGAACAACATAAAATATAAACCCGAACAAGTAGTATTTGGGATATCAAAAAGAAAGTGAAAAGCAATCCAAGTAGAGTGTACTTTGTAAGATGCAAAGAGGATGAAAGTAGAATCCAAATAAGGAGTGTTGGGAAATGATAAAAAGGTACAAACGTGAAGAGAGAATCCAAATAAGGAGTGTTTGAAAACTATGAGAAGATATGAATGTGAAAGATGGATCCCAAACAAGGAGTGTTTGGGAAAAAGTGATTTTAGAGAAATATTACGAAAAGAAAGAAAAAAATAAGAAAAATAGAAAAATATTTTTTTATCTATTTGTTTGTGGCCTTTACCTTAGATTGGATTGGATAATATTTGGCTCCATAGGTGGCTCTCTCAAGTAGGTGTCAGCAGTTCCCCCAAGCAAGTGCGGCGTTATTGCTAGCTAATGGATTTATTTTTTACCCCCTTTGAAACCTTGAGAAAATATCTTGATCAAAATGAATCGCAAGGGGGTCACCATTACTAGGTATTTGTGACTCTAACTCACAATGCTTTACTAGTAGGTCGGGATGGTGGTACCCATTTCATCAAATAGTTCCCTCAAGGTTCTGACTACTTTGGGGTTCCTGTGGTAATCCTAAAAATATTTGTATGTCTTATGCCAAGGTACTTCCCATAGATATGTGGATGGTTTTTTAACCTTATCCAAACATGTAAATACAGTGTGTAGAAAAATGTTCATTTTTATCATATTTATCTGCAATTTCCTACACACAAGAATTAGTAGTTTATAGCACACGAGAAAATGAAACCTACAATTTTTTAGTTTTTAAGTGTTATCTCAACCGTTGTGAGAGCAGGTCCTACAAGAAAGGGCTAAACAGTTTTCCTGAGGGAAGGTAGAGGACAAGACAATAGAAGGAAGTTTTTTTTTTGATTTCCCAGATCACTTAGAAAGTGCAAGGAAAGATCATATATGTGAACAATATTTGATTAAAAATAATGTTAATTCCCCAAAAATAAACAAAAACGACCATGTCTCTGATTTCCAAGATTTCTTAAGAAGTGCAAGGAAAGAGCATACATGTGGTTGTGTCATGATTAGTCTCAAAAAAACAAAAAAATGACTAACAAAAAGCATGGAAAACACATTAGAAAAATGTTAGTGAATAGACAAGAATGATTAAACATGTGCAAAAGTGGCTAAAAAGTGACAACAAGGTGAACCAAAATGTACAGTAACCTTATAGGGGCAATGCTAATGAGTAGGCAAAATTGGCAGAAGTGACGTAAAATTCCTTTAAAAGGTGCTGAAAAGTGATTTTATGTTGATAAAATGTTTAATGTGATTGGAAAACACTTGTTAGCCCTATAAAAACAAGTGTCACAATTATTCCTATGTACGAAAAATGACGAAAAAGTAACGCAAAGGTTGTAATTTAATGGAAAAGACCTAATTAAAGTAAAAGAACTAATTAATTAAATAAAATAGCTAAGGACTTAAACTAAGTAATTAAATTAAACAAACTAATGAATTAGATGAACGAATTAAATAAACTAATTAATAAATTAAATGAACTAATGAATTAAAATAAATAATTAAATAAAAAATGATGAATTAATTAATGATGAAAGAAAATAACATAACCTACAGAAAAAGAACCCTAAGTGGTGAAACTTATAGTAAATCCCAAATTAAAATAACCCTAACCTAAAAGCTTATACTATAAACCTAAAAAAGGTAAGCTAAGTGGCATATGTTTGTGGATTCAAGGATGGAGTGAAGCAAAAGGGGAACTTGGGGAGCTCGGCATGGAAAGGTGTGAAGGGTTCCCGTAACCAGCGAATGGTTG
Source organism: Taxus chinensis (assembly GCA_019776745.2). NCBI lineage: Eukaryota > Viridiplantae > Streptophyta > Pinopsida > Cupressales > Taxaceae > Taxus > Taxus chinensis. The sequence continues at coordinate 705,163,388 of CM034151.1, forward strand.
CGGGTCAATGTAGGGAGAGTTGAGAGTGGGTCAGCATTGAGGAGTTTGGGAGCAGGGCGAGTCATGAGAAGACATTGAGGAGTTGAGGTGTGAGGAGTGAATCGTAATTGGGGAGGCTCAGGAGGAGGATGGGGCTCTGGAACCTCAATGAGAGAGAGGATGAGTCTAAGTCACTTGGGATCCATAAAGGAGCGAAGGGAATGACACGAGGTTAGGTTTAGAAAGTAGGGGATTGAAGCGGGTGACTCAAGGAGTTTGGGAAAGGGGTGGGAGAGGGGAAGGTGAGGGTTGAGTTCAAGACGGGCTCGGGGGGGTGAGGGGGGTAAGGGGTAGGGTATGGGGAGGGTATAATAGGGAGGATTAGGTTTGTCAACTTGGAAGCTAGAAGTGGGGAGGGGAGAAAGGGGGTGGATCTAGGGTTTAAACAATTTATCGTTTATTTTTTTATTTTTTCTTTATTTTTAAGATTAAAAACATAACTCTATTTTTAATTTTCAGAAATATATTTTTTTTGTATTTTGTTTTGCGTTTCTGATAAAAAAAGCTGATTTCTTGTGCTTTTTGTGTGTAGGTGTTGCAGAATGTGTTGGTAAATTTTCCAGAAAACAAAGTGAAAGTTTTCAGAAACCAAATCAAATATAGAAATGTAGAAAGCAAGAGTATAAACCAGAAGAGAGAAAAAAAGTATATTACATGTAAAAGCAACCCCTCATGTAAATGATGTGAATCCTTGAAAATCCTGTAAATTCAAAACACATGTAAATAATGATAAACCCCCAGTGAAACATGAAAAAACTGCACAGAAACAAAATATGTATTGTGAAACATATAAAAAACATGATTAAGGAATGAAAATAAAAAAGAAATATAATGGGGTGGGAGTCCCACCGGGCGCACCAAAATGTAAGCAGAGAAAAGAAATAGTGATTGGAAAGAGAACAAATAAACTTGCAAACCTCATGGAAACCTTCCAATGCAAACCTCATTAGGTTGTGTCAAGCTTAGGAGCTTGTGTAACCTTGTGGAACTGTAGGTGCTCTTGAATTGCCTACAAATGTGGGTACAATTGCTATGAACATAGAGATTGTGACTTGGATTATTGCTTGAAAATTTAGTAGAGTTACTATATTGTGAATCCAAGAGGGTTTGATAGAGAGTAGGCCTGCATTTTATAGAGGCATAAGTATCCTCATTTTAGACAATAGAACAAGTCAATTTTTTTTTTTGATAATTGCATACTGGTTCTAAATACATAATTTAGAACTCACAATTCAAATAACCATTTATATAACAGACAACCATATGCAGCTGTAATGACTCGGAATACCTCCGATCTATTCATTCCATGACTCGGTAATCCACCGATCTATTCATGAGTAAAAAGAGTTAGTGTTTTTATTTAACACAACACTCTTGCGGTTCTCTTCCCTAATCTGGGATTCAGAATGCTCTGTCCAAGGAATCTAACTGAATAACTGTTACCATTATTCATCGGCATCTCATCCCTTAGACTAGGTGAATTAGGACAACGCAATCAGCAGCTTGCGATACTTTGGCCAAAGATTTGAAACATACTGTTCATGTCTCGTATTCCTTAACGGCATACTCGTCAATCTGGAATACGTCCTTCACCCCATTCATATGTTATATAGAATGTCTTATACTGACTACTGTCAGTCCTTCCTTTCACAACTGAATCACTCGGAGGCAGATTAACAAGGTGATAATGTTATATGGTTGCCCACGAGGATTAGGGATATGATGACATACTGGTTCAACCTTGCAGTTCAACCAGTGTGTCATGATACCCCAAATCTCCGAGGCAGTCTTATAACATGACCACGTTCTTAATCGGTCCCAGGGTAACTCGTGCGAAATCAAGTGTAAATCTTAGCGATCAATGCAAAGGGTGTCGCCATAAGTCACCTGCATTGTTGTAACTTCGAGAAGATCCTAATCTTCTCGGAGGTACAGCCCTGCAGTCGACTTTATGTCGTCAACCTTTAAATCCGCCTCGAGAAGATCTACCCAATAACAAGCGTTACGCACCTGAGTTTAAATTACTTTTAAAGACTTTTCCCTAAGGTTAGCCTTTCCAAATCCCTGGATTCTTTGTCTTAAGACGACCCTCCTCTAAAAGACTCATTACTTGGTAGAGGTATTACGGTCACGCTCTCATCAAGGAGTCATTAGAATACACCTGATTCTAAAGCAACAGAATGGAACAATATCTCATAACCTTTACTGAGATTGCCATCTGAACTCCATTGATTGCCTATCAGTTCTCTTAACTGAATTTATATCATACTTTTAAGTTTAAAGGTATAAATGATTAAGAATCCAATTTACTGTTGTCCTTTCATTCTTAGGACTAGGGATTAGTAATTTAATCCAGTTTGTTTAGCGTTCTCTTTTAGGCTCAATTTTAACCTATCTTCTAGAGAGACAATAATTTAATTCCAATACTGCTTCTGCTAGAACAAATTAGAACTACTAAACACTCATAAGAATTTAATCTTATTACTTACAAGCTTTCATTGTCAATCACAAAAGCATCCATATTATACAATGATAACAATGCCCCTTCATTACATAAACCGAAGAAGGTCAACCTTCAGAAATAGAATACAATACATAAGTTTCAAACACTTATTTTCATTCCTTTCAGAACTTATACAATTACTTTTTATGCAACAGCATACTTGATATAATGCTAACGGAAAAGAAACATCTTTTCACATATAGTACATCTTATAAAATCAAGCTGTAATTCTTTATAAATCAAATAAACAATCTGATCAGCCTGTCAGATCTGCATTGCTTTTACCTCTTACGGCAACCATCTGCAAAAATAGTCAACATGAGTCAGTTCAATGAACTGAGCATGATAAGCACTAACTTTTAAAACAATTGCAATCCATCAATTGTTTTCATTAAACACCCTGTTTAAATGAGATCAGATATTCACATAAGTAAACATAATCAGACTAAGCCCTTGTAATACAAAATGATTACAAATATGTAACTCTATAAATGTTACAGAATAGTCTTAATCACTTTCTAATATTTCATCAAATATGAAGAAACAAGGAACGAATGTACACTAACAATCAATGAATCCAAAATCACAACATTGGTCAGATTGTTTCGTCCTCCAAAAAGGAAATAACATAACAATTCGGGATTCCACCAATATGTTACAAACAATTTCCCACCGATAGCCAAATATCAATAATATTAAATAAAGGAAGAGAAAGAACCAAACCATTCATACTTCCTTTCACATAAGTTCATCACTGCACTGCCTTCACATATGAAAACATTCAACCAGTATATAAATGAACAAGTTAGACAAGCCGCAAGCAAGATCACTGTTTAATCAAGAAACAGAAACACAGCAAACTCTGGTACAGCAACTAACACATCAACAATTCATGTATCAATCCTACTCCCAATGCTAGTTCCTTTTACACAGTAAGGTTTTGACACAAGTTGAAAACAAGAAACTACAAGCGTATCGCTGAAAACAACAACCTCATTGCATCAAGCAATCTAAGGTTTCCAATGAACTATGCTATGTTGCCCACACGGTATTTCCAAATCATGCACAGTCAAATCGGACAGATTAATTGGAAAAGAACATAGCATACATATTCTTGCTCAGTCAAAATCGGACTGAAGTAAAAGAAAGGAATTCAACCAAACGATCCTTACCTTGCCGCATGCAAGTCTTGGTGTGATATTCGCGACTTACCCAAACAAGGTCAGAACACGAAACGGTCATCCATGCTCAAGGACCTCAAAAAGTGACAAAGACAGTGTCCAAGGTCAAGCTCAGAAAGAGACAGAAGTACTAGTTACCTTTCCAGAATTCCAATGATTCAAACGGAGGTAACAATTCAAGCAAATGAATATGAATTCATACTGATATTCATCAACGAAGCATAACAAGAATCAGACAACAAATTACTCTCTGCCAATCATTTTACACTAATTTGCACAGGTCGAAGACGTACATGTCCACCTAAGAATCTGTACCTCAAAATCCCAAAAACACGAAGGAATTCCAATCGCAATAACAAGATCGAAATACATGTTATTCCATTAAGTCGCCGGCACTTAAAATACCAACAACTTAACTTTATTCAGCTCAAAAATAAAATGAATCATTCAATCGACTCCTCAGAGTCGTCCAATTCACAATAGTATAAATCTATATATTCACACTGTAACTGTTAAAGGTTTGCACTCATAACCACTGAACCCTACAGCAACGTACTATGAAATTGGTTGATAAATCCATATATGCCATTCATGGCTAACAATCAGAATGAAACAAGTGAAGCAAATCGAATACCCATTTCAAGCAAGGAAATCTATTGGGCTGCTACGAAACTTTCGAACAGCTTTCACATAGAAATGAAAATGCATACACAGGAAGTCTTTATCCTTTAATTATTTCAAATAACAGTAGCCAAAAGCCCTGTTTCGTCTTACCAGGCTTTCACAAAAAATCCATTCACAAAACTTATGGATGAATCTACATTCCCAGCAATAGATAGCAATATACGATTCAATCATCGACTCCACTGAGTCGATACAACAAAGTACAGGTGTATCTATATTATACACAGTCCACAAGTAATCCCGCTAACCTAATAACAAGGAAAACAACTCCCGCTAGGTCGAAAAGACTACGGTAACACTACAGTTGCCTGTTCCAAGCCAAAAATTGAATACAAATGAAACCCGAAAGTATCATTAGTCGCTGTCAACAAATCCCACGACAGAGTACCCAAAGAAGCGATAATACTAATCAATCTTACTGTATTCATCCAAATCATTCCATACGGTTTCTATAACAAGAAACAGCGACCACGAATTAAGACATACAGTGGTCTTATACTGCACACAGGTATATTCTAAGGGCTCACGCCAAACAGGCCGAACACTCAAACCTTTATAAATAAATACCTCACATGCATAAGCCAGAATAAATACTCAAACAAATAGAGTCGAAGTTCGATTTCAACAAACACCCATCAAGCGGAAATTGTAAAATCGAACCAGAAGAGATACAGTGCCAAAAATCAAACTAGATCTCATAGAAAATTCATCTAATCTTCTCAAAACATTTGAACAGAGTTGTTTTAATGAAAGCACTTGAAAGACAGCAAGATATTTAAAGGTTAGGGCCTAGCATGCCTGTATTTTGATCAAATTTCCGAAGCAGACCACAGGAAGAGCTCAAACTTCCTTTTCTTTTTCCACGATAAAGCGACCAACAAAATTTCGCTGTCTCCTTCACAAATATATCCTCCATGACAGAGAAAAGAGCCAGAGAAATTCATTCTTGCCATGCAACTCAAAGAGAACTGGTGCGAAGAACCAGTAAACCAGCAGAGCAAAAACCGAAAATCGCGATAAGCCAAACAAACCCACAAACTTCCCGTCTGCATGCCTTCTCGCGAGTTCCGTGCTCGCTTTCCGAGAAAATTAAATGTCATTAAACCAATTTTCCCGCTTAAACTCTACTCCCACCGACCGCCAGAATTGGCGACAGTCCATCTAAAAACTCAAGTTCATTTCCAAACTTAGCAATTGCCAAGTCTGCACAGATTAGCCGCCGCTTAAGCCTCCGCCATTGACCTGTCCCTTATCCTTATCCCTTACATTAATTGCCATGGAAAACACCGCCGATGGTTCGCCACCCTTCATAGGCCCCTTCATAATCTCTTCATTAGTTAGGTTAGTATCTTAGGTTAGAGTTTAGGGTAATACCCACACTAACAAATTTACACAAAGATACTAACTTAGGATATTAACAAATAGCCTAGGTCTAGGTTAGACTAACAATAATCTAACCCCTAGGTTAGGTTTTAGTTTTAGGTTACTAACCCTTAATAATTCAGTTTGGTCCTTGTCCTGAAAACTCGGAAAGACCTGTATCATACCTTCTAGAACAGAGTTAGCTCCTGTTCATATTGCAGAATTGTATGTCAACGAATTATTACCTGGTCTACAATCGAGACCTTCCAGATATACTTTGATATCGGGAACCGTTTCATTTCTCAAGATCAGCCTGAGTCATACTCCTGACCAGCTTATTAAATGCTTCCATACCTTGCAACCTGTTCAAGGTCTGTGATATAATTTTATCACAAACAGATTTAAAGCATTACTTGGATCAATTCCTCTGATCCAAGTCTAGATATCATTGATGAATACCTCTATAATTCATTCCGTGATCAGATTAATATTCAGACACAAAATGAAATAAATAAAAGAGTCTATTCATATTTTGACTCAGTCAAGATCTGCAATCTGCAAGAAATTCAATACATATCAAGCATGATTTCTGAATCGAGGAACACATCCTTTTACAAGAAATCACATATCAACACTTGAATGCTTAGGAGAAAGTAACAACAGTTCAGGGTGTTACATGCTTCCCTCCTAAAAAGATTCATCGTCCCGATGAATTACATATTAAATTTAACCTTCCGGTCAATCAATTTATTAGTACACAAACAATGTGACTACTTCCATATTAAATAGTTTCAGAAATCAATGTCACAACACTTTTATTCAACCTGAATAAAGTCTGCCTTCATCTGGCTTTCATAAATACTTAAAAACAATAAGTTCATAACAGTATTTTATCAACAGATTTCATTCTGTTGCAAAAAGAGAAGGAAAAGCAATTTTCATCTCTTCCAGGTTTTCCCAAGTTGCACTTTCTTCGCTAAACTGGTCCCACTGGACCTTACATTGCTGAATATCACGATTCCTCAAATGCAATTGGCGAGTTTCCAGTACTCTTGTGGGTTTAACCACGATTATTCCTGGGTCTTGGACCTGCAAGGAATTCCAATTTAAAACATGTGACAGATCTGAAACGTATTTCTTAAGCAAAGAAATATGGAAAACATCATGCATACGAGATAAAGCAGGAGGCAATGCTAAACGATAAGCTACAGGATTGATTATTTCGACAATTTCGAAAGGTCCCACAAATCGTGGTGACAACTTGGCAGCCTTGCCAAAAGTTATAGAACTCTTTCTGGGTTTAACACGCAGAAAAACCTTATCACCAAGCTCAAACTTTCTATCAACCCGCTTAAGGTCAGCATAGCTCTTCTGTCTATCCGCTGCTTCCTTTAATCGTTCACGAATCAGCTTAACTTGCTGTTCCATCTCTGTGAGAATCTCTGGTCCAATTACCACTCTATCCTCTACACTGTCCCAACTTACAGGGGTTCTGCACTTTCTTCCATAAAGTGCTTCAAAAGGTGCCATCTTAAGAGATGAGTGATAAGTGTTGTTGTATGCGAACTCAACTAATGGGAGATACTCTTCCCATTTATACTGTTGATCCATGCAATACATTCGCAACATGTCCTCCAACACTTGATTTACCCTCTCAGTTTGCCCATCCGTTTCTGGATGATATGCAGAACTGAAGTTTAGTTTTGTTCCTAGGGCTGCGTTAAGCGTTTGCCAAAACCTTGACGTCATTCTAGGATCCCTGTCTGATATAATCAGTTCTGGTACACCATGCAATCTGAAAATTTCGTGTACGAACCTCTTGGCCAGCACTGGTGAATCATCCTTTAGATTTCCAGCGATGAAATGAGCTACCTTAGTCAGTTTATCTACAACTACCAGGATAACATCATGTTTATTCCTGGACATAGGTAGTCCTTGTACAAAATCCATGGTTATTACTTGCCATTTGTACTGCGGTATGCTATGAGGATATAACAGTCCAGCAGGGTGCATATGCTCTGCCTTCACCCGCTGACATTCCAGGCAATGAGTCACAAAATTTATCACATCCTTTTTCATACCTTTCCAGAAGTATTGCTGTTTCAAATCAGCTAGCATTTTTGTGATACCGGGGTGCCCAGAGAAAGGTGAATTATGAAATTCAACTAACAACTTCTTTCTCAAATCATTCAGCACAGGTACATATACTCTATTTTCATAACGCAAGATTCCTTCATTATCAAGATGAAAACCTTCATACCTTTTATCTTTAGGTTCTGCAGCAAGCGCTGCTTTTACTTGCTGAAAATATGCATCTGATTCTGAGGCACTTTTTACCTCGTCTTTAAACTGAGTTCTCAACGTTATAAGAGCAGAAATGTGCCTCCTACGACTTAGAGCATCAGCTACTCTATTCTCCTTCCCTTTGATATAGCTAATATCAAAGTCATATTGTGATAAAAATTCTAACCACCTTCTTTGTCTGGCATTCAGATTGGGCTGAGTAAAAATATATTTCAGTCCCAAGTGATCAGTTTTCAACTCAAAAGGTTTCCCTAGTAAGTAGTGTCTCCAGACTTGAAGCGCATGAACAATGGCAGCAAGTTCCAAATCATGAGGGGCATAATTCAGCTCATGAATCTTAAGTTTTCTACTTTCATAAGCTATGACTTGATCATTTTGTAGCAAAACACCTCCAAGGCCTTCCCCAGAAGCATCAGTTACAACAGTAAAATTCCCATTAGGGTCTGGTACAGCCAATATAGGTGCAGAAGTCAACTGGTCTTTCAGACTTTTGAAAGCCGCTTCGCACTTGTCATTCCACATGAATTTCTTATCCTTCTTCTGCAATGAAGTTATTGGTGCAGCTACCTTAGAAAAATCCTTTACAAATTTTCTATAGTAACCAGCAAGACCCATGAAGCTTCTTACTTCATGCACATTCTTTGGTGCAGGCCACTCAGTTATTGCCACTATTTTTGAAGGATCTACAGCGATTCCTTCCTTACTTATGACATGACCCAAATAGTGTACTTCTGAATCATAGAAAGAACATTTGGATAACTTACCATACAACTTTCTCTTTCTCAAAATTCCCAAAACTATCTTCAAATGCTCATTGTGCTCCTCAACGCTCTTAGAATAAATGAGAATATCGTCCAAGAATACAAGCACAAACTTGTCCAGGTATTCTTGAAAAATATTGTTCATTAAATTCATAAAGGCTGCAGGTGCATTAGTTAACCCAAAGGCTAGAACTGTAAATTCATAATGTCCGTACCTTGTTCGGAAAGCTGTTTTATGAATATCTTCCTCTTTAATTCTTAGCTGATGATAACCAGATCGAAGATCTATCTTAGAATAAACCGCTGCTCCACGCATCTGATCAAACAGATCATCGATCCTAGGAAGTGGATATCGGTTCTTGATTGTTGCTTTGTTCAACATCCGATAATCAATACACAGCCTCAGTGTTCCATCCTTCTTTTTCACAAATATCACAGGTGCTCCCCAAGGTGAAACACTTGGTCTAATCAATCCTTTAGACAAAAGCTCTTGTAATTGTGCCTTAAGCTCGACTAACTCAGTAGTAGTCATCCGATAAGGCGCCTTGGAAATAGGTTCAGTTCCAGGCTTGATTTCAATGGTAAAATCAAATTCTCTCTTGGGTGGTAACCCTGGTAATTCCTCAGGAAAAACATCCCTGAAACTTTGTAACAGTGGAATTTGCTTCATGTAATCACTATCTTCTTCTGAAGGTTCAGATATCTTTACTGCATAAAGGGTACATCCTTTATTCTTAGCCTTTTTAAGCTGCATAGCTGACAGTTTTCTAACTGAAATTTCTCGTTTCACACCTTGAATCTCTGCGGATTCCAGCTGATCATCTAAACATTTTATGTTCTTCTCATAGCAATCTACCTTTGCTTTATGGTCAGATAACCAATTGACACCAATAATAATGTCATACGATCCCAAAGGTGTAACATAAAGATCAACTTCCGTGGAGAAATTAGGTAAATCAAGGACTGCTCCAAAGAGACACATACTCACTGTATGAACAGAATTATTACCATACTCTACAGTCCAAGATTTATCCATCTTCCCAGCTTTTCTTTTAAGTTTAGAAGCAAGTTTATTAGAAATAAAACATTCAGTAGCTCCTGTATCAAAAAGAATAGTGACAGGTATGCCGAATAACTTACCCGGAACTTCTATAGGTGTTGCTTGCTTTTCAGCTTGCTTGTCTGCTACTGCAGCATGTATCTTATGCTGCTGATTACGATCATCCTTCTTTAAAGGACATTGATTTGCGTAATGATCTTTACCACAAGTGTAGCAGCCTCCTACAGGTCCCTTCTTAGGCTCAGCATTACCTCCAGCCTTGTAATTGTCACGCTGTCCCCCATAGGACTTCTGTCCATTATTATAATTTTTAACAAAATTATCCCTTATATTTCCAGCAGGCTTATTTACTGCTGCTTTCTTATTGTTATCTCCTGGAAACTTACTCTTGTTTCCAAACTTTTTCCATGGTCCTTTTCTGGGTGCAAGAGAGGTTGAAGAAGGGTTTGCAGTCTTCTTCCGCACTTCCTCCTTATGAGCAGAAATAGCCTTCAATTTCTGTTCTTGCCTTATGGCCTTTTCAACAACTCCTTCCATAGTGGTTGGACTGTGAACATCGACCTCACCCCCTATCACAGGATTCAATCCCATGATGAATTTCCGTATCCTGAACTTTTCGTCAGTTTGATACTGCGGTACATACTTGAGGAGTTTTGTAAACCGCTCCCAGAATTCAGTTACTGTTAACTTCCCTTGAGTCAAGTTCTGAAATTCTGTCATTTTCTGATCATAGAAAAGTTGTGGCAGCCAACGTTGCCTAAAATAGCCTTTAAATTGATCCCAAGTGATATTGGTCTCATCAATGTTTAGCTCAGCTTTTCGGCTATCCCACCACGAAGATGCTTCGTGAGAAAGCTGATAGGCTCCCCATATAGCCTTAGTTTCTTCTGAGAAGTTCCTTATCGCAAAGTACTTCTCCATTTCGCTGAGCCAGTTCTCAGCTCCATCTCCTAATGTGGTGCCATCATACTTAGGTGGACTTATCCTTTTTATATCATTAGTGAGTTCTGCTGCCAATCTGGCCTTTTTGTTTTCTGGTTGCACAGGTGCATTCACAGCATTAACATCAACACCCGTGTCGGGATTGCCCTCGGGAGGTTGCTGATTATTATTATCAGCTTCTTCATCCTCCTCATTTCCCGTCACCTGCTGTTCAAGTACAGCCAAGCGATCTCTTGTGTCCAACAGGGCAGCAAGGATCTCATCCAGTTTTTGGGTTGTCGCCGCTCCTCCTTCAGGTGGAGCATTACTCGCAACGTTTCCCCTTGTTCTAACCATTTTCTGTTACAAGAAAATTCAGGTTTTTATCAGATTATGGACTCAATAGGTCCAAGAGCTGCAACCTTCAGCTCTGATACCAAGATGTAACATCCTCATTTTAGACAATAGAACAAGTCAAATTTTTTTTTTTTTTTTTGATAATTGCATACTGGTTCTAAATACATAATTTAGAACTCACAATTCAAATAACCATTTATATAACAGACAACCATATGCAGCTGTAATGACTCGGAATACCTCCGATCTATTCATTCCATGACTCGGTAATCCACCGATCTATTCATGAGTAAAAAGAGTTAGTGTTTTTATTTAACACAACACTCTTGCGGTTCTCTTCCCTAATCTGGGATTCAGAATGCTCTGTCCAAGGAATCTAACTGAATAACTGTTACCATTATTCATCGGCATCTCATCCCTTAGACTAGGTGAATTAGGACAACGCAATCAGCAGCTTGCGATACTTTGGCCAAAGATTTGAAACATACTGTTCATGTCTCGTATTCCTTAACGGCATACTCGTCAATCTGGAATACGTCCTTCACCCCATTCATATGTTATATAGAATGTCTTATACTGACTACTGTCAGTCCTTCCTTTCACAACTGAATCACTCGGAGGCAGATTAACAAGGTGATAATGTTATATGGTTGCCCACGAGGATTAGGGATATGATGACATACTGGTTCAACCTTGCAGTTCAACCAGTGTGTCATGATACCCCAAATCTCCGAGGCAGTCTTATAACATGACCACGTTCTTAATCGGTCCCAGGGTAACTCGTGCGAAATCAAGTGTAAATCTTAGCGATCAATGCAAAGGGTGTCGCCATAAGTCACCTGCATTGTTGTAACTTCGAGAAGATCCTAATCTTCTCGGAGGTACAGCCCTGCAGTCGACTTTATGTCGTCAACCTTTAAATCCGCCTCGAGAAGATCTACCCAATAACAAGCGTTACGCACCTGAGTTTAAATTACTTTTAAAGACTTTTCCCTAAGGTTAGCCTTTCCAAATCCCTGGATTCTTTGTCTTAAGACGACCCTCCTCTAAAAGACTCATTACTTGGTAGAGGTATTACGGTCACGCTCTCATCAAGGAGTCATTAGAATACACCTGATTCTAAAGCAACAGAATGGAACAATATCTCATAACCTTTACTGAGATTGCCATCTGAACTCCATTGATTGCCTATCAGTTCTCTTAACTGAATTTATATCATACTTTTAAGTTTAAAGGTATAAATGATTAAGAATCCAATTTACTGTTGTCCTTTCATACTTAGGACTAGGGATTAGTAATTTAATCCAGTTTGTTTAGCGTTCTCTTTTAGGCTCAATTTTAACCTATCTTCTAGAGAGACAATAATTTAATTCCAATACTGCTTCTGCTAGAACAAATTAGAACTACTAAACACTCATAAGAATTTAATCTTATTACTTACAAGCTTTCATTGTCAATCACAAAAGCATCCATATTATACAATGATAACAATGCCCCTTCATTACATAAACCGAAGAAGGTCAACCTTCAGAAATAGAATACAATACATAAGTTTCAAACACTTATTTTCATTCCTTTCAGAACTTATACAATTACTTTTTATGCAACAGCATACTTGATATAATGCTAACGGAAAAGAAACATCTTTTCACATATAGTACATCTTATAAAATCAAGCTGTAATTCTTTATAAATCAAATAAACAATCTGATCAGCCTGTCAGATCTGCATTGCTTTTACCTCTTACGGCAACCATCTGCAAAAATAGTCAACATGAGTCAGTTCAATGAACTGAGCATGATAAGCACTAACTTTTAAAACAATTGCAATCCATCAATTGTTTTCATTAAACACCCTGTTTAAATGAGATCAGATATTCACATAAGTAAACATAATCAGACTAAGCCCTTGTAATACAAAATGATTACAAATATGTAACTCTATAAATGTTACAGAATAGTCTTAATCACTTTCTAATATTTCATCAAATATGAAGAAACAAGGAACGAATGTACACTAACAATCAATGAATCCAAAATCACAACATTGGTCAGATTGTTTCATTCCTCCAAAAAGGAAATAACATAACAATTCGGGATTCCACCAATATGTTACAAACAATTTCCCACCGATAGCCAAATATCAATAATATTAAATAAAGGAAGAGAAAGAACCAAACCATTCATACTTCCTTTCACATAAGTTCATCACTGCACTGCCTTCACATATGAAAACATTCAACCAGTATATAAATGAACAAGTTAGACAAGCCGCAAGCAAGATCACTGTTTAATCAAGAAACAGAAACACAGCAAACTCTGGTACAGCAACTAACACATCAACAATTCATGTATCAATCCTACTCCCAATGCTAGTTCCTTTTACACAGTAAGGTTTTGACACAAGTTGAAAACAAGAAACTACAAGCGTATCGCTGAAAACAACAACCTCATTGCATCAAGCAATCTAAGGTTTCCAATGAACTATGCTATGTTGCCCACACGGTATTTCCAAATCATGCACAGTCAAATCGGACAGATTAATTGGAAAAGAACATAGCATACATATTCTTGCTCAGTCAAAATCGGACTGAAGTAAAAGAAAGGAATTCAACCAAACGATCCTTACCTTGCCGCATGCAAGTCTTGGTGTGATATTCGCGACTTACCCAAACAAGGTCAGAACACGAAACGGTCATCCATGCTCAAGGACCTCAAAAAGTGACAAAGACAGTGTCCAAGGTCAAGCTCAGAAAGAGACAGAAGTACTAGTTACCTTTCCAGAATTCCAATGATTCAAACGGAGGTAACAATTCAAGCAAATGAATATGAATTCATACTGATATTCATCAACGAAGCATAACAAGAATCAGACAACAAATTACTCTCTGCCAATCATTTTACACTAATTTGCACAGGTCGAAGACGTACATGTCCACCTAAGAATCTGTACCTCAAAATCCCAAAAACACGAAGGAATTCCAATCGCAATAACAAGATCGAAATACATGTTATTCCATTAAGTCGCCGGCACTTAAAATACCAACAACTTAACTTTATTCAGCTCAAAAATAAAATGAATCATTCAATCGACTCCTCAGAGTCGTCCAATTCACAATAGTATAAATCTATATATTCACACTGTAACTGTTAAAGGTTTGCACTCATAACCACTGAACCCTACAGCAACGTACTATGAAATTGGTTGATAAATCCATATATGCCATTCATGGCTAACAATCAGAATGAAACAAGTGAAGCAAATCGAATACCCATTTCAAGCAAGGAAATCTATTGGGCTGCTACGAAACTTTCGAACAGCTTTCACATAGAAATGAAAATGCATACACAGGAAGTCTTTATCCTTTAATTATTTCAAATAACAGTAGCCAAAAGCCCTGTTTCGTCTTACCAGGCTTTCACAAAAAATCCATTCACAAAACTTATGGATGAATCTACATTCCCAGCAATAGATAGCAATATACGATTCAATCATCGACTCCACTGAGTCGATACAACAAAGTACAGGTGTATCTATATTATACACAGTCCACAAGTAATCCCGCTAACCTAATAACAAGGAAAACAACTCCCGCTAGGTCGAAAAGACTACGGTAACACTACAGTTGCCTGTTCCAAGCCAAAAATTGAATACAAATGAAACCCGAAAGTATCATTAGTCGCTGTCAACAAATCCCACGACAGAGTACCCAAAGAAGCGATAATACTAATCAATCTTACTGTATTCATCCAAATCATTCCATACGGTTTCTATAACAAGAAACAGCGACCACGAATTAAGACATACAGTGGTCTTATACTGCACACAGGTATATTCTAAGGGCTCACGCCAAACAGGCCGAACACTCAAACCTTTATAAATAAATACCTCACATGCATAAGCCAGAATAAATACTCAAACAAATAGAGTCGAAGTTCGATTTCAACAAACACCCATCAAGCGGAAATTGTAAAATCGAACCAGAAGAGATACAGTGCCAAAAATCAAACTAGATCTCATAGAAAATTCATCTAATCTTCTCAAAACATTTGAACAGAGTTGTTTTAATGAAAGCACTTGAAAGACAGCAAGATATTTAAAGGTTAGGGCCTAGCATGCCTGTATTTTTGATCAAATTTCCGAAGCAGACCACAGGAAGAGCTCAAACTTCCTTTTCTTTTTCCACGATAAAGCGACCAACAAAATTTCGCTGTCTCCATCACATATATATCCTCCATGACAGAGAAAAGAGCCAGAGAAATTCATTCTTGCCATGCAACTCAAAGAGAACTGGTGCGAAGAACCAGTAAACCAGCAGAGCAAAAACCGAAAATCGCGATAAGCCAAACAAACCCACAAACTTCCCGTCTGCATGCCTTCTCGCGAGTTCCGTGCTCGACTTTCCGAGAAAATTAAATGTCATTAAACCAATTTTCCCGCTTAAACTCTACTCCCACCGACCGCCAGAATTGGCGACAGTCCATCTAAAAACTCAAGTTCATTTCCAAACTTAGCAATTGCCAAGTCTGCACAGATTAGCCGCCGCTTAAGCCTCCGCCATTGACCTGTCCCTTATCCTTATCCCTTACATTAATTGCCATGGAAAACACCGCCGATGGTTCGCCACCCTTCATAGGCCCCTTCATAATCTCTTCATTAGTTAGGTTAGTATCTTAGGTTAGAGTTTAGGGTAATACCCACACTAACAAATTTACACAAAGATACTAACTTAGGATATTAACAAATAGCCTAGGTCTAGGTTAGACTAACAATAATCTAACCCCTAGGTTAGGTTTTAGTTTTAGGTTACTAACCCTTAATAATTCAGTTTGGTCCTTGTCCTGAAAACTCGGAAAGACCTGTATCATACCTTCTAGAACAGAGTTAACTCCTGTTCTTATTGCAGAATTGTATGTCAACGAATTATTACCTGGTCTACAATCGAGACCTTCCAGATATACTTTGATATCGGGAACCGTTTCATTTCTCAAGATCAGCCTGAGTCATACTCCTGACCAGCTTATTAAATGCTTCCATACCTTGCAACCTGTTCAAGGTCTGTGATATAATTTTATCACAAACAGATTTAAAGCATTACTTGGATCAATTCCTCTGATCCAAGTCTAGATATCATTGATGAATACCTCTATAATTCATTCCGTGATCAGATTAATATTCAGACACAAAATGAAATAAATAAAAGAGTCTATTCATATTTTGACTCAGTCAAGATCTGCAATCTGCAAGAAATTCAATACATATCAAGCATGATTTCTGAATCGAGGAACACATCCTTTTACAAGAAATCACATATCAACACTTGAATGCTTAGGAGAAAGTAACATTTCGTACCCTTGGTTATTTTTGGTATTTGGTTCACCTAGTTTTGACATTGGATTATATGTGTATTATACTCTTGTTTTTATGTTTCATCTTGTCAATTCACTTCTATGGTTGTGCTCCCCCCTTGATATCATTTCTAAATTATTAACCTTAACCCCTTTTCTTAGTGTTTGATCTTGTTGTTTAGTGCTAAATTTATCTCATTTGGTGAATTTGGTTTATGGTTTGTTTGTTTTCTACTAATAATGGATTTGGGACACCTAATCTTAGATTAAGTAAGCCCAACTACCCCTCCTAAATGCTATCTCTCTCCCAGACTCGTATTTGGGAAAGAGGTGACATTTAGGAGGAGTATATTACAAGAAAGGGGCTAAATTTCCCTATAAAAGAGCGCCTAGGCCCTACCCCTATGGGTCGGCAAGATATTTTCAAGGAAATTTGACCTCATTTGCCTATTTTTCCTCCCTTTCAACCACCTTTAATGATGGTTCTTGGTTTTTTGTTTTGTTTTGGAATATGGATATTTCCATGGTAACTTTGATTTATTTATTTTATTCTTTTTTAAATTAGGGTGCAATTTTGGGAAGTTTTGTTTGATTGAATCTTGGGTGGAGGGTGAAAGTTGTCACCCTCCCATTTTCTTGTGTTTTTGGCTCTCTTATAGATGATCCCTCATGTTGAATGGATTGGAGTTCTTTTTTTTGGGCATTTTATTTTGTAGGTTTCTTTGGGGATCTTAGAAAAAGGAAGAAGGAATTTGTGGACAAGCTTGAGTTTGGATTGTGCCATTGTTTGTGAGGTAGGATTTTATCCATATTTTCTTATTGTTTTGATTTTTTAATTGTTTTACCATCATGGTGGATTTGTTTCTGTTTTGAAAGGAATGTAATTATTTTTTTGGTAAAATGTTTTTTCTCTATCAACCTTTTAGGGGAGTTGATTTTTGAGAGTGTGTTGGGAAGAGGGTGAAATACCTTTCATTTCCATCCCTCATTGCTTGATTGAAAAACATGATGGGTTATTGCTTCTCCCTAGAGTTTGTTTGTGGTTGAATTTGATTTCAATTTGGATTTAAAAACCCCCCTCCTGTTTTCATCTAAGGAAACTCATAAGGTTTGATAACCCTTAGTAGAAATAAGTGTGGAGAGAAAAGAGGAGAAAAATGGAGTGATAAGGAGATTTGGGGGATTGTTTTTTTGGGATTCTTGGTAACTATGGTTTGAAAAACTTGGGATATCTTCATCCCCTCTTCCCCTATAGTAGAACCTTAGAGCTTCTCAAGTAGTGTGATTTCTCTTTGTATTTTTGGCTATGTTAAGAAATTGAAAGCCTTGATTTTATTTTTTTCTTTACTAATTCTAAGTGTTGGTTAAAGACATGTCTTTCCTTTCTCTCATGGGATTGGGGGAGGAAAGCAGGCTCCCATTATTCACTTTGAGGCATGAAATGATGTCAATTGGCTGGGTGGTCAACCAAGATGTTCTTTTGTCTTCTTGGGAGGTTTTGTGATGGTTTTGGAGTATGGATTGAAGTTGGGAACATGGAGAAATTTTTTGGTTTTGAATGTTGTTTTGAAGTTAGAAAATGTGTAACAATTTTATCATGTTGTCTCCAATTTGTGGAAGGATTTTGTACTTGTATATTAAGTATAATTTTTCCTTCTTATGGTTATGGTCAGGGATAATTTTAGCGGAAAATATTCGTAATATGGCGAAAATTTCATTTTATGAAAATTTGAAAAGGTGAATTATTCGGAGTGGGTTGGTGTCCTGTTCGCCTAAAATATATAGTATATTTTTTCTGAGGGGTCAGCTTCACCTTCATTTGAAAACATCTCCTATAAAAAAACCTAGCTGATTCGCTAGGTAGTATACCTCAAGTAGCTTAACAAATTACCAATACTGTGAAATTTGAACTCGCATACCCTTAAGCACCAGAGATTCAGATTACTGTTAGCCTATGATTGTTGACGCGAGACAACAGTTGTACTGACGCGCGATAGAAAAAGTGTTGACGCACGACTTGGGCATTGTTGACACGCGACAGAGGAAGTGTTGACGGGTGACAGAGGAAGTGTTGACGCGTGACTTGAGCAGTGGTGACACGTGACAAAGGAAGTGGTGATGTGTGACAGAGGAAGTGTTGACGCGTGACTTGGGCAGTGGTGACACATGACAGAGGAGGTGTTGACACGCGACAGAGGAAGTGTTGACGCGTGACTTGGGCAGTGGTGACGCACGACATAGGAAGTGGTGATGCGTGATAGAGGAAGTGTTGACACGCGACTTGGGTGGTGGTGACGCGTGATAGAGGAGGTGTTGATGCACGACAGAGGAAGTGTTGACGCGCGACTTGGGCAGTGGTGATGATGCGCGATAGAGGAAGTGGTGACACGTGACAGAGGAAGTGTTGACGTGTGACTTGGGTAGTTGTGACGTGTGACAGAGGAGGTGTTGACGCATGACATAGGAAGTGTTGATGCGCAACTTGAGCAGTGGTGACGTGCGACAGAGGAAGTGGTGACGCGCGACAGAGGAAGTATTGACGCGCGACTTGGGCAGTGGTGACATGCGACAGAGGAGGTGTTGACAAGTGATAGAGGAAGTGTTGATGCATGACAAGGGTAGTGTTGACGCGCGACACGAAAATTTTTTGATACGAAAGTAGAGGTCAAAGGCTGCAGACGTGCGACAGGAGATTATGCTGTCGCGTGTCAAGAAAATGTAGTGACACACGTCAACAGACCTCAGTGACGTGCATAAAAGGTTATTGAAACGCGTCACTAAGGTCTGTTGATGGGCGCCACTGTATTTTCTTGACGCGCGACAACAAAATCTCCTATCGCGCGTCTGCAGCATTCTGTCGCACCACTTGACAATTAGGTGAATTTTTTTCATACAACCCCTAAAAAATTCGCCTTCCCACGAAAACGGTTCCGGGGATATTCGCCAGGTATTCTCCACCTCCGATTTCCAAGAGGTCTCTTAAAATGAACCCTGGTTATGGTTGAATGAAAGAAATTATAATTTTGAATCTACATTTTATTAAAGTGAGCAAGAGTGTATAAATCTCTTATTAAAGATCATAGTTTGATGTTTTGTTAAATTACAAGTTTTGAATTGTAAAAGTGGATTTTCATATTTTTTTTTTATTAAGGGCAAATAGTTTTGAAGAGACTATACCCTGTATACAAAAGGGCTCAAAAGCCAGATATCAGAAGTGAGAGACACAGCCCAAACAAGGGAAAAACAACTAACCTCAGAGGGCTCATCATCCAGATAAAACAAAAAATTAGAAGAAAGGATCCAGACGTACAATGATCCAAAAAAACAGCAGAAGAGATCAAAAATCAAATAATAATAGATATCTATCATAGAATATCTCCACCAAAAAACATCTCCAGATCCACCAGTCATCATCAACTTCATAGCCACTAAACAGCAGCACAACACCATGTTACTTGATAGCCCTGTCAATCTTAGTTTTGATCACTTGTAGTGAGACAAAGAAAGTAATGGTTGTGGCCTGAGAAGAGTCTTTCAGATCCACCTGAGCAATTTCCATATCCATTTTCTCTTTGGGGACCCAGATGTCTTCATTAATCCCGCTTAGGCTGCATACACTATGAACATGTTGTTTAATGAAATTATAAATACTTTTAAGAGCAGATAGGATGCATTCATTACGACTTTTTACATTTCCCATTCTTGCATCCAAAGACTGTAACTTCTTGAATACTTCAGCAATAACCCCCTCCTCATCATCATTTTTGTAGTAATCCTTTTCCCTTAGCTTTTTCCATATTTTTGATAACCCTTTTGAGCTCTTGTATTTCCTTTTCCATCATGTCCACTCCGACCATCAAATCCTCTTCCTTAGCCTCCTCCAATGGTTGGCTGATGTGTAGGAGGTTCTCAGCAAGCTCTAGGTCTTTGTGGCTTCTAAGAACCCTCTGGGAAGTAGGGATCTTAGTTTTCATTCCCTTTCTTTTCTTGCTAGATGCAACAATTTCAATCTTCCTTTTGAGCAAGGGGGAATGAAGGTGGTGTGAGCAGGGGGAGGAATGGAGGAAGAGGGTGGAGTAGGATTCACACGGGGATAGTTTGAGTAGTGATGATGGATAAGAAAAATTAGCCCTTGATGTAGAGGGACTGCCCTAGAATGGCTTTGCACTTCCCTAACGGATTTCGAGTTTCCAGCGAGTTGCAGAGAGAGAGAGAAGACCGAAAATCGCGACAAGCCAAACAAACCCCCAAATTTCCGCTTGCATGCCTTCTCGCGAGTTCCGAGCTCGACTTCCGAGAGTATTGAATGCCATTAAACCAATTTTCCCGCTTAAACTCTACTCCCACCGACCGCCAGAATTGGCGACAGTCCATCTAAAAACTCAAGTTCATTTCCAAACTTAGCAATTGCCAAGTCTGCACAGATTAGCCGCCGCTTAAGCCTCCGCCATTGACCTATCCCTTATCCTTATCCCTTACATTAATTGCCATGGAAAACACAGCCGATGGTTCGCCACCCTTCATAGGCCACTTCATAATCTCTTCATTAGTTAGGTTAGTATCTTAGGTTAGAGTTTAGGGTAATACCCACACTAACAAATTTACACAAAGATACTAACTTAGGATATTAACAAATAGCCTAGGTCTAGGTTAGACTAACAATAATCTAACCCCTAGGTTAGGTTTTAGTTTTAGGTTACTAACCCTTAATAATTCAGTTTGGTCCTTGTCCTGAAAACTCGGAAAGACCTGTATCATACCTTCTAGAACAGAGTTAGCTCCTGTTCATATTGTAGAATTGTATGTCAACGAATTATTACCTGGTCTACAATCGAGACCTTCCAGATATACTTTGATATCGGGAACCGTCTCATTTCTCAAGATCATCCTGAGTCATACTCCTGACCAGCTTATTAAATGCTTCCATACCTTGCAACCTGTTCAAGGTCTGTGATATAATTTTATCACAAACAAATTTAAAGCATTACTTAGATCAATTCCTCTAATCCAAGTCTAGATATCATTGATGAATACCTCTATAATTCATTCCGTGATCAGATTAATATTCAGACACAAAATAAAATAAATAAAAGAGTCTATTCATATTTTGACTCAGTCAAGATCTGCAATCTGCAAGAAATTCAATACATATCAAGCATGATTTCTGAATCGAGGAACACATCCTTTTACAAGAAATCACATATCAACACTTGAATGCTTAGGAGAAAGTAACAACAGTTCAGGGTGTTACATGTCTACAATCGTATCATTTATTTTTTTGAATTATACATGTATGATGTTTGAATCAAGTGTGCAAGTGACAGGTATTGCCATGTGATAATATGGGACTCAGTAAGGGCATCTCTAATAAGCACATTATGCATTGATGGGCTAAATTTCCTACCCTTGGTTATTTTTGGTATTTGGTTCACCTAGTTTTGACATTGGATTATATGTGTATTATACTCTTGTTTTTATGTTTCATCTTGTCAATTCACTTCTATGGTTGTACTCCCCCCTTGATATCATTTCTAAATTATTAACCTTAACCCCTTTTCTTAGTGTTTGATCTTGTTGTTTAGTGCTAAATTTATCTCATTTGGTGAATTTGGTTTATGGTTTGTTTGTTTTATACTAATAATGGATTTGGGACACCTAATCTTAGATTAAGTAAGCCCAACTACCCCTCCTAAATGCTATCTCTCTCCTAGACTCGGATTTGGGAAAGAGGTGACATTTAGGAGGAGTATATTACAAGAAAGGGGCTAAATTTTTGCTATAAAAGAGCGCCTAGGCCCTACCCCTATGGGTCGGCAAGATATTTTCAAGGAAAATTGACCTCATTTGCCTATTTTTCCTCCCTTTCAACCACCTTTAATGATGGTTCTTGGTTTTTTGTTTTGTTTTGGAATATGGATATTTCCATGGTCAATTTGATTTATTTATTTTATTTTATTTTAAATTAGGGTGCTATTTTGGGAAGTTTTGTTTGATTGAATCTTGGGTGGAGGGTGAAAGTTGTCACCCTCCCATTTTCTTGTGTTTTTGGCTCTCTTATAGATGATCCCTCGTGTTGAATGGATTGGAGTTCTTTTTGGGCATTTTATTTTGTAGGTTTCTTTGGGGATCTTAGAAAAAGGAAGAAGGAATTTGTGGACAAGCTTGAGTTTGGATTGTGCCATTGTTTGTGAGGTATTGTTTGTGAGGTAGGATTTTATCCATATTTTCTTATTGTTTTGATTTTGTAATTGTTTTACCATCATGGTGGATTTGTTTGTGTTTTGAAAGGAATGTAATTATTTTTGGTAAAATGTTTTTTCTCTATCAACCTTTTAGGGGAGTTGATTTGAGAGTGTGTTGGGAAGAGGGTGAAATACCTTTCATTTCCATCCCTCATTACTTGATTGAAAAACATGATGGGTTATTGCTTCTCCCTACAGTTTGTTTGTGGTTGAATTTGATTTCAATTTGGATTTAAAAACCCCTCCTATTTTCATCTAAGGAAACTCATAAGGTTTGATAACCCTTAGTGGAAATAACTGTGGAGAGATAAGAGGAGAAAATGGAGTGATAAGGAGATTTGGGGGATTGTTTTTTTGGGATTCTTGGTAACTATGGTTTGAAAAACTTGGGATATCTTCATCCCCTCTTCCCATATAGTAGAACCTTAGAGCTTCTCAAGTAGTGTGATTTCTCTTTGTATTTTTGGCTATGTTATGAAATTGAAAGCCTTGATTTTATTTTTTTCTTTACTAATTCTAAGTGTTAGTTAGAGACATGTCTTTCCTTTCTCTCATGGGCTTGGGGGAGGCAAGCAGGCTCCCATTGTTCACTTTGAGGCATGAAATGATGTCAATTGGTTGGGTGGTCAACCAAGATGTTCTTTTGTCTTCTTGGGAGGTTTTGTGATGGTTTTGGAGTATGGATTGAAGTTGGGAACATGGAGAAATTTTTTGGTTTTGAATGTTGTTTTGAAGTTAGAAAATTTCGTAACAATTTTATCATGTTGTCTCCAATTTGTGGAAGGATTTTGTACTTGTATATTAAGTATAATTTTTCCTTCTTATGGTTATGGTCAGGGATAATTTTAGTGGCGAATATTTGTAATATGGTGAAAATTTCATTTTATGAAAAATTGAAAAGGTGAATTATTCGGAGTGGGTTGGTGTCCTGTTCGCCTAAAATATATAGTATATTTTTTCTGGGGGGTCGGCTTCGCCTTCATTTGAAAACATCTCCTATAAAAACCTAGCTGATTCATTGGGTAGTATACATCAAGTAGCTTAACAAATTACCAATACTGTGAAATTTGAACTCGCATACCCTTAAGCACTAGAGATTCAGATTACTGTTAGCCTGTGATTGTTGACGCGCGACAACAGCGGTACTAACGTACAACAGAAGAAGTGTTGACGTGTGACTTGGGCATTATTGACATGCGACAGAGGAAGTGTTGACCAGTGATAGAGGAAGTGTTGACGCGTGACTTGGGTAGTGGTGACGCGCGACAGAGGAAGTGGTGACACATGACAGAGGAAGTGTTGACGTGTGACTTGGGCAGTGGTGATGCGCAACAGAGGAGGTGTTGACGCGTGACAGAGGAAGTGTTGACGCGTGACTTGGGCAGTGGTGACGCATGACAGAGGAAGTGGTGACGCACGACAGAGGAAGTGTTGACGCGTGACTTGGGCAGTGGTGATGTGCGATAGAGGAGGTGTTGATGCGCGACAGAGGAATTGTTGACGCGCGACTTGGGCAGTGGTGACGCGTGACAGAGGAAGTGGTGACGCGCGACAGAGGAAGTGTTGACGCGTGACTTGGGTAGTAGTGACACGTGACAAAGGATGTGTTGACACGTGATAGAGGAAGTGTTGACGCGCGACTTGGGCAGTGGTGACGTGTGATAGAGGAAGTGGTGATGCGCGACAGAGGAAGTGTTGATGCGCAACTTGGGCAGTGGTGACGTGTGACAGAGGAGGTGTTAATGAGTGATAAAGGAAGTGTTGACGCATGACAAGGGAAATGTTGATGCGTGACACGGAGATTTTTTAATGCGAAAGCAGAGGTCGGAGGCTGCAGATGCACGACAGGAGATTTTGCTGTCGCACGTCAAGAAAATGCAGTATCACGCGTCTGCAGCCTTCTGTCGCACCACTTGACAATCAGGTGAATTTTTTTCATACAACCCCTAAAAAATTTACCTTCCCGTGAAACCAGTTTTGGGGATATTTGCCAGGTATTCTCCACCTCTGATTTCCAAGAGGTCTCTTAAAATGAACCCTGGTTATGGTTGAATGAAATAAATTATACTTTTGAATCTACATTTTATTAAAGTGAGAAAGAGTGTATAAATCTCTTATTAAAGGTCATAGTTTGATGTTTTGTTAAATTACAAGTTTTGAATTGTAAAAGTGGATTTTCATCTTTTTTTTTTATAAAGGGGAAATAGTTTTGAAGGGACTATACCCTGTATACAAAAGGGCTCAAAATCCAGATATCAGAAGTGAGAAACATAGCCTAAACAAGGGAAAAACAACTAACCTCAGAGGGCTCATCATCTAGATAAAACAACAAATTAGAAGAAAGGATCCAGAGATACAATGATCCAAAAAACAGCAGAAGAGATCAAAAAGCAAACAATAGATATCTATCATAGAATATCTCCACCCAAAAACATCTCCAGATCCACCAGTCATCAACAACTTTGCAGCCACTAAACAGCAGCACAACACCATGTTACTTGATAGCCTTGTCAATCTTACTTTTGATCACTTGTAGCGAGACAAAGAAAGTAATGGTTGTGGCCTGAGAAGATTCTTTTAGATCCACCTGAGCAATTGCCATATCCATTTTCTCTTTGGGGACCCAAATGTCTTCATTAATCCTGCTTAGGCTGCATACACTATGAACATGTTGTTTAATGAAATTATAAATACTTTTAAGAGCAGATAGGATGCATTCATTATGACTTTTTGCATTTCCCATTCTGCCATCCAAAGACTGTAACTTCTTGAATACTTCAGCAATAACCCCCCTCCTCATCATCATTTTGTAGTAATCCTTTTCCCTTAGCTTTTTCCATATTGTTGATAACCCTTTTGAGCTCTTGTATTTCCTTTTCCATCATGTCGACTCCGACCATCAAATCCTCTTCCTTAGGCTCCTCCAATGGTTGGCTGATGTGTAGGAGGTTCTCAGCAAGCTCTAGGTCTTTGTGGCTTCTAAGAACCCTCTTGGAAGTAGGGATCTTAGTTTTCATGCCCTTTCTTTTCTTGCTAGATGCAGCAGTTTCAATCTTCCTTTCGAGCAGGGGGGAATGAAGGTGGTGTGAGCAAGGGGAGGAATGGAGGAAGAGGGTGGAGCAGGATTCACGCGGGGATAGTTTGAGTAGTGATGATGGATAAGAAAAATTAGCCCTTGATGCAGAGGGACTTCCCTAGAATGGCTTTGCACTTCCCTAACGGATTTCTCCAGCGAGTTTATCAAGTAGTGAGAGAAGCTAATGGTTATATTTCTACGAAAGTGGTTAAGAAATATCAAATGCTTTTGAGGTATAGTAACAAATCTCCCTTCAAGAGTTACATACCTAACAACCATCCTGGCTAGCTCAGAAAAAGGCTCAGGAATCGAAGCAAACTTGATGCCCCGCTGTCACGAACTCAAGATTCTCCCCATCGTTCAAGAATTTCTTTGTCTCCACCTCCCTGTCTACCTTCTTATTGAAGAATTTGGTGCCATCAAGACTGAGTCCCGTGATCTAGGTGATGAGCTCCTCCGTGATTTCAACATCCATGTTGTTGTATTTAACAACCCAATTCTTGCATCCCTGTGCGAATTTAATAGAAATATCTTGATCAAAACCTTGAATCCTTTCTATCAAATTCGCCAAACCCCCCAATTTGAAGGTAGTTCCAGAGCACAACATCCTCTTTCCACGTAGGATTGTGGGTGGGCTCTATTTTGCATGGCGGAACCCCCATTTTTTCACTGATTCTGCTCTCAACGGTAAAGATGTTAGCACTATGCGTAGTAGATTTAACTTTGTTTTTGAATCTTTCCCTTCCGTGAAAGAAGATGTAATTATTAGACCATACTTTGTAATTAGTTACCCGCTCCTTGGCGTTCTCCCTATGACAAGAAATGATGGTTGTCCAGTTCACAGAAATCTCATCAATCACACAAATCTTATATGATGTCATCATTCTATACCTAAGAATCCACTCATTAGCATCAACATTATAGCTATTAGTGATGATTTTCTCGGCCATGTAGATCATTGATTATGTATTTATTAACTTGAATGGGTAGAACGTCCCCCCTTAGCCAAGTTTGAAAAGTATTGGTAATTCCAAAGTTTGTCAAACCATCTGCTACCCTATTGCCTTCCCGATAGGTGTGAATGATTTTAAAAAATTTAAAACTCTTGCATATATCAGTAGCTTCAACAATGAAATCTCTAATTGACCAACTGGGGTGTTGCTTTTTATTTAAGAGATTGATGATGTTTAGAGAATCACCCTCAATTATAATATTCAGAATATTACAATCCCTGGCAAGCCTTATTCCCCATAGAGCAGCAAGAGCTTCAGAGTAATGATTAGTTTGCCTACCCATTTTCCCAGAAAAAGTAGCAACAAAACAACCTCTTTGATCCCTGATGACTCCTCCACCTCCAGAGT
Source organism: Taxus chinensis (assembly GCA_019776745.2). Lineage (NCBI taxonomy): Eukaryota > Viridiplantae > Streptophyta > Pinopsida > Cupressales > Taxaceae > Taxus > Taxus chinensis. The sequence continues at coordinate 705,190,587 of CM034151.1, forward strand.
CTCCCAGATTGCCTTTTGCGGCCCCATCAAAATTTAACTTATGCCAAGCATTGGGAGGCTTAGTCCATTGGATGGTGGTTCTATCCATACCATTTTTATTCTTTTTTAAGGCAATGTCAATATTCCAATCAGTCAGAATGTATTCTTATTTCTCAGGGTAAAGTCTATTTTTAAGAGGTTTAAATCTAGCAATATTATCCTGCACAGCAATGATAATTTCCTTGTAGACTTTGTTACATGCCTTTCTAGTGTTTCTGAAAATGCCATCATTACGAGCCTTCCAAACTCGCCACATAGTGTGAGGTAAAACAAGTTACCACAATCTCTTCACCACACAATGCTTATACGGAGAGTCCCCATCGTTCCCAGGCCTGAAGACAGGTAAGGGGAAAGATCCATTTATGATTAAATTTTGCAAAAATAAGATGCAAAATTTTGGAAGCGTACTCATCTTATTACAAGAAATGTAATTGATATTAAATTATTTATCATACACATTTAGTTATTTTATTAAAGAGAAATAGAAATGTGCAAGTTCCTTATTTTGTTAAATTTGGGACTATTTATTTACTTTCCTTCTCAATTATAAAGTAAACAATATTTATTAAATTAATCTAAAATCTTATATCTCTAAAAGGGGGTGCCTGAAATTTGTTTGTGTTGATAAATCTTAGAAATAGATTTTTTTTTCTGTCTTTGAATTGGACTCTTTTTATTTTTGTTTGTAAAAATAACTTATTTATAAGAAAAGTTATATCTAATCCTTCGTGTGTGTGTGTGTGTGTGTGCGCGCGTGTGCATGCACGTGCATGTGTGCATGTGTGTGTGTAACTTATATCTAAAAAACTTATATATAATTTATTTAAATTTTTAAAGAATAAAAAAATTATTGTTGGGTGGGGTTAGACAATCGGTCGTCCCAACCCCTCCCCATAATCCCCTTTGTGTGGTGTCATGTCCATGAATTTGTTATGGCCATCCCCACCCCTACTCCCCTATGGCCACGGCTAAGCCATGGAAATACTATTGCCCTCCCCCCCTTGAATTATAGTTGTGGCATAGTCCCACAACCCAAATTCAATCCCTTGTGCCTTTATTATGTCCAATAAAGGCCTTTCTGTATGGTCATTGAATTGTTATATACCGATATGGGCTTTATTCTATTAAATCTGGTACACATGCACGCACACACGTATGCACACATAAACACATACGTATATCTATATATACATACATGCTTGCATGCATGTATGAATATCAATTTCTTTATAAAAAAAACTTATAGAAAATAATTCAACTCTTGTCTTAAGAGAGTTAAACCTACAGAACATTTTCAAAAATGAAATAAAACTCATGGCAGTCCTAGAGAATATTTTTTTCCTTCCACAAATTTATTTTGATCAAAAGAACAATACTGGAAGAATGTAGACAGGTCCTTGATACATTGGATTCCACCTCATAACCTATGGTACAAGCTCAAATTTGATGGGGCTGCAAAGGGACAACCCTGGTTTGCAGGAGGAGGAGGAATAGTTAGAGATCACATAGGTTGTTTAGTTTTTGCTTACACAGGTAATATGGGTCACCAATCAAATCATTATGTTGAATATTTATTAGCCTTATGGGGTATTAGAATAGCCAAAGAGTGTAATATTTCTAATCTCATCATAGAAGGGGATTCTATGAATATTATAAACCATTTAAATCAAATCCATCCCCTTAGCTATAAAATCAAGGATTTCATTACTGAATCCATAAATATTTGCAAATATTTCACTAATTGCCAAATTATTCACTCATATAGTGAAGGCAATAAATTTGTGGATACCCTAGCAAATATTGGGGTTCTTAATAAAAAATGGACATATGGAATAATAATGAGAAACTACCTAGTCATGTACAAAATGCAATCATCAATAAAAACAATGGGAGTACACTTGAAGTTTGTAATCACTATTAAGATTCCCTTCACACATGTGAAGGCTAAGATCGTGGAAGCTCATCCTTGCAAGCTTATCATGAAAGCTAAATGCTATAACTCCTCACATGCTTTCTCAGTAAAAATAGAAGTTAATAAAAAGTGAGTCTTGGGTAGTTATAAGAACACTCTAAAGGAAGAAGAAGGATCTAGTAGTGATAGAGGTAGATAAATTATGGGTGGAGCATCATGTCAGATCGAACCAATACATGACCTTGCTTAGAAAGAAAATTGCAGCTCTTTAGAACTTTCTCCACATTGGGGGTATTTCAAATCTCATTAAAAAGATTCAAGGCCACGGTCAGTATATCTCTCTTCAGTTCATTGGAAGATAGAAAAACAAATTTGTGATGTATGGAGACAAGACCATGAATTTGACCGAAGAGCTCATTGCTGAAATTACAATCCTTAGTTTGGAAGGCAATAGGGTTTTCAACAAAAGAACTGATAACGCATCTAAAACTAAATAATGAAAGAGGAAGAAAATCTAGTGTTTGTAATTGCTGGCATCAAGGTCGCCTTTATCCCAATGCCATTCAATGAGATAACCAAAATTTTGGTTAGGTACATGACTCTTGAAGGTAGGTATATCACTGTCCATCTCAAACATTTAGTTTTTCTGAAATCATTTCAGGAGGAATGTAAATATTATTTCCCTATTACATCTTGAATTCACTAGAGCATTTTATCCTTGAGGTTTAAAAGCACACTAGTGGTACTCCCCTTCACCAAGGGATTATCCTTCTCTTGTATCATTATTATCTAGCTCAAAATTCTTTCATTCCTTAGTATTCCCCATCCCACCCATGTTCCCATCATCCTTCCCCGCCACTTCAGGTAAAAGGAATATAACAACAAAAAATCCCTCTTACCCTCCCAACCATCCTTTTCCTTCAAAAATAATTCTCCACATCACTTAAAACAAAGGAATTGAACTTGCCAAAATTATGCTACACATGGGACAACCTGGTCAAAGAACTGAGGTGATAGAGAAAAATGAAGACTTATAGAAGTGGCTGGATGAAATTGACAAAGACTTGGAGGCCCTAAAGAAGGATTTGAGAAGCTAGTCTTTCCTTGTCTCTTTTCATACTTTGGAATTTCTGACTCTAAACACCAGTGCCCAAGCACCCCCATTCCCTCTCGGTGCCCCTCACCTCTTTTTACTTTGTTCACATTTTTTGGGCCTTTTCTACTATTCAGCATTTTAGTGGTTAATTACAAAATTCAAATAAGGGAATCATTTAAATACAAAGGTATGTGATCATAATAAGGGACAAAGCACAAATCATCTACTATCACCACCTAAAGTTGCATCCAAGGGCATTACAAGACATTCAAATATCCATCTAGATTCCATACAAGGGCAAGGGACTGTATTTTTCTACATAAACTTCATAGGAGGGGAAGTTAATTTTTCCATGCACACATCTATCTATTACTCACTGCAACTCACAAAAAATCTATTTAGGGCGTAATTCTTCACAAACACATGCGAAACTACATGTAGCCTAAAATGTAGTGCAGTGCCTAGATCATAATTTTACTTATTTAGGTGACCTTCGAGGTTATTATAGCTCCCCATTTGCATATTTTTTAGGATTTGATGTGTTTTGGGGTTCTGCAAGCGATTTTTTTTCTTATTGCATGTTTCAGAAGAATAACAGTGAAGTGCAATGACATATAGGTGATCAAAGGTGACAAACAATGAATATCTTGTGACCCTGCAAAATTGATTTCCATAGCTTCTAAGAAGTCACATATGCCCAAACTAGGTCTCTAGCACCCCTGACCCTACATACACACCTTGGTCCCTACTTTTGTGACACTCCTATAATTTTCTAGGTCTGATTGTGACATCCTATTTCTTTGTTCTAGAAGTTTTCTAACTCGGCACAACTTCAACATCACTTGGAACCAACTAAGTATTTTATTCCCTTAATTTTCAAATAGGGTTTCAAATTTAGATTACTTATTTGCTTGGATCAAATCTATAATTAATTTTTTTTTTATCTGTGTTGGTACATATTTTAGATTTAGCATTTATTCATTCCCATAATTTCTTAATCATTTTGTGAACTCGTCTCATTAGAGCACTCTTGGATCCTCATTTCATCACTTATTGCATTTTTAGGCTCCTCTCATCATGAATATTTCTATTCATAATTTCTTGCTAGACAATCCTGTGTGTCACACTAAAATCATTAATCTTTTGGCTATTACTCATATTCCTTCTAATACTCATCAAGATGTTTTTGATCAGACATTCATCAATGCGTTTTATCAACATATTACTTTAGCATGAGTTATAGCTAACAATCTTGCTATATATGAAAATGATTCTCCACTATATATACGATTCTACATCAATAAATTAGGTGTTAAGCACACTTTAGTTGATACTAAATATGAGCTCAATTTTTTCCCTTTATCATTCATTCAAGCTATAGGCCTTCTAATATTTGTCCATAATCTGATATTTATTTATGTTTAAGCGTATGATTCTACAATGCAACAATTATATGGTATTGTCACCTTGACACTCATAGTTGGTCCAAATACTATTCTAGTTCTATTTTTTGCCATCAATATCCTAGTTCCATATAATTTCTTACTTGGTAGGCCATGGCTTCATTGAATGCAAGAATTTTCTTATACTGTTCACCGATGTGTTAGATTATTACATGAGGGATTTGAATATGAGTTTCTTGTTAATAGTACACCATTCCAACGTTGCAATCTTGATTCAACCACTGCATTACCTATTCTGATTTCCACTACTATTCATCCTACTCTTGATCCACAACCCATGCACTATCATAAAAACTTACCTCCACTTGAAGAAAACTATTTTCAGATTATACATTGTTTCATCTACTTCAGAATCCTCCCTCTTTATACTAATGTTATTATACTTTTTTTGTGGTTTGTCCTTACATTGGATGTTATACCACCATTATTTCCTCTTCTTGAGTAACCTACACCTATGATACATCCTTTCACATGCACACTTTTCATAAACAATGCTTTTCGGTCACACTTTCCATTAGATATCACTTACTTTGACATTATTTGAACACATGATGACTTGACTTGGCTTGGCTTTACACTCAATGATATATTACCACCACCTTATTCACCCCACATTTACCATGGATTTTTTAATATTATAGCTTCCTGTGGTCTTTATTTCTTCTATCTAACAATCTTTGTGGCACACACTTTTCCACTGACACTTGGGTAATTTTGGATAGATTACACTGGGTTCACTTTAGACCCTAACCATACTAACATCACATACCCATTTCGTCTTGGCCATGTTTCTATCTACAATGATTCATTTCTTAGCTATTAAAAAATATCTCTCATTGGTATGCACATGGATGTCCACCAAAACATTTCACCAATGAAGAGTACGTAATGTGCATGCACAATCTTTTTTGTAATGGCTCCTTATATCATCCACCACATAATATTGCTTACTAGGTTTTTCACACATCTCCATTTGGCTTCAATCAGGAAAATTATGATCTTTTAGATAGTGTCACTTGATCATTATCATCATTTTAAATTAGGGGAATCATACTTAATCTTCCCCCCTATAGCATTTTTAGGTGTCTTGCATACTCTACACTTCACATTCTAGCCTCTCACACACATCATACAAATCTTGATAATTTCTTGTATCGTCATTACCTGATGACACACTCTTGTGATATGGTTCACACTTGAATTTTGAGGGCTCACTACATTCATGAACCTCACATCACATCACACGATAAATTTTACACTCAAGCACATTCAAAACACATCTTTCTCATACAAATTCAATACAACACACTACCCTATGATGCACTATAGTTCCATAGTTCATACTTTATTGTTGAGAGTCTCAATCATAAATGAACCTCACCAAACTTGCTCACTCACTCACTCACTCACTACATTATACACTTTAAAGATCATATATTTTTTCAAGTACACTTCAAACTATTTCTTGATGATGCACTCTTGTTCTATGTTTCATTCTCGACTGGCGATGGGGCATATATAAATGAACCGCATATCATGAATACTCATTCAGACTCACTCAAGGGGCACATGGCCCATAACACACTCAATTTTCATTCCATTCCATCTCACTCATCCATAGCTTACTGTATAGCTTAGCCACACGTTGTTCTTGTTTACTTATAATCACATGTTTCACTTTGCTTACTATGTTAGTCAAATATATTGTATGTCATTATATTTTCTATATACACATGCACGTTCACTTGGCTTCTAGTTGTGATTGAAAAATTTACACAAATCAATACACGCAACATTTATGCTTAGCGCTAGTACCTATTACCAATCCTAGAGCGGCCCCTGGAGCATCCACTTTCATACACATTACATGTTCTATTATTTCAATTTATACTTCTTATTCATACTAGCACACTACTATATCGTATTATACACATTTTGACAAACGTTTTGTCTTTCTAACATATTAATGAGTGCTTCATGTGCAACATTTTTCTTATTGAACTCTTTTCCACCATGGTTTTCTTTTACATTGCTTATTATTGTCTGTCATTATTTTCGTGCTTTTCCCTATGTGTTGTGTGCACATTGTATTTCTTTTCCACGTCGCCTTGATTGTCTTACAACATTATGAATGATGTACCATGTTTACAACCTGCTTTTTAATAGTATATATATTTTTTTTTTTCTTTTTAGTTTACACATTGTCTTCTACATGCGTGTTTATCTTTATTATACTAATACTTGCTTCCTAGCCACTTTTTTATGTGTGTACCTTGGTTTCTACCAAGCACACTCCCCTCCCCCATGCATGGCATAATTTTCAGCACACCTTCCGGTCCTCCTTTGGGTCACATATTCCTTGTGATGTCACATGAATGTCAAATGAGGGGGGCATCTATCAAGTGAATTAATCACCCCATTCAGCAGTTCATAGTCATAGGACAACACAATTCAATACCGGTATGACAAAATATTCAATCTCAAAAATGGCCCAGAACCTGACTTGGGTCTTTAGCATAGCACAAACACTAGCTCCCAGACACAAACAGTAACCCTTAGGCACCCCCGACCCTTGCTGGGTTCCTCTGGCCATTGGGAAGTTACATATTTTTTTCTTAGTTCACAATAGTTTACATAGGCTCTTTTAAAGGACAAACATCTCTTTAGCAATCAGTGTGCATGCATTACACTTTCTTTTCTACTTCTGTGTTAGACCGGATTGGATCGAAATGGATCACATTTTTACACACCATCCGCAGTGGTGTTTAAATCAAGAATCAGTCAAAGTTTGGATAATATTACTAGACCTTTCTCCCTACACTTCTTTCGCACTTGGCATAAGATCGCCCAAACAACTTACACTCAGTACAATTGGAGTGATATTTCCCGAAAAACCTATTCTTCTACAACATCTTCAGAATAATTTCTACACTCTTTTCTCATCATGGATCAGGTGCACATGTTCCTTTTCATATTTTTACATACCTTTTACTTGTGTTGATCGAATTTTTTCATATACATGTATTTGACTACTTGTTCATTCTTCACTTTTGTAGGTCGGTCCTTATGGGAAACATTAGTCACACATCAAGCGACATCAAGTGATATAAAAAATAGCTAAAATGTGACATATAAACATACACTTTCACCCTAGGGTCATCATCATCATTTTTTTTTACTTCTTTTTCTGTAGCTTTTGTGCTTCACTTTTTTATCACTCCATGTTTTTCCTTGTCTCTCGACACACTTTTCGGCATTGATCTACATGGTTATTAAGTACGCATCTCTTATCTACTTTATATTATCAAACATTCTTTAAAAAACATAAAGTGGGGGTAAATTTAGACACTAAAGCATGCACTTTGGATATATTTCTAGTCCTAATCACATACTACTATTCATATGATTCCTAAGCGAGAAGGATACTAATTGAACATTGTATTTGGCCTCGTTTATTCCTTTATATTTTCTCTCTTGGTATTATAATCCTTCTTTACTAGTATTTATTTTCATTCTTCATCATTTATAACTCTAAAGACTAGTGCTCAGGCGCCCTTGTCCCATCTGGGTGCCCCTCACCTCTTTATACTTTTCTCTCATTTTTTGGGTCTTTTCTAGCCGTTTGGGAATCTTGTTTTTACTAATTAGAATTTTAATGGTTGATTATGAAATTAAAACAAGGGAATCATATAAATATAAAGTGTTTTCATAATAATAAGGGACCAAGCACTAAATAGCTACTCTCACCACCTAATGTTGCATCCAAGTGCATTACAAGATCATTCAAGCATCCATCTAACATCCATACAAGGGCAAGGGACTACATTTTTCTACATAGACTTAATAGGAAGGGAAGTTACTTTTTCCATGCATAAATCTATCTACATTTTCTACATCTAGTTATTTATCGCTATCAAGTGCGACTCACACAAGATCCACCTAGGGAATGATTCTTCACACACACAAACAAAACTATATGGAGTCTGACATTTAGTGTAGCACTCAGATCGTAAGTTCTCTCAATCAGGTGACTGTCAGAGTCAGTTTGTATCCCCATTTTCATATTTTTATTTTAAGGATTTTATGTGTTTTAGGTTTTTGCAGGTGTTTCTTTCTTACTGTTGGATTCAGGATAATAACAGTGAAGTGCAGTGACATACAATCAATCAAAGGTGAAAAACAATGAATATCTTGTGACCCGATGAAATTGAGTTCCACATCTTATGAGTAGTCATGGGCACCTAGAATAGGTCTCTGGAGCCCCAGGCACCCCTGAACCTACATAGGCACCATGGTCCTCACTTTTCTTACACTTTTGCAATTTTCAAGGTCTGATTGCGACATCTTGTTTCTTTATTCCAATACTTTTCTAGTTCGACACAACTTTGGCATCACTGTGAACCAACTAAGTATTTTATTCCCTTCATTTGTAACTAGGGTTTAAAATTTAAATTACTTATTTTATTAGATCAAATTTCTTATTGATTTTTTATATCTGTACTAGTACATATTTAATATTTAGCCTTTATTTATTTCCCATAATTCTTTAATCACAATGAAAGACATGTGTGGTGACTAGGGGGTCTTTACTTCCTTATTGCCTTGTCCTTAGTCCACTCTTTTATTAGAATGAATGTTATGGAACATCACCCTTATCCTAATTGATGACATAAATGCCATCTCCTTCTCCCTTTTCTTCGTTGGGCTCTTATTGTGCACTAAATTTCTCCTCTTTGTGCACTGATACTTCCTCTCTACATAGGATTTTATTCTACCCATCTTTCTATCCTTCCTCCATGTCCTTCTTTGGGTTTTACTCTATGTGAATTAGTTATTCCTCGCACCTCATCCTCGCATGCAGACTCCTCATGCTATGCTTCCTCAAACTTCACCTTTTCACCCTCATCATTAAAAATAATTCAGGCTCTCTTCCACCCCATTTTAGTCCTTAATCGACTTACCTTGGCCATTTTCACTGAAGGATACCCCCTAAGTAGATGAGAAGAGATCATGCCTATTCTTTCTTTCCTTCTCTTATCTTGTATTTCTTTCCTCTAGCTTTGATCCAAGGAAACGTCATCCTCTTCTTATTCTTCCTTTCATTTTTATTTTTCTTCTTGTTCGGGTGGATTATCCTCTCACCTCCTCTTAGGAATTTTCACCACATTATTATTTTGTTTCTGAGGCATATGGGAGTCACATACGTCAATTTTCTTTCCATCATTTATCTTTTTCCATAGATTGAAAAATATTTTACATATCATATCACTGACTATCACGTTCATGATAGGAGTAAGGTCTAAGGTAATAGGCTCCATCATCTCTAAGAATTCATCCTTGGAGGAGTATCTAAATTTCTTATTAAGGGTGTTCTAACCTGAGCCCACCTTCTCTGCATCAAACACCACATTTTTTGCATGCTTGATTTTGTTTACTGTGCATTTGAAATATTTGGTGGTGAATGTAAATGGTAGTTTACACCATGACCCCATCTCACCATTGGCCATCATGAATCTAGCAAGGCTAAAGTGTTTCATAATTGTAAAATTTTCCTTCTGGCCTATTTCTCCTAGAAAATTCCTTGGCATGTTCCATTCATTCTCAAAGGCACGTGCATCCTCTTATACCATTTATCCAATCTATCCTTATAGGGGTTGGTGATTGCACCCTCACATGTGAAGTCTATAAATTGTACCGCGAGGGACTTTTCTTTGAGTAGATGAATCCTGTAACACCCTGAACTATTGTTACTTTCTCCTGATCATTCAAGTGTTGATATGTTATTTCTTTTCCCATATGAGGATATGTTCCTTTGGTTTTGGGAATTCATGCTTGATTTGGATTATGTCTTTTCTGCTCTTAAGATCTTTTGATTGAACCGGAATATGCTTGGACTCTTTTTTTTCTTTCATCCTTCGCATTTGAGTACAATCTGATTTCAGGATGAACAATGTTGATTTATCCAACATTTTGACTCAACCTTTACTAAGTCTGACTGAACTTTGAGTGTTCTTTTAAGTTCTTTTAAAACCTCCTTCTTATATTTGCATATAATTATAGAAAACTTACACATCTTATATATGATGAAATATATATATATATATATATATATATCTATATATGTATGTATGTATGTATGTATGTATGTATATGTATGTATGTATGTATGTATGTCCGTAGAGGATAGTTTTGTTGGATTTCGGAGGTTAACTCTGGCTGATCATTATAATCAAAATCTGGTTTCAATCATCATAGCATCAGAAAGGACCTGGACCTTAAGCCAGGTAAGATGTGTAAGTTTTCTATCTAAAGCTTAATTACTTGATGCAAATCAGAATCTGATCTGGGAATGTTTTATTCTGTTTGAATTCTATTTACTAATTAAATCCTATCTAGGGGACCTAGACTAGAATCAGTAAGGTTATTGGTTTTAACCTAAGCTATAACCTAATGTTGTAAGGTTAGTTAATCTAACCTAGTCCTAAACTATGTGCTTGATACACCTAAGGGTTATATAAACCTAACACTAAGGAGGGTGACTAATGTTATATCCTATGGCATTAAGACTAAGTCTACCTATGATCTAACCTAAGTCACTAACCTATCCTAAACTAATGCTATGAAGGGGGACCTAAGGAGGGTCGCAAGTCTTGGGAAGTGGTTTCCATGGCATTTAAGGAAAGGATAAGGATGAAGGATAGGGAGTGCTGCCAGGGTTAGTGGAGGTTAAATTTGTTAAAAAAGGGTCTTACGTGGCAGCATCTCTAAGAATGGGAAATTTTGTTTATTTTGTTTTAGCAGTCGCCAACTTTGGCAATCGGTGGCAATGGAAAATAGGTGGGAGAATGGAATTTAATGTAATTAATTTACATAGGGCCTCGAACACCGATTGCTTGGGAAGGCATGCAAGTGGAATTTTGCTTGGTTTTGTTTTTCATGCATTCCATTTTTCACTCTGCATGAGCACTGGTACTTCGAACCAGTCATCTACTCTTCGTTGCATGGCAATTTTGAAAGTTTCAAATTTACTTCTCTATCATGGGGAGTATATAAGGCATGGAGGTAACAATATTTTGTTGTTTAATATTTCATGGAAGAAGAAGAGAAGAGGCGAGTGCATCCAGAGGTCTTCTTCAACTTTTTAGAGACACTCTCAGGCATGATATGCCCTAACTATTAAAATCTTGCTTTCCTATAAATGTTTTCATTAGAACAACTCTGTTCAGATAATGTATGCACATTTTGGCTTAACTGGTAACAATGATTTGGGTTTAATATTAATTTGGGGTTCTAGGTTGAACATGAAATTGTGGGTCCTAGATGAAACCTGCTTCATTATTTATGTTCCTTTGCTATGAATCAAACTTGGAGTTTTGCTATCCCTTTGGAAGTACTGTATGTTCTTATATGAAAAAGTATTAAACTAGAACTGGCTTCATGGAAAGAAACATATTAAAAGTTTACGTGTTTGGAAACACTATGGTAATTCTTTACTGTTTCATTTGTGATTGGAAAAACGGGTTGTTTTCTTCGCCATAAGAACTCTAGCTATTACTGGTCCATGTTCAAGGAAGTAGGTAATTGATTTTGTGGTTGGAATGTTAGTTTATTCAGTGAAACTCGATTGTTTTAGTTGCGTGAGTTGGAAATGTTATATGAAGTTTAAGCCTGTACTTTTTATTTCAAAGGGGTTTGAATGTTCTTATGATTGCAGGTTCTATGAGTAAGGAAGTATATGGTTTAACTGTTGTTTTTGTGATTAAACATGGATATTAGGAACATGGATATGCTCAGGAGGAAACGTACTTGGATGAACTCTGTTTTCCTAGCAATTCGTGGTTGATCCTGGATCTACATGAGTAAAAATTATGTTTAATGTTTGGTTAAGATAGGACTATGTTTGATGTACCCAGAGGTGAAATTAGGGTTGAAATGCTTTCAACACAACTGAGTGATCTATTTATTTTGACAGATAGAGCATTATTCACTACTATGGTATGAATAGGGCGACTCTGGGGAATTGCTGAATCTATATTTAGAATTTGATTATTGACTCTGTACATGCATTTTTGGTTTGGTATCTTGGAACAATATAACAACCTAACAGTGCAACGGTTGGAATAATTTAGTTTCAATCCATTGGTAATTGACGGTAATGGGAAAGTTACCCTAACTCTTAGACTAAAATGGTTCAAGTAATGGATGAAATGTAGACTGTTTACTTTAGAGCAGGATTGTGGTATGAGATTTGATCGTTTATAATGTTTTATGTAAAGAAAATGTTATTGAATTTTGTTTAATGTATAGTTGTAAAACCGTAGGGATCTGTTGGCAAACTCTTAAGGTGGCTCTACCTGACCTGAGCTATTGGTTAAACTTAAGTGTTGTACTACTCGTCTTCTTCTTATCTGATTCGACTAGAGAATGTATATTACTTCTTGGAAGTTAGTATAGTTCCAAACTTGATTAAAATAGAGTTATGATTTTCTCTTTTCTTTCCTCTAAGTTATCAAGGAAAGTTGTTATAGGATTTCAAAATATGAAGGTATTTATACTCTCTCTTGGAATAATAGTGAGCTCTTCTATAGAATTCTATAAGGAACTCTATAGTATGGTTATGAGATGACGGGACTGTTAAAATTAAGTGGAAAGAAATGGTAAGTGGTGAGATCTTAACTTAGAAGACTCCTTTCCTTTATTAGCAGTATTATTATCCTAATTTAGAACTCAGTTTGTTATCTTCTTGTATAAAGGTAGCCCTGTAGTTAATGTTTTGCATACTTATCAATGATTAAAAATTTGATATAATAGAGTTAATGGCAGTTTGCTAGATGAAATTGCAAGAGGCAGTAATCTATTCTTTTCTCAAATTGCTTTTATACGAACCTGTTGGATGCATACCTTAAAAAGGTTTCATTCTTTTAATGGGAGTGATTAAAACATGATTGACACTGTTCTCGGTTTTGCGGATGGTTAGGTACTTAAAATACAGAATGTCCTTTCATCTTTTCTTGTATTAAACAAATCATCTGAAATAGACTAAGTTGAAATTATGCATGTGATTTGAGTTACGATATAAATTCATTAGTAAAAGGAAAACCTAGAGTGTATCAATGAATTGGGAATTGAAGAAATTGATGTCATATAAACAGGATTGTTTAATGAAAACAATTAGTGGAATGCAATTGTTTTAATGATTAGTGCTTATCATTCTCAGTTCACTGAACTGACCCGTGCTAGCAATTTTTGTAGATGGTCATCTTAAGTGGTAAAGGTAGGTAGATCCGATATGATGCAATGACTGTTTAATCTGGTTCTTATGAAGAATTCCGACTTGATTTTTCTAATTGTACTATGGAAGAAAGTTACTCTTTTGCTGAAGGCTATTGTCTTAAAATATGTCGAAGTGCATAGGTTGTAATTGTATAGGTTTGGAAATGAATGAAATGGAGAGATATTACTTATGTGGTTTGTGCTCCTTATTTGTTTAATTGATCTTCTTATTATCTGTATGAATGAGTGTGCATTCTTATTGTTCTATTCAATGGAGTCTGGATGGATTCCCTAATTAAGCCTTAGCTAATTATATGGCTGGATACTAAATTTTTCTGGTTATTAATTATTTATATCTTATGATTGTGGTTAAAATTGTAAATAAGACCACTGCATTTTTAGGGAACGTTGAGGTTGAGCTATGCCCTAAAATGTAACTATAACTGGGAGAGAATTTTGACCTATCGTAATGCACTAATTCAAATGAAATATTTATGGTTATAAATCACCATGACTTAATGGTATTAAGTCTGATATGTTTCAGTCTATAAGGTTGTTAATACCCCTTGCTGGATTAGTTATTTTCCTAATGGGGAAAACTTAAATGGTTATTGTCTTATTTTGTGGATACAAGGTTGTTAGGTACCAACTGACAACTTTGAAACAATCTTAAATCTAATTAAAACCCTTTTGTGAAACTGAACCTAATTACAAAAGGTAACTCAAGGAGTGTTGGACTCAGGGTTAGGGAAGGCTACCTAATAAGGTGGGCCTATAATCCAAATATAACTTAACGTAAGTAAATTCTTGGAGGTATGTACATCTTTATGAGGCTGTTCCATAGGATATTGACACATGTCAACTACAAGGTTGTACCTTTGAGAAGATTAGGATCTTCTCGAGGATACAACAATGCAGATGACATATGGCAACACCCTTTTACATTGATTGTTAAGATTTACACACCGAGACTTGATAAAGATTTCCCTCTGGGATTGGCTAGGATCTTAGACAGGTTATGAGGCAGCCCTTTGAGACTCTGGGTACCTTGACACAAAGGGTTAACAGCGGCTGACCCAGTATGTCAACTTACCCCTAGTCTTCAAGAGCATATTTTATAACGTGAATTATGATATTAACCCGATCCAGATTGAAAACTTGGGACAAGGGGACTAACATAGGTCAGTATAAGATGTTCTATATAACATTAGAGTGGGGTGAAGGGCATATTCTAGATTAACGAGTATGATGTCAAGGGGATAAAGTAATACAAACAGTATGTTTAGACCTTTGGCCAAAGTATCGCATTCTGTTGATTGCGTTGTCTTATGTCACCTAGTCTAAGGATCGTGATGCCGATGAATAGTGGTAACAATTATTTAGATAGGTTCCTTGGATAGAGCACTCAGAACCCGGAATAGGGAAGAGAACCACGAGAATGAAGTGTTTCAGTTGAAAACTTCAATCTCAAAGTTACGCATGAATAGATTGGTAGTTCACCGAGTCATGGAATGAATAGATCGGTGGTATACTAAGTCCTTACAGCTACATATGGTTTATTTTTTATAAGAATGATTGTTAATGATATGTGTGTTCTAAATTATGTATTTAGAACAAAGAACATTAATCGTGCAAATAAAGAAAAAAAAAAATCCTTGTTCTAAAGTATTTTAAATGGGAATGTTACAAATCCACATGTCATCTTTAGGCCCATCTGAAGCAATAATATCCTAAAATACTATTAATAACAAGATATGCCCCTAGGGTATATTATCCCCTTTTTTCTGTCTATGTTTTGGCTTCTTCAATAATTCCATTGGCAATGAATTGTGTAATTATTATACTATTTTTTGTGTGCCATATTGTGTGTAATATAGAGGAACTTCATGTTCACCTCTCTCCATCACTCCGAAACACCTAGCTTGCAACTTACTAGTTAATTCACTACCTAAGTGGTAAGGTATGTAATAATTTCAACACTCATCACCTTGTTTCCTCTATCATATCGTAATCTAGTGGCCAATTTCTTAATCTTTTTTCTTTATCATGTAAGTCCAAGTCCAAGTCTTCACTAGTCTATCATAATTCATTCACTCTCCCAATCATATGAGTTTTGATCCTCATTTTTTTAACCCATGAAGGTAGAAATAGTATTTATGTACCCATGAGACCAGCCACTAGAAGAGGTGTGTAGGCCTGTGATAATGGAAACTTGAATAACTAGAGTACTCATATCTTCTCAAGACTCTTCCTCACTGAGTCATCCATAAAAACTTCATATTTTGGGGTCCTCATAAACAGGTCCCACAACATTTCCTTGTTTAATGTGGTCTCGTGCCTTGGTGCCCTATGGTTTATACTTGATAATCTTACATTTTGCGAGTTACAAGGTCTATTTTTGGTCCCACAATTATCTTTGGTGGGTATTGCATTTCCGAGAGCCAATGCTTAGGTAGTTCTTCTGGTTCCTTTTTTTTCTTTTGTGTCTTTCACGATGCCATTTCAAAATCCCCAAATTAACACTAAAACCTTCACTCAAATGTGTCGTAGGTGTTTTTAACTATGAACTTACTTGCACCTTGAACCCCCTGTGTTGTGCATCGAATCTTTGGTATGTATTTGCATACCCTACTCCCATAATCGAGCTGCTTTATTTTTTTGGATTCATAGCCGTAACTTCATAATTCCAAACCTTCTATGAATGCTAGTTCTTTAACATCTAACTCTGTAAACCCTAACTTTACTTTCCCTTCCTATGCTTCCACTTCCTCTATTGAAGGAGCTCCCCAAATGAAGGCTTGTGCACTCTTCTCTAGTTTGGTTTACCACTCAAATTTTTTCTTCGTACTCTTTTCTCTAGAAATTATCCACTCAGCTTCTCAATCACTTAAATCAAATTCAAATGCAAAGGTATAAAATTGACTTGATTTTCCCCTTTTTATATATTTTTTTCACTTAATACTCCACCGACTTATTTTTTGTCTTTAAAACACCTTTTTCCCCACTTGTATGTTTTAAAGTACTTTGTGTTTTAAAACAACTCATTCATCTTAAAGTAACTTTTTTCTTTTCTTTGTGCTTTCTTCCATGCATGGAAGTCATAACCTTATGACATGTCACTACTCTCCAAGATCCAAAAATATTTGTGTGCATTCCCTTTGTACCACAACCCATCTTCCTTTGTACCACATATCAAGTAGTTTATTCAGTTTATGCCTCCCTTACATTACACTGTGAGGCCCTATTCATGGTTTTCCAAGTCTAAGAGATGCATTTTGAGCACCATCATTCCTATAGACCTGCAACACTTTCCTTTTTATTTCATGCATACTCACTTCTTATCTATCAAGCACCTTTCTTCCATAATGTCACACACACCTCTGAACCAACACCAAGACAAGCATCGATATCACATAGTCTTTTTTTGCATGTAGTCATGCCTATTTCACCCCACACTAAATTATGTGTATTCCTCTATGCATCAACTGAATAAGTAATAATCAAATCTTTCATGTGAATTCACTTATTATAAGAAACCAAGAAAAACAAAACATGAAATGGAAAATCTAATCTAAGAGGTAATACTTCCTTATTACAAACATAAGGGAAGATTATTTATAGTAGGGATTTATCCTAATCCCATTAAAGTAACCAGGAAATATGGTGCCATCCATTGCTTATAATTAACATGTGCCTGATTCTAGTATCTTGATAGCTATAAAGGGTCCCAACCAAAGGAATTTCATCTTCCATGGATGGTATGCAAACTTGGAATCATTCAAAAAGTACCATTTTTCCAACTGCAATAAACTTGTTCTTGATGTCCTATCATGCATATCCTTTTTGTGTTTTTTTGTCTTCTAACTCCAACACGTAATGGTGATCCGCTCATCTAATTACATCATTTTATCAATGTAACATTCCCATTTTAAGACTTTAGAAACAAGGTATTTTCTTTGCATGAATAATGTTCTCTATTCTAAATACATAATTTAGAACACACATTCCATAACCACCATTCTTATAACAGATAACCATATGCAGTTGTAATGACTCGGTGAACTACCGATCTATTCATTTCATAACTTGGCGAACTACAGATCTATTCATGATTAACATTAAGTATTGAATACTTTTTTGTATACTATGTATACTTGGTTTTCTTACCTTTGTTCTGGGTATTGCGTGATTTGTCTAAGGAACCTATCTGAATATCTACTACCAATATTCATCTGCATCACGATCTTTAGGCTAGGATACATAGGACAATGTAACCAACAGCTTGTGATACTCTAGCCAAAGATTTCTAACATACTATTCATGTTGTTATTCCTTGACGTCATACTCGTCAATCCGGAATACGTCCTTCACCCCACTTTATTGTTATCTAGAATTTCCTGTACTGACTTCTGTCAGCCCACTTGCCTAAGGTTTAACCCTAGTTTAGGTTAACAACATAATTTATGATAGTAAGAGGCTCACGAAGACTTAGGGTAAATGGGCATACTGGGTCAGCCTAAGTCAACCCTATGTGCCAAGGTACCCTGAGTCTTAGGGGGGTTGCTCCCTATCCTAAACATGCTACTAACTGGACCTAGGCAGAAACTAAGTTCAAGTCTAGATGTGTGTAGATCTAGATGATCAATGTAGAAAAGTGTTGCCACATGTCAACTACATCATTGTATTCTCGAGAAGATCCTAATCTTGTCGAAGGTACATCCCTAAAGTTGGCATGTTCCAACAGCCTACAGAAACAAAACTCATCAAGATGTACATACCCCTAGGAGGTTATTAATTTGGATTATTAAAAACATATTATATTCAGCCTTGATAAACCCTAATCCAACACTCCTTAAGTTCTTTTTTCCATATTAGATTCAATTAATCAATAAATAAATTCCTTAACTTAAGCTTGATTTTTAAGTTCGATTATCTGGCTTAACAAAAAATTTAAAAAAAAAAACCATCATAAGTTCCATTATAATGTAACTTAACCAATCAAGGATGTGTAGAAATAACACAGGTTTAACTAGGTAGACTTCATTGGATATAAAGTCTAATGATTAACAATCACATTGCCTTTCCTTTTCGTTTACATTCTTTTTTTGAGAGGAAGAGTCTTCCTCTTCATGGATTAGTGTTAGGGTTTATCATACCCTCCTTATCTTTTTACAATTTCTATAGTTTTACTACATGTTCAACACACATTACATTACTATGTTAAATTATTTAGATAAAGAACATCATATTCTGCAACTTAACAAGTTACGTCCTTAATTAGAGAAATAGAACTAAATCCCTTTATCCAGCTTATCAAAAGGTAACCAATTAAGCATATAAATAATATGAAGAATATCAACAAGATAGAATTCCATCTCTTTCATAAAAGTACAAGATAATTTACATAACCAATACAAGTAAATTCCCAACTTTCAATTCAGATTTGAAACTTATACATTTACAAGACTTATGCATTGTAGGCATACTGCAATAATAACAACATTCATTCTACAAATAATACCACTTTTCTTTTTCAATACAACTCAAGAACGAATCAAAATTCTTCAAAAAGAATCAGACTTAAATCAACCAATGCATCATATAAGTTTTTCCTTCTTTTATCACTTAGGAAGTCCATCTAAAAAAATTGTTGGCATGGGTCAGTTTAATGAACTGAGAATGATAAGCACTAAGCCTTCAATCGAAGTGCATTCCTCTAATTGTTCCATTAAAAACAACTATTCTTTAATGAAACAATTAATATAATCATACATATCCATTATACATAATTAACAATCAGAAAAGAAGTACATTAACCAATCTAAAATCACTTGTAAGAGAAGAACAAAATATAATCCACAACATCTTCCTTACAAAATTAAATGTTAATTGATCCTATCAATTAGCTTTAAACAAACAACAGATCATAACATCCTATTGTTCCCAATTCTATCATAATAGAATACAACATTTAACTTTACTATAAGACAAAGGAATGGTTTACAACATAGTTCCCATTAGGATGATTTCAACTAGCTCCTAAGAAAGGAAGAAGAATAACCATTCCAAACTAAGCCCAACAAAAAAAACATCTGAAAATAGAAACGGGTTCAGAACATGAATTTAATTATTTCTTTTAAAGGATAACTACCTTTAGATTCAACATTTAAGATTTTCATCAGAACAGAATCCCATATCAATCTAAGAAGGAATATAGGATTTGAATACTCTACCAACAAGATTATATTTTCTATTCAACAAAACTGAAACATCAAATCTCTTCCTACATCACTTCAAAAAAATGATAAGAAACAAGGAAGACTAAACAATTAATAAATAAATCTCCATTTCACAAGAGAACTAATGACGGAAGGGTATCAATCAAATGAACTAATCCAAACATGTTAGAAAAGGAATCTTATCATAATTTGATTCAATGCTTAAATTATTTCTCTACACTTAAAAAAAATTCCCTCTTCTAACCCAAAACAATAAGCTCATACACTAGTTCCCATAAGAGATAACAAAACCAACTCATTGTAAAGAAAATGTACTGCAAGTCCTCCCTTACAATCCTTATCATTAAAAATCATGAGTTCCAAGTTCAGTTTAGAACAACATTAACAGTAAAGTTCAAAAACAACACACTATCCCTAAGGATTCTCAATTTCCTTTTTCCTTTTAAAAGACTCAAGTATTTCACTTATTGATCTCAATAAGAATAGAAAACCCGAAACCTTAAAACTAAACTAGTTCAGGAGTATCCTCGAACTCAAAACTGAAGTTTATTTAAAATGCCTCCACAACATTGTACTTAAGAGTAAGTGGTTCATAATTCTTTTAGAACTATAAAAACAAAATCAAATTGAACAGAGTTAATTAATCCTTCCACTAAAATTTCTAAGCACTGGTACAAAACTCATCTTTGAAATAAGTTCCACATACACTATCAAATGAAATCGTTTCAAGTTAAATCTCCAAGATATATTCAAACAACTCAGTCATACTACTTCCCTAGATTTACTTTGAGTAAGTAGTTTGAATTAAAACTATTATAATCTTTCAACCTAGATACAATTTAAAACCAACTCACAAATACCAAATCAGAACCATCACATCGTTCAAGCTATACATTCCAAACACTAAGTACCAAATTACATGTATAGTTTCAAATCACAAAGTCTCAGACATGAGCACAAATATATAGAAATATCATGATACAAGACAGAATATAATACGATCAACCTTAACTAGTTTATAACATAAACAAGAAAACCTATTTCCAACTCAAAATGAAACACAAGTTTCTCATAGAAGAGTTCAGAATTGTTCAAGTAAATATTCACAAGTTCAGGGCAACAACAAGTTCATGTTCCAATTTTTATTTTAAACAAAGAAAACTCATACCAGCTCAAAACGAAACACAAGCTTCTAACCAGAGTTCAAAACCATACACGTATTAAAATATGAGTGATGTGTACATTATGAACTTCCATTAACAGTCTAGAATAACAAAAGAATAAAACAAGTACAGAGCTACATACAGACTTCAAACAATATTCCATGATTACCCAATATTCCAAACACGGTTTCAGGGTAACAAGAACTTCCAACACAAATTCTTATCAAAATACTAACCCCGAATCAAGCTCAAACTAAACAAAAATTCAAATACAAGCTCAAACAAAACATGAGATCAAATACAAGATCAAGATCAAACAAAACACGAGCTCCAATGTAATATCAGATAGGACTCAAGGTTCCCAAAAACTTAGAACCAAATAAACAGTAATGAAGGTTAGTTAAAAACACAACTCTTTGAATACCGGTTCAAGAAATGACAAGTAGAGCTACAGTAACAAGTTTCTCATGCATGTTTCATTATTTAACCCATACAAAGAAAGTTTCCAAGACTTAACATTAATTTGGCATGGATACATACCCAAATTTATAGATATTTATATAACCCAACAAGTAAATAACCAGATAAAACATGCAAACCAAGAATCTCATAAGAGCAGAGTTGTTTTAATGAAAACATTTAGAAGAAAGCAAGAGATCTTAATGGTTAGAGCCTATCATGCTTGATAGTTATTTTTCCAAATCGAAGGA
The DNA here is from genome assembly GCA_019776745.2 of Taxus chinensis. Lineage (NCBI taxonomy): Eukaryota > Viridiplantae > Streptophyta > Pinopsida > Cupressales > Taxaceae > Taxus > Taxus chinensis. The sequence goes on from CM034151.1 coordinate 705,212,482, forward strand.
GACTTCCAACTGAGATTCCAACTCCTTTTATCCTCCATGAAATATCAACTAACCAAAAAATTTCCTCAGAATGCCTCATATACCTTCCAATGATCAAAAATAGACCAGGTGAGTTAAAAATAGCAATGAAGTGAAAGTTAAACTGCTGGTTTTAAGATCCAGTTTTCTCCAAGTAGAGTGAAATCTGAAAAGCATGTAAAAACCAACAACCTCCCACACACCCGCTTTCCAAGTTTCCAAGATGTTTTTTGAACAAAACCCGAGGCCAATTAATTTCATTAATTCCAATTTTCCCGCTTATCTCTCCTTGCCACTGCCTCCCAAATCTAGTGAATGTCAATTCCCATTTAACATGTAATTCCATGCTTAGTGGAGCTTCCACATAATCCTCCGCCAAGTCTGCTAGCCCCTGCCAAAACTGGTAGTACTTAATGCCTTAAAAACCTTATCAACAAATTCAATGCCATTGGAACCATCGCCATAGAGGCATGTGACCCCTTTAGGTTCCCATTTAAATAGGTTAGGATAGATCCCTTAAAAATTAGGTTATTTTAGGAATATTTACCTTAGGCCTTAACACATTACCTTAGGTAATTCTAACATTAGGTTAGATTCATTCATAACCTTTTAGTTTTAGGCAATAGGTTAGATCATCTCATAACCTTATAACATTAGGTTTTATGTTAATTTAGATAGCCTAACAACCTTTGCATATTCCCTTAGCACAAGGCTCAGGTTTGGATGCCAACCCAACAAAGTAGAATAGGAAGCTTAGGTTAGAATAAAAATTCAATTAAGTAATATAGCTAGGTAGTAAATATTCTTACCCAACTTAGGATTCCATAGGATAATCTTTTAGTTTTAGGATTTCGAATCCTTCCAGTGTCATGAATAGGTTGTATTTCATTTACATCAGCAATGTACTGCAACTGAATGGAAACACATTCACACAAGATTAAAGAACTTGTAATAAAAAATTTCAGTCTGTTATGTCGCTCAAATTATGGAATGTCAATTTACCATTCATTCAACTGAGAAGGTTTAAAACATTCCTTGGATCACTAAAATTGATCCAATGATGAGTCAGATAAAGAGATAAGTTTGCAACTCTTAAACCAAATTACATCTTACCTACAAGAAGTGAAAAAATGGATTCGAGGATGCCATTCCAATTTAGTCTAATGATCTTAAGAACAGAAAATATTTATCCATATCAAGCATGATCTCCAACAATTAAAAGAGCACATCTTTAGAAGAAAATCACATGTCAATACTTGCAATGCAAAGGAGAAATATAACAATTGTCAATGGTGTTACAATCAATGCACTCATCCACATCTTGTTCATCATCTAATCCATCTACACATGTAATACATAGGGAGGTTAACATAAAATCCATAGGTAGTATAGCCTCTACATCAAACCCAAACTTAAAAGGTGTGCCCTTATTCAACCATTTATAGGTTGTTCTATATGCCCAAAGCACGATTAATACCTTTTCATCCCAATCATTTATTCTAACACCACATATCTTCATTAATGTATGTCCTAAGATCTTGTTGAAATATTCATAAGTGACATTATGGTGTGCCACCATAAACTCTACCAAAAATTTCTAACTGTCTCATTCAAGAAATGAGTTCCTCTATCACTTGTTAGTCTCAATGGACATCCATACATGATGATAATATTTTCCCAAAGTTACCTATCTATTGTTTTGGTTGTCCAATATTTTTTAGGTGCAGCTTCTACCCACCTTATCAAATATTTAGTACATGTGATGATGTAACATGACCCAGTTCTACACGTGGATGATGCAATAGTTCCTAAAAAATCAATATCCCATTTTAAAAAGGTTTTACACTTACAATAGGCCTTAATGGAATTTCATCTCTATTGTTAGGATTTCTAATTCTTTTACAATGATCACATGCTTTTGACAAAATCCTTGGTATCCTTATATAATATCTCCCACTATAAACCATCTGAAAGGATCTTACGCATATTTGCATCTCCTACATAGTGTCCTCCAACAATTTCTTTATGTGCTTCTTCCATAACAGTTGTGTTCTCATGCTCTAGAACACATCAGCATAAGACCTTGTCATGACCCATGTTGTATAGGTATCCTCTAATGAGATGATATGGCATGGCTCGAATAGTAAGCTATTTCTTTTCCAATATATTCATTCCTTCTAGCGCAAGACCAATCCACAAAAATATTGTTATATCTTCCAAATCTTCCGGTGCACAATTCAATATGAACAGTTGTACATTTAGCATAATGTCTTCAATTCTTTACGTATCCTCTCCAAATTTGATCCTAGAAAATTGATCAGGTCCCAAATTACTCTTACCATGATTCATTATGACTGTGAAGTAAAATTCCTGAAAAATAAGTATCCATTGACATATGTGCCCCTATAAAACTGGTTTATTGAATAAGTAATTTAATGTCATATGATTTATGTAAAATATAAATGGTTTGGCCAATAATTACAGTATGAACTTATGGGTTGTGTAAATCAAAGAAAACACCTTGCGCTCCATATTCGTATAGTTTTTCTTTGACAGTGTCAACCTCCTACTTGCAAAGAAAATAAGGTGATCAACATTTCCCTCACTTGGTTGCACCAAGACTACTCCAATTTCTAAACCAAAGGCATCGACATGTATATGAAAATGCTTTTCCAAAGAAGGAAAATACATGATGGGCATAGTATGCAATCTATCCTTCAAAGTTTCAAAATCCTGTTACTACGCATCACTCCAATAGAACTTCCCTTTTTCCTTCATCAACTCCTACAAGGGTGTGGAAATTTTGGCATACCCTTTTATAAAATTTCTCTACTAACCAGTGTGCCCCAAGAAACCATGCCCTTCACTTTGATTGGTTGGTTTTTCCAGCCCCAAAATGACTGTAATCTTATCCGAATATATAAAAATTCCATCTTTAAAAATTATGCACCCATGCAGACTGTCAAAGGGCGTGGAAAAGATGCACTTATTAATTTGGAAATATATTTTTAGCTTCCTTCATCTTTCAAACATGAGCCTCAAATTATCACAATGATCTTTCATTAATCCATAGACAATCCAATCATCGAGATAGACCTACAAAAACTTATGCATAAAGTCCTAAAATACCTAAATAATGATGCGTGAGAAATTTTTTTGCACATTCTTCAACCTAAAGTGCATGATAGTATATAAAAAACCTCCCCATTTAGTGGCAAAGGTGGTCTTTTCCTAATCCTCGCACACAATACGCACCTAATGGCACCCAAAAAATCCATTAGTGAATCAATAGATTTTACGCCTTGTAACTCCCTCAAGGATATCTTATGTGAATGATGTACAAAAAGGATCTATAACACATGGATAATTTAGTACCCTGTAGTTAACTTAGATCTTGATCCAGATATCCTTCTTTATGTTGATTACCATGGGGTTGATCCACTCATATTCCTTAATGAGTTCAATGATTCTAGACTTAAGCATTTTGTTAATTTCCTCTTTGATCTTTGCTCACAAGTTTACATTCATATTATAAGGTCTCTTCCAAACCGAACATGTGCCATCTTTAAGCATAATCTTCATCTCTCCAATTGAGGGATGTATTCCCTTTAACTCATGATAACCTCTTGGAAATATCTTGGAATTCACGCAACAGCTAAATGATCTTTGCGACCTACAACTCTAACCAATAGACCCCAATAATATCCTCCTTATGTGTATCCTTAGTCCCAATATTAACCTTCTCAGTATTCATAGGAACATGGTATGCGTGTGCCTTTTCATCTGTAGAATTCATCACTTTACGCACACTCTGTGTGTGGATAATTTCCAAGTTCTCTACTTCTTCATCATCAATGAGATAGACCAGCTTCACTTTTTGCTTTTCTTTCTAGGAACAACCCAAAAGTGTCTCTTTAGTATCTAGTACATCCTTGGATGCCTTACTATCAAGTTCTCCAAACAGCTGAACCATGATTTCTTCTTCCTTTTTGCTATATCCCAGTGTGATGTTCATGTATCAGTGTCTTAGTGGAAAAATAATCAAAGTTGTGAGTAAGACCTTCAGACATGTCGCACCAACTTGTAATTTCTTATTTTATCTCAACATGGACATACCATATGTACGTGCATCCATGAAGGGTAGAATATAACTTATGCACCAAAAGGAGTGGTGGTATAGCCTCTTGTCCTTACACCCATTGTTTCTCAAAACTATAGATATGAACTAGAGCAGGAGTCTTACCATCATATTCATGTCTAAGTGAAGGTACATTACTTGAAGTAAAAAAATTTAAAAAGGCTTCTCTTACCTCCTATCATCCCAATAGATTATCTCTGTGAGTCTACCACTATCATGGTTATGTTCCATGCAAGGTATAGACCATCATATTGTACTTGTGTCCCTCATTCTTCTACTAGTCCTCCATGGTGCACAAAAATGAGTCAGGTTTTTCCTCCCTGGTATACCTAAGTAACTCAGTTTTTCCCAAGATCCTAGTCATACATGGTCTGATCATCTGGTTTACTCTTCCTTGACTTCATACTTGACCATTTCATATATTTCATGGGCCCAATTTTCACAAGAAACACTATTATTGTCACTGATAGATTACGCATATTCCCATTAAAGTATGCCTTTCGTAGAAGGTTCCACATTCTCATGGTTATGTATTATATATGCATATATCCTTGTTGGTTTGAAAATCTGTCGGTCAGGTAGGTCATGGGGAAATAGGCCAATAGTGTGCAGGGCATAACCCCTCTTTGAGACAGCAAAGCAAAACTGGTTTATTGCTAATCTATCAAGCAAGAATCTGTGTAAATATACACTATTCTAACTTCAGGCGGTTTGGGATCTCATCCTAGCAGAGGTAGTTTCAACAACTAATAGAAAGGTAGAAGAGAAGGAATGGAGGAGGGTAAATCTGAAGGAAGAAAAGAAATGAATTCCAAGACAGAAAGATCAGAAGGTTTATGCTTTAGGCTGGTAGTAAAAAAAGCCAAACTTACTTTCATAAACAAATAAAGCAATACTGACGAACATATGACAATAGTAGGAATGAATCTAACAGAATAAAAACATAGATCTAACTTAAGAAAATTATGATGCAAATAACACACATATGGAGCACAAAGTCTGAATACGTATATTAATATTTCTTTTATTACAAGTAAGCACAAAGTCTTTCTCTCCTCACTTCTCCTTTCATACAAAAATGTCCACCCTTGAATACAACAAGTATTCTAGTATTTATAGAAGGAGAGGAGGAAAGAAGGCAAAAGCCAACCCACTACTTATGAAATATCTTACAAGATATTTACAAAATATCAAAAAAGTCAACAGTTGACTTTGGGCAAGTTTTTGGATGGCAACATCCCATGGTGCATCATGGATGATGTCATCATGTATGCCAACATGCTTTTTAAATATTTTACAAAAAGATCACTGGATCCCAGGAAGAAGAAGAAACTACTCCACCCAGGGTGAAAGGGCACACTTTTCTGCATGTCGACACGATAATTTTTCCCCTGTGTAAAGTGGCACAACTTTCAGCATGTCAACATAGAAAAAATTCCCCTTTGTAAATTGGCGCAACTTTTTAAATGTCAACATGACAAAAATTCCCCTTTGTAAAATGGCATAGCTTTTTTCACGTCGACCCAACAAAAATTCCCCTTTGTAAAATGGTGCAACTTTTTTCACGTCGACACAACAATTTCTCTCCATTGGCACAACTTTTAGCATGCCAACACGATAATTTCTCCCCATTGGCAAAACTTTCGGCATGTCGACACGACAATTTCTCCCCATTGGCGCAACTTTCGGCACATCGACAAAACAATTTCTCCCCATTGGCGCAACTTTCGGCACGTCAACATGATAATTTCTCCCCATTGGCACAACTTTCGGTACATCGACATGACAATTTCTCCCCATTGGCGTAACTTTCAGCACGTCGAAATGATAATTTCTCCCCATTGGCGTAACTTTCAGCACATCGAAATGAAAATTTCTCCCCATTAGTGTAACTTTTGGCACATCAACACGACAATTTCTCCCCATTGGCGTAACTTTTGGCACATCAACATGATAATTTCTCACCAAAGGAAAATGGCTAAAAATGGCTAAGTCTTAAAACAACTTGATTTTTCGAAAGGGATTTTTGGGCTATTATGAATGTTGTCAAACTTCCTTGGGGCAAAAACAAAATTTTTGGTATGGTTACCTACAAATTTCCCTTGTCAATTTTACAGTATAACAGCTAGCTCTTTCTGGGGACTATCATTGAGTGAAACTTAAGGGTAGAGAATCCCATATTTTCATATGCCTATCCATTGGGTTACAGAGAGTCAAAAACAAGGGTGACCAGAGGGTGAACAAAAGGAAAATAAAGGGAACACACAACAAACAAAAAGCAAACACACAACGAAAGTAAACTATACAAAGAAAAGAGGACGCTCTACTTCCTGAATATTATCAGGTGCTTCCCGCTATAGGGAAGCGGGAGCTCAGTTCCATCCAGATATGAGAGATAGAAACTATTCCCTCCATTGAGCTGCTTGATCTTGTATGGCCCTCTCCAAAGAGAGTCAAACTTCCTGTGAATATCTTTCGGTTCTCTTCGTTTGTCCCACAAAAGAACAAGATCTCCCACTTGGAAATCTCTTTGCTTAGCTTTCTTGTCGAACAGCCTCTTAACTTGATTCTGATGTTCATTGATCTTGTCAACCACTCTTACTCACTTTTATTCAAGTTCCATCAGGTACATGATCCTCTTTTCAAAAGAATTCTAAAAAGTTTCATCTTCAATTACTCAAGCTAAGCGCAGAGTAGGAAATTCTGTGGAAATAGGGATTTTAGCATCGATTCCATATAACACTTGAAAATGTGACATGTCGAGAGATCTCTTTGGAGTGATACAATCCACCCATAAGGCATCATACAGTGATTTGTGCCAGGAATGCTAGTTTTCGTCAACTAGCTTCCATATGATAGTCACCAGATTCTTGTTGTTGGATTTTACCTGACCATTTCCTTGAGGATAATAATTAGAAGCATGAGCCAACGTTATTCTGTATCCATAAAAAAAACCAATTACCTCCCGTGAAGAGAAGTTGGAAGTGTTTTCAGCAATGATTTTGTGTGGAATGCCAAATCTCATAATAATATTCTCTTTGATGAAGTTGCAAACAACTTCAGAAGTGGCATGCTTGACAGGTATGGCCTCCACCCATTTTGTGAAGTAATCCATTGCTGTTAGGAGGTAACTATGTCCAGCACTCAATTGAGGATTCAGTGCTCCAATGAAATCAATTCCCCGTTATCTGAATGGTTCATCAATGATGACGGGCCTAAGGGGAAATGTAGCCAGCTTTTGTTTGCCAACAAACTATTAGTAAAGTTCACATTTCGCTACCTAGGTGGTTGTATCCTGAAATAGCATTGGCCATTAGTACCTAGCCTAAATGATCTTATGTGCTTTCATGGATGAGGAGAAGTTACCACCACAGGCTGAGTTGTGAAAAGTCTTCAACAATTTTACCTGTTGTGGCTTATCAACACATCGTAGAAAAATGCCTTCAATTATGCGCTTGTATAATCCATAATCCCATATGACATATCTTACAGCTCTGAGCTTCACCGTTCACTTTTCCTTTGTGGTTAGGTGAGTTAGGCACTCGCTATAGGTGAGAAAGAACGTGATGTCAGAATACCATTCATCGTTGGTTGCGACAAATAGAACCATGGGAAAAGAATTTGCTTTCTCCAGTTCATTTTCTTCTCCATCAATGTGATCAACTTTCTCTTCAGGTACATTTGAATCTTTATTTTCAGCCATGAGCTGACATAGGCGCTTACCTCTTACCAACTTGGTTGGTTTGAATTCTAGATCATATTCTTGGACCTTTGCGATCCAATTCCCTCGTAAGCTCCCTAACTCCTGTTGAGTCAGGATATACTTAACAGCCATGTCAAGAACCAGCACTACTGGATGAGAATTCATAATATAGTAGCGAAAACTTTTGACTTCTTTTACCACGGAAAAGGCATGCTTTTACAATTGTGACATCTTCAGTTCATGAGGCTTGAGAGGAGAGATCATGAAAGCAATCAAGGATTCAATACCCTTGGATTTCTTTTGCATCAAGATAGCTGATACATAATGTGTAGATGCATAACTGTACATGATGATGTCTTAGTTAAAGTCAGGACACACTATAACATGAGCATGAGCGATGGAGGATTTTATGTCTTTGAATGATGCCATGCCTTCCTTACTCCATCAAAATTTTTGGGACCCTTTCATCATATTAGATATATGATGAGTCTTCTTAGCAAAATCAGGAACAATGCATCTAAGAAAATTTACCTTTCCAAAGAAAGAGTGAACACCAGTCTTTCTTGTAGTCAAAGTAAGGCTTTGAATAGCCTTGACCCTTTCAACATCTATCTTAGTTCCTTCTCTATTGATGACATGTCCTAGCAGCTTTCCCTCTGTGACCCCAAAAACTGACTTCTTGGGATTTAGTGAAATCTTGTGCTATTGGCATCTGATCAAGACTTTTTCCAAATGATCGTAGTGATCAATTCATCTTTTGGACAACATGGTTAGGTCATCTAGGTAAACTATGATGAATTTTCCCATCATACCTTTGAATGTAAAGTCCATTTCTCGTTGGAAGGTAGCACCGGCATTGATCAAAATGAACGACATTCTGCTATACGTGAAGGTACCCCAAGGAGTGGTGAACGTTTTTTTGAACTGATCTTCAGGCGTGACTTGAATCTAATTATAACCTGAAAAACCATCAAACATAGACAACATTTTTGAACTAGTTACTACCTATAGTACTTGATCCATTATCGATAGTGGATAGTTATCTTTTAAGGATGACTGGTTCAAGTTGTGAAAGTCCATGCATATGTGTATCTTGCCATTCTTCTTCCACATAGGAACAATATTTACAACCCAGGTACTGTGATGAATTAGAAAAATAATTCTTGCATCCAACATCTTCTGAATTTCAACCTAGATGGGACCTGAGATTTTGGGGTTGTAATGCCTTTGATTTTGACAGAAAGGCTTGACATCATCCTTGAGCGAAATGTCATGTTGAATGTTCTTTGGCTTGAAAGAATGTAGATTAGCATAAGACCATGCTAACACATCCATGTACTTTTTCAGGAACTTAACGAATTTTCACTTTTCCTCGGGTGTACAACACTTCCTAATATTCACGAAACGAGGATGTTCCGCAGTACCTGGATTGATGGATTTAGTTTCCAGAGAAGAGGAAGGATCATCCTGTCACTTTTTCTTGACAAATTGGTCATGATTATCAAATAATCATTATAAGGAAACCAAACCCTTCTGAATCTTATTTCCTTTGAGTTGTATCACTGCATATTTTGTAGATTCATGTGCTTGACTAGTGAGGGACTCACAACACACAGAAGTTGATCCGTCGAAATGAAGTTCTTTGAAATTGTCAATTTTCTCCAAAAAAGTGATAAGTTGGTTGTCATCATTGAACACTTTCTAGTGTTGTGAATTATCTAGTACACTTGGGCAAAAAACCACCTCAATGGTATATGCATCTATTTTTAACCCTGGGTGAGGGAGCATGAGAGAGGCTGAGATGGCCAATAAATTAGCCATGTCATTTTGGGGTCATGGAACTACTTTGATTGAGAAAGCATAAAAATCTTCGATGTTATCCCATACAGCATTACGGTAGTGTCTGAGCCAGTCATTCTTTACTTGATATATCCCTTTTACCTTATTAAAAATTAGCTCAGCATCACCTTGCACTTTTAGATTCTTGATTCACTTCTCTTTTGTAGCTTACATGCCAAGTAACAAGGATTCATACTCTGTAGTATTATTCTTATTGAAGAACTACAACTTGAAAGAAAAAGGGAAAATCTCCTCTTCATGAGATATTAGAATAGCCCCAACACCGCATTTGCTTATCACACAAGTAACATCAAACTACAACATCCATACTTTGTTAAGATCTTCTTTCTGAAAGAAAACATCCATTCTATTCGAGTCGGTGGATAGGAAGTAATTTCTCATCCCTGATGATTTGAAAATAATCTGAGCCTTAGGGTCATCAGAGTTGGTGACTAGATATTTCTTTTGTGATTCTGGTTCCAATGTCTGTATCACCCCTTTGATAAGAATCCTAACTTTGGACCAGTCCATATGAATTTCCCCACCAACTTCTTTACAAAATCTCCTTCCTAGAAATATTTCGTATGCTACTAGAATATCAACTATGAGAATAGTCCTTTTTACCCTTTTCTCAGGAAATGCCATGAATGTAAAACTATGCATCCTTGATCTGACCAATCAATGGTACCTATTTGGTTTCCATGGGAGTAGCATCTGCCAAAAATTTTAGTAAGTGTGAGGCCCAAAGCATGGGTGACCTTTGCTGGCATAACATTGTCAGAAGCTCTAAAATCAATTACATGGTTACTTAGTTTATGACCATTTATTAAGAGGGATAGGTAAAAAGGTTCAATTTTCCTTGGTGTGGAAGTCAAGGCAACGTTTACGTGAGACGTAGGAGGAATGGGAAGAATTCCTTTTGGGGAAATAGGAGGAGGGACGTCAGCCTAGCTTTGGATAAACTTAGTTAATCTTATAAGCTACTTTGGGTTAGGCTGAAGGTACTCAACTTCAGACATCTGGATCTTGGTCTTTTTGACATGATCAATTATATCGAATGTGACCAAGGGTTGAGCTAATGAAGGAATGAGTCCTTCATTTCACATTTGTAGAGGAGGATTATTGGTCTTTATGGGACTAGAGGAAGGCTGAATTGGAGGAGACATAGGAGGAAAAGCTTTCTGTACAAAAAATTTAACAGGAGGTTGGGTAGGAAAGGGATTACCTCTTTTAGTGATCGTTGGAGGAGGAGTTACCATAGCCATTTCCTTTTGTTTTTCAGTAGAAACCTTTTCTTCTTTTCCTTGCGAGGGAGTGAAAACTGTGTATGATTTTTCCACTCGCATACCCTTGGGTACCCTCCTCTTCATCAGATTCCTCATCTTCAAATTCCATATACCTAATAGTAGAGTTGCTAGTCGGTTCACTGACATCTTGGTCATCTTCACCTTACAACAAAGGTTCTTCGTAATTTGTATCATCTTCTTCAATTTCAACCAAAGCATTAACTAGAGGGGCTTCAATTTATAACCTTGGAGAAGCAATAGGTAAACGCAACCTTTGGGGGGCATTGTTGGGAGTGAATTTCCTCTGTGGGATATCCTAGTACGGAGTGGTAGACATTTTTTGATATAATTTCTTCTTTTATGAGAGAAATTCATTCGTTATCTTCTGGAATGTTGAATCTGATGAGGTAGCCTGAGAAGAAGTCGAAGCCTTTGATTTAGATGGCTCTCATCTTAACTAATTGGATATAAGAAGGTTGTCTTCTATCCGAATTTCCATAGCTTGAGCAAGGGCCAAGGTGGGGTATCTATTCCTGTAAAATTAAGAAACTTACTTTCAAACTCATGGTGTTCAAGAAGAAACACTTTTGATTCTCTAATGTCAGCATCATGGCAAGTGGCACACGGTTGATCAGTGAATTGAATCGGGTGATAAAATCGCACATAGTTTCATTGGTATCCTTCTTCATGTGAGTGATTTGTGATAATAACACAAACACGTATTCTGAAGGCTTATATTTGTCTTCAAATGCATTCTGTAATGTGGCCCAATTGGTGATGGATCTAACTGGTACATGTTGGAACCACTCTACTACAGGCCCTTGCAAGGTCTCTAGAAAGAGATGTACTTATACATCCTCATGAGTCACGTCCAATATGTTGCATGACATAATAAACGCATCTATATGTGTGTTCGTGCTTTAATTTTTACTCCCATCAAATTTTAGGAATTTTTTGTGATTTCCATGAGGGCGTGGGTTGACTGGATGTGACAGTGCTAGAGGACCCATGGCGTTTCCCTCGTGGTACAGGCAGATTTGCTGCCATTTGAAAAGCAGGAAAAAGAATGGTGAGTAGGGAGTGTGGTTACACTTAGTAATAAAACACTGCAAGTTGATGTCGAGGCACCCTGTGAAGTCTGAATCTTTCATGGAGGTGAGGCACTTCTTGCTGTTCAATCTGCTGAGCTCAGTGATGTGAATTGTGCTAGAGTGATACTAAAATTTTGCCTTCAAAGTAGATCAAAAATTGGATCAACTTCCCCATGAGCTCTTTTGCTATGAGTAAATGGCTGACCTGCCAGTGTACCCATTCAAATCTACAACAATTAGGAGCAGATTTACAAAAAAAATTGCTTATACTTGCTGATTTCCTGATTTTTCTAGCAAAAATCAGCAGCATGTACTTTTTTAAATATTTAATTTTATCCTTTTGATAATAACCGATTGTGGTTTTCTGACAATGATTAATAAGGATAAAAAGTGGGTCAATTAGTACAAAATTCTGAATACGTACATTAATATATCTTCTGTTACAAGAAAGCACAAAGTCTTTCTCTCCTCACTTCTCCTTTCATACAAAAAATGTCCACCTTTGAATACAACAAGTATTCTAGTATTTATAGAAGGAGAGAAGGAAAGAAGGCAAAAAACTAACCCACTATTTACAAAAGATCTTACAAGATATTTACAAAATATCTAAAAATTCAACAGTTGACTTTGGGCAAGTTTTTGGATTGCAACATCCCATGGTGCAACATGGATGATGTCATCATGTATGCCAACATGCTTTTTAAATATTTTACAAAAAGATCACTGGATCCCAGGAAGAAGAAGGAACTACTCCGCCCAATGGGAAAGGGTGCACTATTCTACATGTCAACACGATAATTTTTCCCCTTTGTAAAGTGGTACAACTTTCAGCATGTCAACACAGAAAAAATTCCCCTTTGTAAAGTGGCGCAAATTTTTGCATGTCGACACGACAAAAACTCCCCCTTTGTAAAATGGCACAAATTTTTACACGTCGACACAACAAAAATTCCCCTTTGTAAAATGGCACAACTTTTTGCACATTGACACAACAATTTCTCCCCATTGGCGCATCTTTCGGCACGTCAACATGACAATTTCTACCCATTGGCGCAACTTTCAGCATGTCAACATGACAATTTCTCCCCCATTGGCATAACTTTCAGCACGTCAACACGACAATTTCTCCCCATTGGCGCAACTTTCAACACATCGACACGATAATTTCTCCCCATTGGCACAACTTTCGGCATGTCAACACAACAATTGCTCCCCATTGGCATAACTTTCAGCATGTCGACATGACACTTTCTCCCCATTGGCGTAACTTTCGGCATGTCAACACGATAATTCCTCCCCATTGGCGCAACTTTCGACACATCGACACGACAATTTCTCCCCATTAGCGCAACTTTTGGCACGTGAACACGAAAATTTCTCCCCATTGGCACAACTTTCGACATGTCAACACAACAATTTCTCCCCATTGGTGCAACTTTCATCATGTCAACATGACAATTTCTCCCCAAAGGAAAATGGCTAAAAAATGGCTAAGTCTTAAAACAACTTGATTTTTCGAAAGGGAGTTTTGGGCTATTACGAACATTATCAAACTTCCTTGGTGCTAAAACAAAAAATTTGGTATGGTTACCTACAAATTTCCCTTGTCAATTTTGCAGGATAACAATCCTATTAAATTCTTATTCACTTACAGGCTCAATGTAGGGTACATCCTTCACATCATCCATGAGTATGAAAATGCACTCCTCCTTATTCTCAAAACTAATATATCTTTTTTTAAATTACATGTCATCATTGCTTTCATAAAACCAAGGACATCTAAGTAGTGTTGGGAAGTTATCTTCCTCAGGCAGCTCCAATACCTCAAAATCACCTATATATTTTTTCTCCTTGAACAGTGATTGAAGCATCCTTGAGTACACCAATGGGTATGGCCCTTGTTTTATTTTTCTTATACAACACTCTAGAAGTTGATTGTAATTGTGGTCTCCTCATCTAGTTCTAGTGATCCAAATTTACAACATTGACCTTTGTGCATGTTTCAATCAGAAAATTACTCACCATCCAACCATCTATCATTACATCCAGTGTAATTTCCTTTTCATAATTGTGGTCATGTGGTGATAAATTTGCATGAATTATCTGGTGTTCTCACTTATTTACAACATATGGTACCTTCTTGTGTAACCATTCTCCTAGTAAGGGTATGATATTCTCATATCACATCATCCTGTAAACATCTTTCAAATCATCTACATCCTTCTGTGGAACCTCATTGTTATTTTTTCATTCCCTTCCATGTGCCTATTCCTTCAAACACTAGATCTCACCTTGAAAATATATTATTAATCCCATGGTCTCTTGATAGACCTATTTTTGATGAGCCACATATGGATACTTAAAATGTATAATCTCCTCCCTCTTGATAAGGGGTTTCAATTTAAGAGGCTTGCGTGTACATGTTTCTTCTTTACATGTAGTGACTAACACTGGTTTTATTTCTAGATCAGCCATATTTTTAGGTGTCTATTTTTATTTCTTTGTGTGCTCTACCTTGATCTTTCCCGTTCCCTTGTCCTTTTAATTTTTACACGTGTGCATACAATTCCAAATAATCCTCAACCTTATGTGGCTTTCCACAGTAAGTGCATACTTGATTCATAGGACACTCACATTAGTAATGATATGGGGACCCACAAGTATAGCAAGTCCCTCGTGTGACCCTTCCTCTACCACCATGGCCTCTACTCCAATATCCATCTCAGAACCTACCATCTCCATTATTTTTTCCTTAATTAATATGAACTTCCTACACCTAAGAGATGCTGGCAATAGTGGTTTGTCACAATCAAGTATCGCATGCCTCAATAATATGTTCAATCAGACGGTAGCCAGTTGTATCATGGGTATGTGCATCACAAGTCTTGCATTACATAAAGACGTTCTTCATTGTTGTGCATTGTAAAAGGGGATAATTCTATACATCATGATTCTTGTGTAAAATATCACAAGACTGTAATAGTGTGTGTATATTCCTGCATGAATAACTATCCTTAGTATGCCCCTCTACTTCAAAATAATGTGCACCAAACTCCACTACATGTCTCATGTGCTGAATTGGTTGATAATTTCACTAACTATTTTTTCCATTTCTATAATTTGAGCTTCCAAGAAGGGGCTCACTCTAGTGTCTACGCTTCTGACTGCCTCAACACACAGAGTTGCTTCAAGTACCTCACGTGGATCTGTGTAAGTCTTATGTGAAAGTGCTCTCCTCAAAATGTGTGATTAAGCCTCCGACAAACCATTATGCATGTTGGCTTGCATGGATGTCATAACATACCTTAGACATAAGAGGTCTTGAATCACAGCATCATATTCTCAAACACTCTCAGTAGTGCCATGCTTAATATCCTTGAGCGCGCTTATGCTTTTACTGCTTGAACTCGGGATATAAAATTCTTTTAAGAAAACATCTCACAGTGTTGTATAATCTAAATAAGTCTGATAGGATCAAACTTCCTGTACTAGTTGTGCACGCGTCCCTTACAAACGTAGTTACAAATTGACTTACCTTCCGCTCTGAAGCTGTAATCCCCTTTGCACACTACAGTATCTCACACATATGCACGTGCTCAACAACATCTTCTATTCCTCTATACTCTGGAAGAGTGAAGTGACATCTCCATATAAATATTTTGGGGTTGGTGCGGACTAGACCCACCAGATCCAGAACTTGTATTTCCTCTTGTGTTGCCTCTACCCCCATATCCACTAGATTCGCCAAATCTCTAGCCACTTGATTCTCCAAATCCTCCCTCTATTACAAGAATTGGACTAGAAGGATGTATTGCCTTGTGTGTCCAACAGTTATGCTAAATTGAAACCCACAGTCTGTGAAGTTGTACTACTCCCAGATGTGAGTCCAAATTTTTACGCACTCGTGTTCTGTGTTGACAACGCGCCTGAAAAGGCACCTCTAACTGATACCTCCAAATAACAAAGAAGAAGTATGTCCTACCATATATATAATTTCTATTTTGATTTACTACTGAACTTGTTGATAAGCTAACTTTCTCCTCTCAACTAGATTCTACTGCCCACACTAGCTTACTGATTACTGACTGTCATAGAAATTGGAAAACTAAGCATAAGGGCTAGGTCGACAAGTAGATTTAAATGTGTGCTTGCGATCCATGTCGTCTCTACTCAGTGCACTCTCATCTAAGGTGGAAGAGGATTCCCTATCATGCTTTCCCAAATGGGGGAGTTCCATGATGCTCTAACTCCACTCATCCTCTATGTGAGCTCCAAATCCTTCATGAGCCATATCTCTCCATAACACCATTCATTCTGCAACTTCACGCTATTTCTCTAAATCCTTCTCGTGTGCCTCATTAAAATTAAGTCACCTTTCTTCTCTTTTCCTTTCTGTCGCTAGGTCCATCATCTTTTACCACATGTGCTCCTACCCCCCATGCGTGGTGGGGTTTAGTTAGCCATCGGATTTGCTTCCAGATCGCAAGGTTACAATTAATATTTTAATAGCCAAAGGAATACTACACAAATATGATTCTTTGGCTCCCAGTAAATACTGAAACTCAACAACCTCAGGACAAGAGTAAGTAGAAATTATGTACTCCAAAAAAATTAGCTATTCAAAACACCATGGAAGCAAGTATCCATAATGTGCATCAAATCAAATCAGCATCATAAAGAGATTGAAATTCTTCCTGCGTCTAAACAAATTGTGTGAAACCTCTAATTCCTTTTAGACGCATAAGCAACCAACCACTCATACAGTTCTATAGAAAAGATAACAAAGAAAGTCTCGTACAATGCATTATACAAATTTTGTCTCAACCCATGGAAGCCCGTGCATCAAACTCAGGTCCAATGCTAAATATCCAATGCTAAATCTACAAGCATATTCTTCTTCCAGATCTACTAATTGCACTCCTTAATGTTGAAAAACATGTAGTTGCAACTATGCAACAATAAACCTGACTACATTAACTTCCAAAATACATATGGGAAGCACAACAATATAAAATACAAATAAAGTGTTGAATTGTACACTACAACTATGTAATAAAAAAAAAAATTGGGCCTTAAAATGTGCCCATATATTAAACGTGCTATTACCTCATGAAATACTAATTACCTCAGGTAAAAATGTAAATACAATGCATAATTAACATAGTAAACTAAGTTTACCTAAACATTCCCCTACTTATATTTACATGCCTCAAGAGATGAGGAGAGGAATCTCTAAAAAACTGTAACTTGTCACGTGTAAGTGACTTTGTGAAGATATTCTGCTTGAGTTTGTTCAGTTGCTGGGGAAAAATCTGAAGTTGTATATGTTGTATTTCAAGACATGCTCGCATATGAAATGAGCATGTACCTCAATGTGCTTTCTTTCTCTTGTGAAGCATTGGATTGCAATTTTATTTGAGAACACCTTCATTGTCCACATACATAGTTTCTACTGTTTTTCCTGTGGTATTCCAATTCCGCATATGTGACATATCCCATATTTTGCACAAACATCTCCACCAATGAAGCAATATTAGCCTAGTTTCACTGTAAATAGCTCAAGAGCTGACAAAATAAAGTTAGATTTCTTGCTTCCTCATAATATCGGTCCAAATCCCAAGGGTAATGTCAAATCTTTAGAAGTGGATTTCCATAATGTCATCAATGATTACTGTATATGATCTGAGATTGAATATCCAGAAAGAAGAAGTTATCGTTCTTCTTGTATTCTAGACCAAGATCCATATGTAAAGATAGATATCTCAAGATTTTCTTTGTTGTTTTCCAATGACAAACTCTAGGTTCAGTCATGAACACTTAGAAAGATAGCCATGAATGTAAATATGATATTATTCTAGTATATGTTAGGTAAATGAGACTCCCAATCAACTATCAATAGAGAGTTGCATTTACCACAAGAGATGGATCTGAAAAAGACGAATTGCAGTCTCATCTCCATAGGTGTATAAAAGGTGTGCAAATCCATCATCCTAAATTTCTCAAGCATTGTTTTGGTATACTTACACAATTGAGATCTACAAATATGTGATTCACCTTCTTTCATACTTCCAATCTAAGAAAATAGTGCATGAACCTAAGATCTGTCATGTGCCTTTAATGATCGATTAAGACCATTCTTTGTTGCATAAATCATCTTCTAAAGATAACTGTCCGTAGATGAGTAGATCGTATTAATAGAAAAAAAATCAAAATATCCCCCTTACTTTTTGGTGTAGAGATTGGGATCATATGGATTTCTAATGAATAGCCATGTTGTAACGAGATGCTCATTAATCTTTGATGTACCAAGCTCGGGGTACGCCTTGACCCGTTAAGGCCATACAGTCATATTTCCTTTGAGTTTGCATACCTTTTTTTCTTCTCCAGGTACAACATAACCCTCAAGTTGAGTCCCTATAGACTTATTATTATAGATCTTCATTCATACTTTCACTTTTCACATCCATTTGATGGAATTTCCAACCAAACTGAGCAGCTAGAGCAAAGATCATCCTGATCATTTTGATCTTAGTTGTGGGAGAAAATGTCTCCTCATAGTTATGTCTTCCTTTTGTGCATACCCCTTTGCTACCAGTCTCATTTTATACTTGTCTATGGTCCCATCAGCTTTGTACTTTATTTTGAATATCCATCTACAACCAATGGGTTTCTTCTCTTGTGGAAGATTGACAAGTTACCAAGTGTTATTTTTCATCATTGAACTGATACTCAACATCCATGGCATCTTTCCAAGATTTCAACTGTAGGGATTCCTGGACTAGTAGATGGCTCAACAGATTCAACAACTCTACTCATCAAATTAAAAGTTTACTTCTTCTTGTGCTTTACTGTGAGTCCGTGGTCATCGGTGGATGTATCTGGTGGAGCATCCAATTTTGCATCTCATATCATGTTAGTATACCACTTGGGCATACGCTATACTGCTCCCATGGGTCGTGGTCTATTTGATCATCACCATCATCCCCATCATCACTGTCATCATCAGTGGAAACATTATCACTTTAATTTTTACAATAGGTGAAATATCTACATCAGGTGAGTCTGGAGAGGAGTCTCACCTTCCTTTTTCTCAAAGAACTCAACATCTCTTTTGGTGTAGAATTTCCTGGTCTTTGGATCCATCAATTTGTACCCAAGAGCCTCTTCACTATAGCCAATGAAGATGAGTTTCTTTGACTTCATATCCAACTTCTTTCTGTTCTTCTTGGGTATGTGCATACTAGCTTTGCACCAAATACTCTGAGGTGTGCAACGGATGGCTTCTGCTTTGACCATGCTTCATGTGGTGTCACTCCATCAAGAGCAACTGTGGGCACTCTATTCAAACAAATAAATTGTTTATCCTTTGATGCTTCTTCCCAAAATTTCCTCGCTAGTCCAGAATCATCGATCATGCAACACACCATTTCCATGATAGTATGGTTTCTTTATCTCAATAACACCATTATGTTGCGGTGTGTGTGGAGGAGGCATCTGTCAATGAATCCCATGAGCTTGAAGGTAGGATTTGAACTCATTACTGTTGAATTCCCCCTTAATCTAATTAGAGAGATATGATATTTCGACCAGTCTCATTCTCTATAGCCACTTTGAACTTTCTTGAATTTCTCAAAAGCTTCACTTTTCTTATGAAGACAAAATATCCACATTTTCCTTGAATAATCATCAACACAAAGCATGACATATTGGAATCCAGAATGACTAATTGCATCAAACCACAAAGATCGATATGAACCAAATCAAGCTTACCATAAAGCTCGATAAGTACTCTTCTGGAATGAAGCTTTATGTTTTTTGCCTGTTAAGTAAGTTAGAACACTTATTTGTATCCTTCTGGAGAGATGGTAAGGAAGCCTCTCACCATGTTGTACCAGTGAAGTGTTTCGAGATACTTGAAACTGAAGTGACCAAGCCCTGAATGCCACAACTATCCTGATGAAGAATTCTTAGCCACAAGTTTTGATCATCTCTAGTGGATAAAGTCAAGTTGGTAACATACATCCCGCATTGAAGAATTTTGCAACAATTTTTGAGCCTCTTGATTGGTTCTCAAATTATTCCATACTTTCTTGGCTGGGATGCATATCAAATTCAATCTTCAGGTTGTGATTAGAAGCTAACTGAACTGATAGTAGATTTTTTGTTAACCCATGGACATATAATACATGTAATATCTACAATTTGTGAACCAAGAGGTAGAGATCTGTTCCCGATCCCCTGTACTGTATAAGAAGAATCATCAACTAATGAAACATATTTTCAAAATCAAGGTGTGTCCCTCATTGTAGTAAACCAATCTAGTCTCATGTGTCAAGTGGCTCATACATACCAAAGTATCTCCACTAGATGATGTGGATGGTTCACTGAAAAAATGAACTTAGTGTCAAGAGTCCTCATTTTCTAAATGTTCTTCTTGCTCAACTATATTGCCTTCTTGATGGGGTTTCCTGTGTCTAGTTCCCCTTTTTCTACCCTTGATTGTAGTGTGAACCTTTCCCTTATGACGCATTTTGATTTGAGGTCCAGAATTACTTGATGAAACTTTTTGTATGTATTGTACCAACAATCTTTCACATCATGTCCTACGTGGTACCAATATAGACACTTGTTTTTGTTCTTGTTCTTGTCCCCATGCTGTTGTTGATGTTGTTTTTGGGAATTTTGAAAGGAATGATATTTTCCTTACGCTTTTCCTTTTCCTTTGCTTATGACTCGAATAATATATCAGTCCTCTTCATCATCTTATGTCATGTAAAATGCATTCTTCTTGTTGCAATAGATTCACTAACTTGTGCACTGTTTGATCTGAAAATTTTAGTGTTCTCCACAAAAATGCGATATGAAGGAGGGAGCGCTCTCAGAACAATGGGAACAAGCTGTGTTAGTGACCTCCTCTCCAAGGCTAGAAGTGAAGCCCTCAATCTGTAAGCTCTTCTAAAAAAAGCTTATACTTTCTCATTTTGTTTGAATTTCAGTATGTAATCTCATGAGTCTGCAAATTCCAAATTGTGTTCATATTTTTGCCTCATAAACTTTGCTCAACTTATCCGATGCAATTCTTTGGTTGAATATGGCAATCTCAAATGTGGGGTTCACACTTCATCAATTGACACTGCATAAAAATTGAATGACAAGTGAATTTGTTTGTTCTGATTGGCCTAGTCAAATTGTCATTGTTGGAGCTGCATCATCTAGTGATCTCAGTTGAAAACCATTCACAACAAGCCATATCTCAAAACTCAAGTTGTGTTTTGATCTTAGTCTTCCATGGAACATAGTTATCTCCTCTTAAGTTGTGAGTCTAGAAGAAAGAACTTAGGAGCGTTGGTGCCCATTTTTGAATTCACTAACAAAGGGTAAGGCTCTTATCACTCCAGGTAGGGGGTCTCCCAATCTATATACTTATCAGAGTCCAATATACCGAACCTTTTTATATACGTGCCCTTTCGATAGACATTTCGGTACGTGGAATCTAATTGTTTGACCTTTCAATATACTCGGTGGCAAGTTAAAAAGCCATTAAGGTACGTCAAACCCAAATCCACATATGTGGTACCAAGACAATACTGAAAGGGGTCTGTGTGATTATTGACACTAGCTCAAAGAAATATCCTCATACGTGGGTGTAAGCTTTGTTATATACTCACATAATTAAATGTTGATTTAAGTCCTGAAATCGTTCAAAGCTGGATGAGATGGCTCAAAGTGTGTGCATTGTGTCTTTATTATTCCACTGTAATTTATAGGGTAGATGCACAGATGATGTTGTTATAACTATATTAGGCTTTAAGTATAGTCCTTTCGCGATGATCTTACCTTAAGTGCTTTTGCAGAGGCACTGTATTATTTGTCTGCCGCTATGAAAGATCTTGTTTCTTTCACTTTTTCTTTGTAATGTTATTGTTGGCCGTTGATGTGTATTTATTTTTGTTGGGTCCTTTTGGATGGCTTGGTCAATTGAAATGGGTACGTGATCCGCTTTGAAATTTTTTTTGATTAGTTGTATTATAATGCAGGTCATAGGGCTCAACCACTAGTGGATACAGGGGACTCGGCTCTTTTGGAGAGGGCTCATTCGTTGTGCATATAAGGTGGATTGGAGTAGGAGCTCTATCTCCAACTCGTTTGATGTGTAAGACCCAACCAGCTAGCTCATTTGAAGACTTCAAAACAAACCCAATATTAATACTTTGGCAGAACTTGACCTGGGCTCCAAACATGGGAAACAATGGTGCTCGATTGTTCAAAACATGATGAAGTCATTGGCTGTGGGCGCTCGAAGATCGAATCAGTTTGATTCAATGAAACTTAAATGGATCGAATGCAACTCAACCTTTAACCTATCAGCTCATCATTAGGCTCGGTAGGAGCTTGGTTCAGGAACTCAATGCTATGCACACTCCTCAAAGCTTAGTAATACTACTAACTGTAGCAGTTACTAAATGTACCTCTAAATTAGAGGGAAAACCCCTAATGGGCAAAATTTATTTTTTTGTGTTTTGAATTTGAATTTTGATAGTTTTTAATGACAATGGCTCCCAGAATTTTTTTTTTCGGGTTCAATAGGCACCAGTACAAAAAAATTACTTTTCAAACTCCTAAAGACTGAACATAAGGTTGTGGAGATGTAGGGATGGGGCTGGGAAGTTGTAGGAGGCTGCACAGGCTCTCCAAATTTTGTAGATGCTTGTCCAAGCTCCTCTATCTCTTCTGCACTCTGTCTACACACCTTCTCATCTCACAAGATCTCCTATCTAGCTCTGACACAAAATCTAGAAGAGGGGAGGAAGCCTCGTAATTTTATTAATATGCAATAAAAATAGGTATAATAGAAATGGCTGAAATATTTATAGATATTGCACATCCATATGCTGACAAACATGTAGATGTAACTATGCAACAACCTGATTATAGTAGCTTCCAAAATACATCTGGGAAGCACAAAGATATAAAATACAAACAAATATAATCAGTTACAACTATGTAATAATTAAACCTACTTGAATACAATATGAAAAATATGGTTATAATATCATAACCATATAACAATACAACAACTAATTATCTCAGTGAAATACTAATTACCTAAGGTAAAAAAATGTAAATACAATGCATAATTAACCTAGTAAACTAAGTTTACCCTAACATTATTTTTCACCCACTTTTACGCGTTAAAGTTAGATCCAGTGCTATATCTCTATGAAAAAGCATTTTTTATCATCGTAAATTCAGTTCTTAATATTCTCTAAAGACAGTCAAAATGCCATCTACATGCAACATCCTAGTAGAAAAATTGAAAAGAGCTCCCAACAATGAAACAAAAGTGTAGTCTCTTTTTCCCCAAGTAGTTATACACACTGGCACTTCATCCATAAAAGTCTTAAAAATCTCACCCAAAGCACGCATAGCTCCTAATTGCCTCCTTTTTTATTCTTACCAAGATGTTAGCATACATGTTTGTTAACCATTCATCCATTCAATCATAATGACCAAGAAGATACATCATAGTATAGTAAGGTGGAAACACATATAATAAGCAAATCAATCCACATACACCACAATTAGCACCACTTAAATAGCCAAAATACCATACTCAGATGTAGTCACTTTGGTAACCTATACATAATTATCCATTGCAAACCCTAATAAATTATATAACATAGAATCTAAATACATTACAATCCATTACATCAATGTGTTGAACTTGCGTGCACTCATATAGACTCAATAACACACCAACATTAATATTTCTTATTCTCTGCACTAATTAGTCTCTTCACTCTCTCTTCCAACTCTAAAACTCTAGGACTAGTCTCAATAAAGAATCATTGCCTATATTTATAGGGTGGGGACTTTACCTTCACCACTTTCTTGCACATTCCTAATAATAGGCGTGTTTATAATAGCCTGCACTCTTTTTCTACAACCTATGCTAATAATAGGTTAAGATAAATATACAACATATCTTGCATGCTTTAATTCTATTATCAACTCGGTTTATGCGTGGTATTTATCCTTCTCTGTATGTTATTTTCCTAATTATAGATCTTTTTTGTGCATCTTAGCCCACCCTTCTTTTATCCATTTTTATACTTTGCTTGGATGCTACTCCTAACTACGATTTTTTATTTTTAGCTACATTCTAGAAAATTGGCTAAGTCCCAATTCTCGTCTATTCATGTGTGAACCTTCGCATGCTTACCCTTCTTGCATGTGTGTGCCCCTTCATGCACCCCTTGTATGTGGTCCTTAACCTCTGCATGTGGCTATTATTGATCCATTCTCTCTCCTCAAAATTGGTGAAGAATCCTTATCCTCTCCCTTAGACAAATTACTTGTTTGATCAAACATGGGGAGCCAAGGTATTCTCTAAGATTGATCTAAAGTTGAGATACCATTGGATTTGGATTCCAGAGGTTGAAATCCATAAGGTATTCTTTCAGATTCATTATGGGTACTGTGAGTTCATGGTGGTTCCCTTTGGGTTGACTAATGTGTTAATAGTGTTTATGAGCCTCATGAATGGGGTTTTCAAGACCTTTTTGGATCAATTTTTCATTTTTTATAAATGATATTTTTATTTACTCCCGCTTAGTGGAGAAACACTAGGATAATTTTAGAAAGGTATTGTAGGTTTTGAGGGAACAAGGGATTTTTTAGGTTCTTGAAAAAGTGTTCCTTTTTCCAAACAGAGATTTATTTTTTGGGTCACATCATCAAAGGAGAGGGTATCCATGTAGATCCCTAAAATATTCTATATATTCTTGATTGGACATCCCCCACCACAATGATAGAGTTTTGGAGTTTCATGGATTATTACTTCCCTTTAGCGCAAAGTGAATAAATTCATTTGGTTAGAGAACTGCAATTAGGCATTTCAATTTCTCAAGGATTGTTTGACATTTACATTTATCCTTACAGTCCTATATTCTTTGGCATATTTTTTGGTTTTCACTAATGCTTCAATATATGGATTAGGCAGGTTCTCATACAAGAGCATTGTTTTATTACTTTTTATTCCCACAAGCTCAAGGATTGTGAGATTAATTACCATACCCATAATCGTGAGATTCCAACAATGGTGTATTCCTTATTCCATTGGAGGCACTTCCTTTTGGGAAGGCTATTTGTTCTGAGGATAAATCATTTTAATTTGCAACATATCTTTTTGTAGCCCAATCTTAACACCCAAAAATGGTGTTGGATGGAGTTCCTTTGTGAGTACAATATGGATATTTAATATTTAAAAGGAAATGAAAATGTTATCATAGATTCCTTGAGTAGCCGATGACATGAGATTTCTTCCTTGAATTTTTGGTCATACCTTTGGAATAAGATACTTTTTTATCCACTAAGTGACCAATTCTATGAGGGTTTCAGATGAGTAGTGCAGTCACATAGGCCCTTAGAGGGCAAGTATGTTGGTTGAACTTTTCAGTTTTATGGTCTTCTCTGATATTAAAGGTGCATTTGTGTACATAGAGTAGGGAATTTATGTAGTTTTGTTCTTTATGAGGCACATTGATCCCATTATATGACTCATCCTGGGGTAAAGAATATGCATGAAGACTTGAGATAGATTTACTTTTTTCCAAGGTTAGGTTGTGACATTGCAGATTTTGTAGCGCATTTTATAGAATGTTAGAGGGTAAATGTGAAGCATTCTCACCCCATAGGTCTTCTCTATCCTCATGACATTTCAGAGTGAAAGTAGGATGTGGTTTCCATAGATTTAATATTTGGTCTTCCTAATTCATCGTATCATCATAACGCCATCATGGTGACAGTGGACAAGTTGACCAAGGTTTCCTACTTTTATCCTATGAAGTCACTTATAATGTTATCACCATTGCACATGTTTTTTTTATGACATTGTTTGATTATGTGGGATTGAAAGCAAAATCGTTCATGATTAAGACACCATATCTACTCTAGAATTTTGGAAATATTTTCAGTCAAATTTGGGCACCCAAAAGAATTTGTTCTCTACTTATCACCCTCAAACAGATGGTCAGATAGAGAGGTTGAACCAGGTCCTTAAGGATATGTTGACGATTTATGTCATGGATAAGCATAAGAAGTGGAATCATTACATATACCTTTTCAATTTTTCATATAACAACATTTTCCATATCTATGTTGGAATGACACCTTATCAAGTGTTACATGGGAGACCTTAGAAGACACCTTTGAGCTAGGACAGGTTAGATGATAGGATTGTTCATGGTCTGGCTTATCTTTAGGACAAGGAGTAGTAGGTTATCCTCATTAAACAGTGCTTAGAGAAGGCTCATGCATGCCAAAAGGGGTATGTTGACACGAAGAGGGTTGAATGTCACTTCATAGTGGGTGATAAGGTATTTTTGAGATTATGTTTATAAAAGAGTCCAATCTATTATGGAAACGAATATAAGTCATCCCCTCATTTTGTTGGACCTTTTGATATCTTGAAGGTTAGTGGTCATGTTGCTTACTTCTTAGCTCTGCCACCACACATATCCTATGCCCATGATGTGTTCCATGTTTCTATGTTATGGAGGTATGTACCTGACATCTCTCATGTTTTGAATTGGTTGACCTTGTAGGTGGAGACCAAAGAACAGTGGACTTTGGAGCCTATACACATTCTAGAGCACAAGAGGTTGGCCTTTTGTGGGAAATAATTGGACCAGGTTATGGTTCATTGGGACATATATGGTGAGATAGAAGCTACCTAAGAGGATGTGACACCTTTTAGGGCCTGATATCCTTACATCTTTGATTGACTTCCCAAAGGAATTCAATTCCTAGGAGAGAGGGATGTAGTTCCCACCTATTTTTCATTTTGTTTTGGACTAGGTTGTCTCATTATATCATTGTGTTATTTTTGGATGGAGACATTGGATATGGTTCTACTATCATTATTATTGCTAGCGTTGTTACATTATATGGATTAGATTAACAGTTATTTCAATTACTCACTTTTAAGAGGTTATTGATGGGGTATGTGATGCCTATATATATATTGATAATTTTATGGGTACCAATATGATTTCATGATTTTTTTGGAATGTGATCTCTTTGTTTTCTTATGTATAAATCTCGGATGTATTTTCATAATCTATTCTTGATACATTGGATGGTTAATCATACTATGATTTACTAGTTTTAGCTAGTTGTTGACTTTGTTTGGAGACAATAGATGATGGCAGTTATCATGATGATGAGTGGTAGAATTAGAGGTCAAACAAAATCCTTCATAGAGAGGGTATGTGGTGAGACAAAGTATGGTTTAGGGAAATGAAGCGTTACTCTATGTGTTTTCCTTATAGAGATAATTGTGACAACCTAATGCATTTTATCTCTTCCATCCATGTGTTTTCCTTACCAAATAGAATGCTTTCAAGTGGTATTTTGATGAATGTCCACTATGGTATTTTTGGTGACATTTTCAAAGTTGTTTGCAACCAAATAAACACACACTTATATCTCAATATTTTATTATATGTCAGGGTAATCTAGTCTTTTCATTTCCTTTGATTTTTTTCATTTATATATTTCTAAATGCGGTGGTATAGATGGATCTGATCTTTTATTTCATGCATTTATTTTATTTTCATTCATAAATTTTAGGATATGATGCATTTATTTTTGTTGGTAAAATAAGTTTCTTGTTTAAGACTTGGTATGTAAAAATTTAATTATTTTGTGTATACACATAATTTTTTCTATTTGTTAACCATTTTTTAGTTTAAGGGTTGTTGAGTCACTCTCCTCCTAAGTGGATACCTTACAGGACCTTCCGGGATCTTGGGGTGTGGTCGAACTTGTTCATGTGGGCTAGACCACAACATTTGAGAGAGATAAATATTATCTCATAGTTCCATTACCCTTACCTCATTTCTTCCCTTTGATCACACATTGTATTCACCATGTCTATTTACCACCATTATATTCAATTAATCTCATTCATTTATGATCTTTTCACTACTTTTGGTCCATTTTTACCCTTTTCATAACTCTATTATGTCTTTGTCTTCCATTTCCCATTTCTTTACACATCGGATCTTAGAATTTACCCAAAAGTAGACACCATCAACCATGTGTATATATACATACATATATATGTGTGTGTGTGTGTGTATACACACACACACACACATATATATACATGCATACATACATACATACATACATACATACATACATACATATATATATATATATATATATATATATATATATATATATATATATATATATATATATATATATATGTATGTATGTATGTATGTATGTATGTATGTATGTATATACATATATTCATTACTAACACCATCAACCATGGTATATGGAAATCAATGTTTTAGGATTGATAACATAGACCATGGTTGATGTTTTTGGGAATTTATATTGTTTCACATTGTTGTTTTGTCATCATCATCATTCATTTTCACTTGTATACTTCACATCTTTACATTAACTCACACTTATTTGTGGGAATTAAGGTCTTTGAACTTTCCCTCTTTCATTTGGGCCACCATATAGAGTTAGGACTTGAGATATTATTTTTGATACTTCCCTTATCCACCCATAGAGATTCTCTTAGTGATGTTGTCTTTGGGGATGATTATACATCAACGACCACAATGTAGGTAGGTATTTCTAACCCTCTTTGTCCTTTTATTATGATTATTATTGTGTGGATTATTTATCATTCATCTCTATAGACTATAGTATATTTATGTTTACTTTAATCCATCACATTTTCATATTATATTACACCCCTTAGTTTTATCCATCTTTTCATTATTCTTATTTTTAATCCTAGTAGGAAACATATATGTATTCTATTAGGTATAGGCCTTAGATATCTATAGCTATAATAGGGTTAGAGTCACTATCCTCTATAATTATGACACTAGCACTCCTCAAGCACATTTATATCTACATCGTGTTTCCATGCTTAGATCAGATCCTTACATCCGAGAACCCAAATAAGAACCTATATTTTCCTTGTCATACATTTTATTGATATTTTTTTCTTGATATGCCTATAAAACAATTCAAATTTTAAGATATTTACTTGTAATGATATATTCAATGTGGTCTTGGTAATATAGTAGGGGAATTTATTCACTTTCTTTTGAAATTGATACTAATATTTATTTATCATCCCACTCTAGAAAAGAAGGGGAAGAAGACGATGAGAACTTTCTTTTCTCTTTAATATTATTACCTCCATGTTTATAGATTATTTCATAATCACCATTATCCTAACAACCTACAAAATTGGTGGCATATTCCCCGCATATTAGTTTGGACAAGCAATCATAGCTATACAAAGATAAATCAACCATAATATATGAAGAACCCACTAAATAACACAATTTTTTTACTACAATTCATCTAACAACAATTCAAGGATTGTAACATGGTTTTAAGTATTATTGTTAATCACAAACAAATAAGAAATCCTTATTGAAGCCAATATCAAAAAATATTTTCTTTAATTTGAGAAGAAAAAAGTTAAGATTGAGTTCACTTCTTATTATTTATTCTCACTACACATGGATTGGTAACTATAACTGTGTTTGTGACTTCTATGGTTGGTCTAATTTATTTGGCAATACTATAGTTTAATTGGGGTTCTAAATAAAATTATACCTAATTAATTGGTATCTTGTCTCCTCACTAAATTTAGTGATGATAACAATTAAGATAATTTTTGTCTAGTTTAATATTTTATTGACTTTTGATTATTGATTTTTTGACACATGCGTTGATTTATGATCAATATACCTTTTCTTATTTGATGTGTTTTTGTATTCACCTTCTATTTTCTAAAATTTGTATTTATTCATAAAATTCGGAAGATTTTAAAATTAATAAAACCAAAATTGATTTCCTTATGGCCTTTGAAGATTAATGTTTAAGTGTTAAGTGTACATATGTTTAAACAACCTCATGACTACCATTTATATGTTTACATATTAATATGTTTTTTGGGGATATGTGTTTATGTAGTATTTAAGAGATGGTGGATGAGATATTTAAGAGATGGTGGATGATATATTTGAGCTACTAGGTGCTTTCAATAAGATGAGAATCTCCCTTTATTTTCTTGTTAGATCCATTTTGCATCCACTCATGTTACGCACGCCTCATGTTAAGCATGAGGCATTATTTGAAAGATAATCCAAGATATGAATTCCACGGGAGATTCACTATGTAAAATTATAGTCTCTCACGTGCATTCGTAGGATACTAAATTATACCCATATCCCAAATCTAGTTCTCAATATTCAATTAAAAATACCCCCTTCCAATATAACTTTTCAATTATAGAATACCCCTTATTTTACAATATATGAAAACTACTCATTTCCACTTTGACAATTTTATACCTTTTTTATTTCCATGTCTTGGATTCAATATCTTATAATTTAACAAAATATTATTATATTTTCTCTTAAAACCATGATGAAATTCATGTTAGATGTGAATAGTACAAACCCTAAATTTTTTTTTAAATGTCTCACTTCCTTTATTTTCTATCTATACTGTCACACTAATAAAAAAAATTATAGTAACGTGAAGGGTCGTGAGTTGTTGCATTATTATCAGTTAAATTTATTGATTTCAATGAAACCTATTATTCTATTAAATTAAAATATAATGACAAAATATACTTTAGCATTGATATTATGAAAGATATTCCAACTATTGAGAGTTATGTAGTGTTTTTACTCTGGAAAAATAAGTTTTATCTCTCAAAAACACATTTTTTTTTATGAAGGGCAAATAGTTTTAAAGGGACTATACCCTATATACAAAAGGGCTCAAAATCCAGATACCAGAAGTGGGAGAAACAGCCCAGAGAAGGGAAAAACAACCAACCTCAGAGGGCTCATCAGCCAGATAAAACAACATATTAATAAAAAGGATCCAGTCGTACAATGATCCAAAAAATAGTAGAAGAGATAAAAAACAAACAATATATATCTATCATAGAATATCTCCACCAAAAAACAGCTCCAGATCCACCATTCAAATATACATTGTTGCTTGAAAGAACACACAATTAAAATGACATGAAAACAATGAAAATGATATGAATTTAAGGATTTCTAATTTTCCCCATGAATACTCCTTCCTCATCCCTACCACTCCACATATCATGTATATAACTAATTTTTTAATCCTAACCTTACATAATTGTTACTAACAATTTCCTTTGTGTAGGTAAGGGTCACTGATACATCTATTTCTTCAGCAGTTGCCTTAACGGGCCTTCTAGGAATGGGTTATTACTATACATATGGTCATTATGGGTTAAAGACAGTACACAAATATATTATCACTATGTAGTTATAGCTTTGTTTATCCTTTTCTTTCTATGTTTCACACACTAGCACTTCTGACACATACTTGCATTTGAATCCATCATTTACACCTTTGACGCCTATTTTTTCTTGATCCATGACACATTACACTCCTTTTGACATTAGGTTACCCTTGTCTAACACTCTTGCATGTGGGTGATGATTTCAATGTTAGGTTTTCCTCTGATTGATGCCATCACCCACGATTGATGCCATTAGGTATATATGTAAAACATACCTAGACATTTTTTAAAATGGAGGAAGAAACATTGAACAACTGGCCATCTATTCTACTCTTTTATGTCAACTTTGCATCTTCTCTCTTTTCCCTTGGTTTATTTTACATTTGATTTGTATTGGACATTGTGCTATATTGTTGGATTGATTTTATTATTGGGCCATCTATAGTGATTTTAGGACAGGAATGGTGTTCCCCATCTCTAACCATAAATATTCTCTCTTGGTTTAATACTTCTCTAGAGAAATAGATACATCAATGAACACCCCACAGGTAATTTCTCTAACTCTATTTATCTTTTTTCATATATTAATTGACTTCATTTCTCATTGTTTTATGTTAGATTAGTGTGTAGACACCAAAATTGGGTCACACTCCCCTTGGTTCCTTTTCGAATAGCCAAATTAAACACATTGACCTAGACATGACCCTTATCCCCCACAATAATTTTAATTTAATTATTCACAATTAAATTAATACTCATCCTTACTTCATTCATTATTTAATTACCTCAATTAAAACCAATTTCCACCTCACCTAGACACCTCGCCATAGAAATATTCATCACATGTTTCCTTAACTA
This sequence comes from Taxus chinensis, assembly GCA_019776745.2. NCBI lineage: Eukaryota > Viridiplantae > Streptophyta > Pinopsida > Cupressales > Taxaceae > Taxus > Taxus chinensis. The sequence goes on from CM034151.1 coordinate 705,244,763, forward strand.
ACTAAGACTAATCCCTACTTACCTTAATGAACTAAGGCTTAGTACAACCCTAAAAGTACATGCCTATTCTCCCTCTAACTATATTCATGTGTATCTAAGTGCAACATTCCACTTAGACCCGGCACAAAATGAGAAAAATTTAGAAGAGGATAGCCAAGATATGTTATTTTAGGCAACCTAGGATATCCCACCTTAACTGATTTCGGTCAACCTGAAACCAACACCGGTAATCCTAAACCATCATCAGTTACCATATAACCATTTTGGTAAGCTTGTTGTAGAGGTTAGACAGATTCTTGAGTTTTAGAGCAAAGGAGATCTGCATGCAAGTAAGAACCAAAGCTCTTTTGTACATCTAGCCATCCATAACTAGCATAGTCATTGATTAGAAGTTATTTGCATTCACATGAGCACTCTGGGAAGCACTACCATGACACTGGTCACCATTTCACCAATGAAACATCACCACCACCCATCCATTGAACCTACACAGTAGTAAGTGTGTCTCTAACCTACACCTTTTCATTTCCATTCCATTTATAAATTTCTTCAACTTTGTTTATCAATCATCAGTTATATTTTCACCCCACTGCTATTTCCTTCCTATGAACCTGACAATTCCCATCACTCATAACCCTTTTAATCACCTCTGTCTACCCCTGAGTACCTCTGAATATTCCCAACATATCCCCAGACCTAACCAACTCCTCACCATAATTGATTCAGTCTCAGACAAATCCCAAAAACCATGAACTATTGAGTTATTACCAGCCCATAGTAATCGTCATCGATTCTTACTAAACTGTCATCGGTCATACCAAACTGACATCAGTCTCTGTATTTGGCAATCCTGCTAATACCAGATCCCAATAACCCTTTTCCAAGTGACCCAAGTGACCCAGAATATGACCCTGACTTGTTCCAGCACCTTAATCATTTACCTCATTTCCATATCTAATCATATCCTAGCCTATTATGTTAGATTTTTTTGTTATATTTGGATGAGATACCTAAATCATATCAACTACAATAGGATTTTATTTACTTACATTATTTCTTACATTAAATTGTATTAACTAGTGGGTTGAATACCACCGAGGAAGTATCACAATTCCTAGATCTAGTACACGCAAGGCATCCCAATGACATATATTATTTAAGCCTCTTTTTGTGTTCTTGTTCTGTATTTAAAGTAGTTCTTCCTAGCCAAAAGGAAGCTCTCGCAGTCAGCATTGGATTAAGAAGTCAGAATGAGTGCAACAGGTATTCCTCCTTGGCCCACACCCTTATTTGCTTTTTCTAAAAACTTAAAGAAAATGGTGAAACATTTTAGCGCGCCCAGTGGGACCCATTTGGGGTTCCTTGCATTTTATTCATTCCTAGGTGAAATTTGTGTGTTTGTTTCCATTTTGAAAAGCTTAAACATTAATTTTCCTCTGTGGAATCTTCCTCTCTTTCTATTGTCTAAATGAAATTGTGTTTTTGGTGCTATAAAAATAATACTTCTTTTCTTTCATTAGTATTGCATTAGTGAAAGAGAATTCCTCTTCCTATTCATTACTTGTTACATCGAATAACACGCTTTGATTTGGGATTAAAACACTTGCATCACATTCTGGTTAATTACATCTTAGCTCACATTAAAATGATGGCTACCTATATGCTGGCAGTCCTGCGTAGCTAATGGTTGACATAACTGAATCGAAGAAGAGTACATTATTTTTTCTCTCTTTGCCAAACTACATAAATTGGAATATATTCATCTTCTTAAACAACATCCCACCTATAAGAAGCTTTCATTGATCACACGATTAGAGTATTGATAATGGGCACTATTATCCATATTTTCCCCCCACGATCCTGTATAGAAAGAACTTGAGAAATCAAACTTGGATCTTGCAAACAAGTTGCAAAAAGACTCAACAATGGAGTGGCAGTGGCTGAGAAAGACTAAATGACCCTATGTAAGAAGAAATGGCTCTGTCAAGCCATTTCTATGTCTTAAATCCATTTAACAAGCTATAGGTGGGCTCAGAAATAGAATAGCATTGTCAGAGGAGGAAATAGTGTTAAAGAGGCTAGATGCAAGAAAAAGAAGAAACGGTGAAGATTCGAAGTCTTTGGGCTCGAAATATTTCACAAAAGAGTCCAAAATTGACTAAGTATGGAGGAGCCAGCAGAGAGAGCCACGTGTCAGCATAGTGCTTCTCCAAAGATGAATCCAAAAAGGGACGCTCAAACAAGCGTCATGTCCCCACGTGTCCCAGGCTGAAACGGAGGAAGGGTCAAATGGTCAACAGAGTCCAAAGGTGGATAGGGTGGGCCTCAAAATTCTCTAAGTATAAGAGTTCAAGTGGAGGCCACCAAGTTTCATCTTAGCAAATCTCCAAAAGCTAGTCCAAAGGTGGAGACCCAAATGAGCGTGATCTTACCACGTAGCCAAGGGTCCGGAAGGGTAAGAGGGGCCATTGAAAAGTACACAGACCTGCAGAGGCTTCCAAGTGTCAACTTGACACTCCTTCAAAGGAAAATCTTGATTGGGATTTCAAGCGAGTACGGAACCTCCACACATCCAGTCTCAAAAAATGGGATAGAGTATTTTACAAGTTCTCACGTATGCACCTAAAAAGAGGAATAGGAACATGCCTTTAATCTAGAGAGTTTTCCCATTTGAAAATTCCCGCACTTTGGGGAGAAATCAATGTTATGTAGATCACACCAAATGAATTTTCCTTAGAAAATCATATATGTCTAATCATTTGGGGGTGTTGTACTTTTGCACTAATAGTTTTGGCACACCTGGTGGGATAGAGAAGTCTCCATCTTATTAGAGTAAGATTGATGTACAGTTGCTATGATTTTAACTTTTAAAAAGTTTTAAATTGTGCATCTGGCAACTCCAAATGAAACAAATCCACTAGTTTCAGCAGTCCAAGCAAGTTCATGAGAAGGATACAAACAAGGTCAAGAACAAAAGAAGAATGATAGTTTGTACACCTACACTTGTCTCCAGAAAGAAGGAGAAGAGGAAGAAGAGCCCAGAGGTCTCTATCTCCAACAAATAGATCCTTATCAACACCTCCTCCTAATAAGTCGTTATTTCAACCAATAAGGGTTTTCAGGCCAATCAGGATGGCATAGCCAAATCCTTATGTCAATTTCACTAGAAGTAGCCCACTCACTCTGAATGCACAAAATCTAGTCCCAATGGTAGCATTAAAGATCATCCCATATTTCATTAGAGAAAACCAGACTTCTCCTAGTGACCACATTCAAGACATTGCAAATTTCTATATAATTGATGAGATCACTGATATGGACATTGTAGTCAATTTGCTAGCCTCTTCACTTAAGGGTAAAGCTTCACAATGGTTCAAGAGCCTAGCAGCAGGCTCTATTCAATCTTGGGACCATCTGTGCACAGCTCTTCATGACTAGTTTGGAGAAAAGGGAGATAACCTATCCTTATTGGAATAGTTGACAACAATCAAAAGAGGTCCTAATGATTAGTTGACAGATTTCAACCTTAGGTTTCAAAGGACCTAGGATAGGATTCTAGCAGCAGTAAAGCCCACTATTGAATGTGCCTTCTTATACTTTCTTAGAGATTTAAATTCCAATATTGCTTTAATGATTCACTCAATGGGGGGCATAGCCTTACCTGCAGCCAACATTTTGTCCATAGGAGCTAAAAATCATTTAATCTAGGTTGGAAAACTTTCTCCCATGCCATCCATGCCTCTATACCTCGAATTAGGAAACCCAAGTGCTAGCTAAACACCCACAATAGCTCCTAAACCTAATCCCAAGAGTAAAAGCTCAACTGAATCCTCCACCTCATCATCTAACACCTCAAAAGAACTTTAAGAAGTCATGAAACAACTTCATTACCTAGGAAATGAGTTAGTAACCATCAAAAGACAACAAGATCAGAGTTCTAAGCTATATCATCCTCAGGATTAGTATTAGGCTAGACCCTTAATATCAGTAAAATAGACCACCATATCAGACTATAAATCAGAGTCAACACCAAGGACAACCTCAAGCTGTTATACCTTTTAAGTCATATGATCCAAATATAGCCTCAACAACAAGGGCATTGGTTCTAGCACAAAACAACAAGGCACAAGAATATGATTGGTGCTTCCCATGCAATCAGCCACATAACCAATCAATGTGCTTTAATGGTGCACTAAATTAGGCCTTGATGGTGAATACCAGTATTTTTTCACAAGAACCTAGCCAAGAAGAAAATCAGCATCAAGGAGCTCAGTAAGAGGCATCTCCAGGTGAGACTATGCTTTTCAATTGGAAATTTGAGAACTTTTGTGGAATGAATTAGTTCCCTTCTCAAAGTGTAGCTGCCAATACACTATCCAAAAAGAGAAATATTGGAAAAGTTCAACCATTAAACTTAGGTAACTCACAACCTTCCATCACTCCATAAGGTTTTGGTGCTCTAAGTGCAACTCCCAACATGCAGGGCCAATCTAAGCCACCTACCAAATCCACTCAGGCGCTGGTAGTAATAACCCATGTGCAAGAAAAAAATGTACCAAGGAAGGGGCAGCAGAAGGATAGCTTGTTTAATATCATTGAGAAAATGAAGAGGACAAGTTTGAGCATTTCACTATGGGAGTCACTGGCCATTCTAGGGCAGAGGGATCTATTGCAAACTACCATACAAAATTGGTCAAGCTTAAATCAACCCCCTAACTAGCAAGAGAAATTTCTTACCAATACAGCTCAACCTGGGGGAAACCATGGAGAACAACAAGGTAAGAACCCGAGTCCTCCTCCATTTCATGTTTTATTAATCATTGGGGACAAATGGGTGCACAATTGTATGATTGATTCTGGGTCAAGTAGTTCTATAATGCCCAAAAAAATAGCTGATCAACTAGGCCTCCAGTATGAAGTCATCTCTATGGGGGTAGTACAAATAGATGGGACAATAGTGACAACTGTTGGAATCATCAAGGATCTAAGCCTCACTCTGCATGCCTGTCCCAATGTGACTATATTGTAGAACATATCAATCATAGATTTACCACCACATTTTTCATTGTGTTTGTCCAGGGACTTCACTGCCAAGATTGGAGTCTATTTGTCTATTGATTGGTCATATATGCTCTTTAGAACAAGGTTTTTGGTAAAGAACACAATCAGATCTAATCCCATTGTTGATTACCATATTGATTCTTATGTTCCTAGCCTAATCAATGTCAACTGCTCAACTTTTGATCAAGAAGACCTCCTAAATACTTGTGAAGCAAAAACCAAGGTGGGATGTATCCCAAACTTGAATCTTGTTGAATGGGCCAACAAAAGACGTTCTTTTGAACCTTATAAGGAGATGGAAGAATTTGAGCTAAGATTCTACTATCTGAATGAAGAGAATCATCATCTTCCTGACATAATTAAGCCATAATATAAAGATGACAATGAAGTATGGAAATTGTTCTTTGATGGCTCGAGGAGTAGATGAGGAGTCGGAGGAGGATCTATGATTGTGTCCCCCAAGGGTATGAAATATTATTCAACCTTCATATTTCAGTTTTCCTGCTTAAAATACATTGTTGACTATGAGGCTTTGGTCCATGGTCTTCATTGGGTAAGGAAACTAGGAATCAAGAACTTATAAGTTTTTGGTGACAGTGAAATGGTTGCCAATCAAGTCAAAGGACTTAATGCTATCAAGAATGACCTACTCAAGAGTTACAATAGTAGGGTATGTGACCTCATTGAGGATTTCGAGGGCTTCAACATTGTGTCTATACCTAGGAAGGAGAATGAAGCTGTTGATAGGCTTACAATAGTTGGATCAACATTTGATGTGGTTGACAACATCAAGAGGGACAAAGAATAGTAACATTTCCATGTGATTGTGATACCAACATTGCCAGATAACAACACATGTTGGTAGGAGTTCGAGAATGATCACCAGATCATTAATTTTTTGTAAGAAGAAGCTAAATTCTCAACTAGAAATCAAAACAAATTAGAGCAGTAATATGGAGATCAAATAGTGTAGTTGCATACAAACAAGCTTCCCAAAGGATTAGTGACATTGGATTCTATCTTCAATCCTAGTGATCAGTTTCAAAAAGAGAAGGCTAACATACAAATCAAAGGAGAAGATTCAGAGTCAATCCTAGTTAGAGAAGGAAAAACACTTCAAATTGGCTAAGTGGCCAGCAAGAAAGAAAGGTATGAGTTCATGCAACTTTGCCAAGAGTTTCCAGATGTATTTACCTAGAGCTATGAAGACCTAAGAGGTGTAACACCCTTAACTGTTGTTATTTTCCTCCTTTGCATTCAAGTGTTGATATGTGATTTTCCTTATATGGATATGTTCTTTTTTATTATGGGAAATCATGTTTGACATGGTTAAATTATTTTCTGATCTTAAAATAACTTAGATAAAACTAGAATGTTTCCTGGATTCATTTCTTTCATTTCTCATAAATGAGTGCAATCTAATTTCAGGAGAATTGTAAACTTATCTATCTTTATGACTCATCCTTGGATCAATTACAGTGATCCAAGGAATGTTTTAAATCTATTCAAGATGAACAACTAATAAAAATTGGCATTCCATGAATTATAAGGTTTTAGATTGAGCTTAGAAGATATAATTTCTTTAATCCTCCTTAATGAAAATATTTCCATTCAGTGGAAAGTTTCGTTGGATTTCTGGGAATCGACCCCGGTAGGTCATTACAGTCGTAATTGGGTTTTTATCCATTTATGGCATTAGAGAGAACCGGGACCCTAAGCCTGGTAAGGTATATAGGTATTCCTATTTAAGATATGATACTTGATACAATTTCTGAAGTTAACCTAGCTTGGTGCATACAAAACCTAGAAAGGTAGCTAGATAATAATCTAACCTAGAACCTAATACTATTAAGTTATGGGTGATCTAACCTAGTTCCTAAACTATGTATTTTTTTTATACACCTAAGGGTTTACCTAACCTAATTGCTAAGGGCTTATACTAAGGTTAGTGGTTAGTGTTATATCCTAAGGTTTAAATTTGAAATTACCTAAGACCTAACCTAAGCCACTAATCTACCCTAAGTTAGTGGTTATGAATTGGAACCTAAAGGGGGTTGCATACATAGTGGTGACGGTTTCTATGGCATTAATGTTAAGAGATAAGGTTGTAAGGCATACGGACTTCTAGCTTTGGTAGGGATTAGTAGTATTGCGGAAGCCAAGGTGACAGCATCCCTAAAGTTTGAAATGTTTGTTAAATTTGATTTGGCACTCGCCAAATTTGGTGGTTGGTGGCAAGGAGGACTGAGCGGGAGTTAATGAAATTAAATTCATTTGGGTGTCGAGTCCAACCTGCCTTGGTAGGCATGCCAACAGATTTTGGATGAGTTGTTTCATTTCGCATGTGCTCTATTTTTCACTCTTCATACAATCTGGTTTTTCGAACCAGTAGTTTAAGCTTCATGGCATGGCTATTTTTAATGTTTCAGATCTATTTTTGTTTTGTGGAATGTATATAAAACACTATGGAAGGATTTTTTGGTTGTTTGACCTATCGTGGAGAAGAAGAGAAGAAGGGAGCTCGATCAGAGGTCTTCCTTGAGTTTACAATGGCATTATTAGGCATGATAGGCTCTAACTGTTAAAACCTCTTGCTTCCTTTGAATGTTTTGATGAAAACAACTTTGATTTGAAGTATTTGTGCATTTCATGCTTTATCTAGAATATGGAATTATGGGTTTTGTATAAACCATTGTTTTTGGGTTGAATCTGTATTTTACTTGATTATGTTGGAAGCTTGTTGCCTTGCTTTTCTCTTACAACAATATTATGAATATGTGAGCAAAACCGGAAACTTCATAGTACTTCCTCAGTGGTTGAAATTGTTGGTTGGTTTCAACTTCTTTAGTTTTTTTTTTTTATTGTTACATGAAATTTGTCTGTATTCATTGATTTGGTGTTGTGAACTGTTGTGTTTATAAACCCAAGCGGGGTAAGCAACTCTTGTGACTTTTGGAAACTCTTAAAATAGTTCGAGCTAATTGGTTGAATACTCGTTTCAGTGAATGAAATCATTTCTAAGATTATCTGCTTAGGATGTTAGTATTTTATCTCATGGATAATTGGACTGTGAAAAAATTTGTGGAAGGGTTGTTTTGTATCACTTAGGAAACTTAAACTATTGTAAAGTTTGCATGCACAGGAAAACATAGTATATGGTTTAGTCTGTATTCTTCTTATGAAAGGCATTGACTATTTTTGAAATTCACAGGCACTTTGTGTAGGCCAGTACATTGTTTAGTTTTTAATTCTTCTTAGGAACATTGATTGATAATGAACTTTCATGCACAAGAAAAATAGTGTATGGAATAGTGTTGTGTTTCTTCCTACGAAAACTCGGTTGAATTTGGAACAGTACTAAAATTGTGTTTGTTATTATGGGTAAATCAGACTGTAACCTGAAGTCTCTTAGCATGGTGCTTGTGAAATCTTATTCTCTGACCACATTAATGGTTTGTGGAGACTTTTTATGAACCTGACTTGGAAGTTGTTAAGTCTTAACGATGTCAAGTTTATTACATTCTATTTGAAATTGGAAATAGGGTTTGAAAGGTGTATGAATGAATTTAAAAGACGTATTCTTGACTCTGAACTATTTATAAGTGTTTTATTAAAATCAGCTTTGTATTATGGTAATTGGGTAGGTATGAATTCATTATTTGAATACAGTGAAGCAATACTGTACAGGAAATTTGTTCTTGATGCTTTAAATTAAATAGGGATCTGAGAGATGTATCAGTTCAAATATTATAGGCTTTGGTTACTTATAACTAGAGGGAATCTTTTGATTACCTTAATTTGGTTTTTCAACTTGAATGATTAGAGTCTTGGGATTAAAATTTGAGTTTTACTCAGTAGGAGTTGTATTTAAATTATTGTTGAACTTGTCATTATTGGGATAGTTCTGCCTTACCTAGACTATCGGGAAGTTTTGAGGGTGAGCACCAAACTAGATTTCTTACTTCTTGTTGAGCTCAATAATTGGATGTCAAGTCTAGAAAATTAAATAGTGTTTTTGAAAATTGATTACGAACCATGTTTGAACATCACTGTTTTGTTTCCAAGTTTTTCCTTTTAAAAACAAAGGGGGGAAAAATTTTAGGTAAGATAGATGGAAATTTTTCTATAGATAGTAAATGGGTTCTAAGAAATAAAATGATTACTTTGATTCTTATTTTTGAAGACTGTTTTGGTACCATGAAAGAATAATAAGTCTTCATGGATATACTGTAATACCTTACCGCTTGTGGGATGTGTATGAGTTGCATTATGAAAAATTTCTACCGGAAAGTAGAAAACATGTATTACGTTGGGAAAATTGAGAAAGATGTATCAGTTGGTTATATCTTTGCTGATGTTGTTCTAGCTCTCTTTTCTTGGAACTCTTGCTTAAACTTGAAATGTATGTTTAAAAAGGAAGTAAAAATATTTAATTGAGTTGTAAAATTGGTTATAGATTGGGATCCTTTAAGTATAGGTAAACTTATAGTTGACTGAAAATCTATCATGTTTTCTAGGTTTACCATTATATGAATTTGTTTGATGAATACTTTAAAAATGTTGGATTTTAAAGTAGTAAACCTTGAAGAGGAATAGTTAAATTATGATATGCATTTGTTTTTGCCTTCTCGGATGTTAAGTGTTTGGGCTTAACGAAAATGTTTTGTCTTTTTTTTTTACTTGACAATTGGATGAAACATCTTAATGGGAGTATGCCGAAAACTCTTCCTGTATCTTTTAGTAAGGATAAGGGTTGTAACATAATTGGCAAGATTGGAAATAATGATATGTTGTGATTATTGTTTTATACAGATAATCGATGAGATCAAGTATACTTTAAGTGGAAGGACAGAATTTATAGAGTATACTCTGCTCTTCCATTTGTTAACTTTGCCTTAGTATTAATCTTCTTTTATTAATAATTGCTTAGTGGCATGAACTATTAGTGGTTCATTTAAGTAGGGTTGTTCTTATTAGGACATTTTGTGGATTGCACTTTATTTTAAGGCTTAGTACTCATCATGCTTAGTTCATTGAACTGACCCGTGCTAGCAATTTTTATAAATGGACTTCGTAAGTGATAAAAGCAGGCAAAAACTTACTTGATGCATTGGCTGATCTAAGTTGATTCTTGTAAATGAAATGCTGATTTATTCCCAAGGTTGTTTTATAGAAAGAAAAGTTTATCTCATTCTGAATATAGGTTGCTGTCACACTGTATTCCTAAAAAGTATAAGTTGTAAATGTATAAGTTTTAAAGGAATTGAAAGATGGAGATTTACTGGCATAGATTGTGTAAATTATCTTATTTTGAGGATAAAATTTTTATTATCTATATGGTTGGATGTACATCCATAATGGTAATAGAAAAATGATTTTAGACAAACTTCCTAAGTAAGTTGAAGTTAAGTGAGTGGCTGAACACAAAAATCTTATTTAAGAATTTCATTATACCCTGTTATGTGAAATAAAAACTATAGTTTAAACCATTGTAATTATAAAGGAAAATGTGAGTGTGTTGAGCCCTAGAAAGTAATTATGAAAAGGAAGGTATGAGGGTTAATCATTAAGACTTAAGAACAATAAGTCTGATATGTTTCAGCTTAAGTAGGTGGTTACACTTCCTTAACTAGTTGAGTTATATAAAATAATGGAACATAAGTTGTTGTTGTCCTATTTTGGAATAATGGGTTGTTAGGTTAAAACTAAAAAATCTAGAAGTAATCATAAGTTAATGAAATTTCTTAGGATCAATTGATTTTTATACATAAAAAGAACTTAAGAGTGTAGAACTCGGGGTTGGTTAGGCTACCAAATTCTGTCATCTTTTAACCCAAATTTAACTTAATGTATGTAAACTTTTGGAGGTATGTACATCTTCACGAGGTTGTTCCGTGGGATGTTGACACACGTCAACTGCAAGGTTGTACCTTCAAGAAGATTAGGATCTTCTCGAGGATATAACAGTGTAGTTAACATGTGGCAACACCCTTATACATTGATGCTCAAGACCTACATGCCTTTGAACTTGATCAAGATTTTCCTCTAGGACTAGTTAGTATCATAGTCAGGATATGAGGTAGCCCTTTTGGACTTAGGGTACCTTGGCACACAAGGTTAACCTAGGTTGACCCAGTATGCCAATCTACCCTAAGGCTTTACGAGCCTCTTCATAACATGACCTATGATGCTAACTTGAACTAGAGTTAAACCTTGGACAAGGGGACTGACAGAAGTTAGTATAAGACAATCTTCATAACAATGGGGTGAATGATGTATTCTAGATTGGTGAGTATGCCGTCAAGGAATAAGTTATATGAATACTATGTTAGAAATCTTTTGCCAAAGTATCACAAGTTGTTGATTGCATTGTCCTATGTCACCTAGTCAAATGATCATGAAGCCAATGAATATTGGTAACAAGTATTTTGTACGTTCCTTGGACAGATCACTCAGAACCTAGAATAGGGTAAGAGAACCAATTATATGGAGTATTCAGTAGAATACTCAAAACTCAATGTTACACATGAATGGATTGGTAGTTCACCGAGTCATGGAATGAATAGATTGGTTGCTCACCGAGTCATTACAACTTCATATGGTTATATGCTATAAGAATGATTGTTATGAAATGTGTGTTCTAAATTATGTATTTAGAACAGAGGACACTAATCATGCAAAAGAAAAATTCCTTATTTCTAAATTCTTAAAATGGGAATGTTACAAGAGGGTTCAATCCAAAGCTAGCACAACACACAATCGAACAAGATCCAACTGCTAAGCCCATCAGGAAAAAGTATAGACCAGTCAATCCACACATTGAGCCTCTGATGAAGAAAGAGCTGAACAAGATGATAGAGGCAAGTATTATATTTCCAATCAAACATTCAAGTTGGGTTATAAACCTAGTCCCAGTCAGGAAGAATAATGGAGAGATTAGGTTGTGTGTAGACTTTCGAGACTTGAACAGAGCTTCCCTCAAAGATCACTACCCACTCCCTTCAATGGAGCAAAACATGTAAGTGGTGTCTTGATCAAATAGATTCTCTCCTAAATGGCTACTTAGGGTACAACCAGATCATGGTGAAAGAAGATTATCAGTTCAAAATAGCTTTCACCACCAAATGGGGCACCTATGCCTACTGAAAAATGTCGTTTCAATTGTCTAATGCCAGAGCCACTTTCCAAAGGGAAATGGGTATGGCATTCAAGGGGTTGATCAACAAAATAGTACTGATCTATCTGGATGACATTACTGTGTTCTCCAAAAATGCAACAGAACACCTTTTTCACCTAAGGTAGGTGTTTCAAAGGTGTAGGAGATTTGGGGTATCATTGAACCCTAAAAAATTCATATTCTTGGCCCATAAGGGTAGGCTTCTAGGCCATATTGTGTCAAAAAAGGGTCTGACAATTGACCCAAAGAGCGTTGAAGCAATACGATCATTACCATTGCCAATCCATAAGAAATCTCTTCAAAGCTTCTTAGGAAAGATCAATTTTGTTCGAAGGTTTGTACCAAACTTTTCTACCCTTTTCAAGCCAATAACGTCGATGTTAAAATAGAACTTGGCATTTAAGTAGACAACTGAAGGAAGAGAAATATTTGAGGCCATCAAAGAAGCTATATCACAAGCCCCAACTCTCGTGAATCCAGATTTATCTAACGACTTCATACTATATGGCTTTGGTGGCAGTGACACAATTTCTGCAATCTTAGTACAGTAGAACAAACAAGGTACAGAGCAGCCAATTTCTTTCTTCAGTCAAGGTCTGGAAGACTATGAAGTGAGATACTCCTTCATCGAAAAGAAATTTTTGGTAGTGATGATAGGATTAAAGAAGTTTAAACATCTGGTTTCAAATTATAAAATCCAATTGTTAGTCTCCCATGCAAGAGTTAAGGAATTCCTTCTCAGCAAGAATCTGAATGAAAAACATGCAGGATGGATCACTCATGTCATGGAGTATGACATTGAGATCAAGGTCACTAAGTTGGTCCATGGGAAGGGGTTGTGTGAACAACTAGCCTTAGGTCAACAAGATGAAGAAAACAATGAAAAGGAAGTTGTTTTTATTCTACATAATAGTCAAGAGGAAGAAAATGATGATGTATCCACTCCTTATTGGACTCAGAACATGGTGCACTTCCTTCAAATAAGCACGTGTTCTCATGGGATGAGTAAAGAAAAAGGAGACATTTCAGACTACATGCCATCCCATATGTTCTTATTGATGGTGTTTTGTTCAAAAGGGACATCAATGGTGTTCTATTAAGATGCATTGGGATAGATCAGATTTAGATAGTGTTACAAGAATTCCATGTTGAAGTAGCTAGAGGCCATTTTTCTCCAAGGGTGATAGCACTCAAGATCATAAAGGCGGGTTATTATTGGCCTAGGGTGTTTAGTGACTGCTATGAATGAATCAAAAGGTGCAAGAATTGTGCATTCTTCAAAGGCAAAGAAAAGCTAGCAGCACTTCCATTGCACCCAATTTCAGTTGAATAACCTTTTATGCAATGGGGATTGGAATTCATTGGATTCATCAATCTAAATTTGAACTAAGGCCATAAATGGATTTTGACAGGAATAGACTATTTCACCAAGTGGACCAAGGCAGTCACTCAAAGAAGCTATTGAACCTAGTATACTAGATTTCTATGAAGGGATAGTGACCAGATTTGGAGTGCCAGCCACCATTATATCAGAAAATGCATTGGCATTCATAGGTTCCAAGATCACAGGATGTGCTATTAGAAATAAGATTTACTTGAGCACTTCATCAAACTATTACCCTTAAGGTAATGTCTAAGATGAGTCCACAAATAAGAACCTACTAAATATTTTCACAAGAACTCTTGATGAAAATCAGATAACCTGGCACACAAAGCTCAAATAAGCCCTATGGGCTGATAGGACAACAACCAAGAGATCTGCAGGCAGCTCTCGATTTAAAATTGTCTATGGGAAAGAGGTAGTGTTGCCTATATCACTCGAGTTGCCAGCATTGGAAGTCATGAAGAAGTTGGAGATGTCTAAATTTAAACCAATGGAGGCCAGATATGCAAAGTTAATGGAATTTTAAGAAACTAGAGAGCATGTACTTCAAACAATAGAGAAGGATCAGGCCTTAATCAAGAGATGCTTTGACAAGAAAGCAAGAACAAAGACCTTCCAGGAAGGAGACCTAGTTTTGAAATGGGATGTAAATCGAGAAAAACCAAGAAGGCATTCTAAGTTTGATGCCATTTGGAGTGGCCCCTACATGGTCACAAGATGTAAAAGTAGCAATGATTTCCAATTTTCTACATTAGATGGTGAGGAATTGCAGATTTCAGTGAATGGAATCTATCTTAAACACTGCTACTAGAAGGAAGGTTCTCACCTTGTATATATTAGTCTAATTTCTTTTCCTCTAAGTGCTTGTACATATTTTCTTGCTATAGTTTAGGTTGCTTTTCTCTTAAGTTCTTTGCATGCTCTGCATGTTCTACTTGGAGCATGTATGATTTAAAATTTTGTATATAGTTGTGGTGTTGTTTTATTCCTCTTATACAGTTCATTTAGAGAGATAAATGAAGCCCCAGGTCAAAACAATTTTCTACTCTCAGAAACCTTCATTTCGAGATTTCTTATGAAAATTGAGAATGCATTCCCAATGGATATGACAAGGCAATTGGTCTTTTTAGCTAGCAGGCAGATACCCCTATGAGTCATAAAATTATTATCCATATGTTTCCCCCCCAGGAAAAATATTGGATCAGCCACGACCCCACATAGAAAGAACCTGAGAAATCACATTCAAATCTTGTAAACAGGTCACAGAAAAACTCAACCAATGGAGTGGCAGGGGATGAGAAAGACTAAATGACCCTATGCAATAAGAAATGGCTATGTCAAGCTATTTTTTATGTCTTAAATCCATTTAAACAGGCTACAGGTGGACTTGGAAATAGAATAGCAGGGTCAGAGAGAAGGAGGAAATAATGTCAAAGATGCTAGATACAAGAAACAGAAGAAACGGTGGAAGATTAGAAAGTCTTCAGGCTTGAAACAGTTCATAAAAGAGAGTCCAAAATTGACTAAGTATGGAGGAGTCAATGGAGAGAGCCACGTGTCAGCACGATGCTTCTCCAAAGATTAATCTAAAAAGGGGAGGCTCGAACAAGATCCGTGTCCCAAGCTGAAATGGAGGTAGGGTCAAATGGTCTACAGAGTCAAAAAGTGGATAGGGGCGGGCCTTAAAAATTGGCTAAGTATAAGAGTGCAAGCGGAGGTAGCCAAGTGTCATCTTGGCACATCTCCAAAAGCTAGTCCAAAGGTAGAGACCCAAACGAGTGCAAGCTCACCAAAGGGTAAGAAGGGCCATTGAAAATTCCATAGACCTGTGGAGGCTTCTAAGTGTCAACTTGACACTCCTTCAAAGGAAAATCTTGATAGGGATTTCAAGAGAGCGTGGAGCCTCCACACGTCCAGTCTCAAAAAAATGGGATAGAGTTGAGTTAAATAGTCAATGCATGGTAGAAGGCCGGTGGAGAATTCCAAGTGTCGAAATGGCACTCACTCAAGGGTTGAATAAAGAGAGGATTTCCAAATGAATGCCAGACTGACGCATGTCCCCGGTCAATAAATATGACCTTGCTAAGCAAAGGACTTAGCCAAAAACATAGAAATTGAGCAGGCCAGTGGAGGGAAGCCTTATGTCATCCCCATACCATTCGAAGAGAAAAATATAGATTCTGCCCTCGAAACAAGTTCCTGCCCTCCACGTGTCCCATATTAAAAAAGGGGCCCATTTTTTAAATAGGTTTTCCCCGCCCATTTGTATGGATGTGATACAAACTTCAAAGGGGAAATATCTTTTGACTCATGGCTCAAAATATTGCAAATCTTACACCATTGGAAAGATCTCGGCCTCGTCTACGCTAAGAAGATATGAAACTTTAAGTTTGGGGAGGTTAGATAGAAGAAAAATGGAGAAACATATTTAGGCCTTTAATGCAGGATCTATTTTTTTTCCAATAACCAGATTGGATTCGATCTACTTCCGCCATTTCCTCCTCCTTCTCGAAGCACCAAATAAGGATTTTATGCAGTCAAGAAAAAATTTTGAGATAGATTTTATGGGAGGCATTAATAGTAGGGGTTGATCTTGGAGATGTTTTTTCCCACATCTCTTTCTTTCTCCCCTCTGTATTGAATCTATAAAAGTAGGATCAAGGACTCATTGTAAATGGTTAGACATTATTTATATTTTTACAGGATTCCCTTTTCTTCTGGAAAAGAAATTTGTGGAGTTCATACCTTTCATTTAAAATGTAGTACATTTCCTACCTTTTGGCCATTTGTAATGCATTGTATCAATCTTACAGAGCAATAAAACACGTTTGTGATCGATTTTAGATCCTTTCTTGTCTCCATTTCTCTCATCTAGTCTTTCATTATAAATTTAGTTATCTATGCTTGATTATCATATGTATTTTGTTGGTTTGTGTTTATCAGCAAAACTAATGTTCATCATTCCTTTTGTGCATCACCTTGTAGACACCAAAATTAGGTCACACTCCACTTGGTCCCTCGTCAAACAAACACCTTAAACATATTTACCTAACCATGGCCCCTTTCATCCTACTCTAATATTAATTTAATTAAATTAATTCATTATCTCACAATATTTATTATTTAAATATCTTAATTGGATAATACCCACAAATCCACCTCACCTATCCACCTCACTTAGTCACCTCACCCTAAGACCTATTCTTAGTATGTTGTCATAACTAACTAAGACCTACCCAAACCCTAAAAATAAAAGCCTATATTTCCTCTAACCACTTTCTCGCTCATGAGAAGGAGGTTTCCATTCTATTTTGTGGGAAAAAAATGGGCGAGATCTGAGAAAATCAAAAGGATCCACCCATTCTAGAAAACCTAGGAAATCCCGCCCTAACTGACGCCGATCACCCTAAATCACCAACCGGTTAACCCAGAACCACCGTCGGTTACCATTTAACCCCCAAAACAACCTTATATCAAGGTTAGCACATGGTTTAGAGGTTAACACATCTTTTGAGAACAAGGGACGAAACCAGAGTTGCATGCAAGCAGAGCCAACATTAACACATGCATCAAAGCATCCATAGCTAGTACCTGAAGCAACCACAGAGCCATTCTACCTTCACAGGAGCATCTGTGAAGCACCAACACTACATCAAGTTCATTCCATTTGATCACTCACCATTACCAACTAGACGTCAACCTCATACAAGTGGTCAATGCTTTTTTAACCAACATTTTTCCATTTATCATTTAGTTTATTCTTTTGTTGTTGTTACTAGTTTAATACCCTCATTTCATTCCACCACCATTTTACCTCCATGTAAATTGACCATCCTTTTACCCATAACCTTAGACTGCCCATATCTAGATTTTAATCATTCATGTGCATACCTGAGACCCACATGGACCCTGCCATTACCCTTTCATTCCCATCTAGCCTCAGATCTGTTACCCCACCCAATTTTTACTAAGTTTCCTATACCAAGACTATACCAATGCCGATTACCCAAAACTCTTGCCGGTAAAACTAAACCAACATTGGTCATACTAGACCGACATCGATCTCTATGTCTTTTACCAAAAACTAAGAATGGAGCTTCTAAACCTCCACCAAATATCCAAAACCACCCAGAATCTCACCCTGACTAGTACCAGTACCCTAACCAAGATATTGACCTTCAGATTCAGTCATAGCTTATCCTGTTGTGAATGAATTTACTTATTTTAGATGAATGAGATACTCAAAACCATTTTAACTACAGTAATATTTCCTTTATGTTAGCATTAATTTTTTTTTTAAACAGTGGATTGACAGCCGTCTAGGAAGTATCACACTTCGTAGATCTAGCATACGCTAGGTAGTCCACTGCATATACTATTTAACTTTCATTTGGTGGTCTTTTCTTCCATTTCAGGTAGTTCCTCCAAGCCAAAAGGAAACTCTTACGATCAGCTGTGGATAAAGAAGTCATACATGTGTAACTACCTACAACCAGAATTTTAGCAGGTATTCCTCTTACCCCCCTTTTCCCTTATTTGTTTCATCAACATTCAAAGAAACGCTCTATAATCAGGTGAAACATTTTGGCACCCCCGGTGGGACCCATTCGGGGTTCTTTGCATTCTTTCATTTCTAGGTGAAAAGGTTGTATGTTTGTTTCTTTTCTAAAAGTTCTTACATTAAATTTTCTCCCCTAGAACCTTCTCTTCTTCTATTGTCTGAAATTAATCATATTTTGGTGCTTTAAAAAAAAATCTTCCCTTTCATTAGTATCACATTAGTGAAATAGCATCCCTTCTCCTTTTTATCTTTGTGTGTCATCGAATTCAACATTTCAATTTGGGGTTAAAAATCGTTTCATTTCATTTTTCTTCTCTACATTAGCTCACATTAATTGAGGTAAACCTAAACACTGGAAGTCATGCCCAGTTGATGGTTGAAAAATGAATCATAGAAAAGCACTTCCTTTCTCTTTCTCTCTTTGAGTCTTACCAAACATCACAAAATAAAAATACATACACATTCTTAAACAACATCTCACCTGGAAGAAGTTGTAGGTGATCACGTGATCACGACACAGTGGGCACCCTGCTGGTTATCTCTATCCATTACCCCATCAGAGGATGGCCCACCCCCTTCATAACATACCTTAAACCTCTCCTTATAGATCTCCTTCTTCGTAGGAAGCCATCCTCACCAAAAAATTCTATTCTAAAGTTCATGAGTCAATCCTTAAATAACATAAGATAAACAAACCAAATAGAAAAAGCCCTCTTAAGATCGTATTTTTCTTATTGTTTCTACTTAGCTTGCGTTTTGAGGTAAGAGGTCACGTTCTTCATTTTTCTTATTTCCCCTTGTACGTTACTCATCATAGTTGGTGTATTCCAGCTTCATCTGAGTGTGCCTGGACCATATTCTCATCATTCTCAGAATTCTAGGTTTTATTCCACATTTAATTTTAACTCACAACCACATTTTCTTCACCGTTGTGTCAATTTCACAGTGACCAGTGTCAGTCCAGTGACTGTCATCAGTTACATTCTGACCGTCATTGGTTTCACTCACTCAGTGTTGGTTCACTATTCTTTTGGTTAACCCACCCAATAGGACATCTATTCACCTTCTTTGACTGTTCAAAGCCTCTGTCACTCTTATCATATTCAATGACCTGGTAATTCCATCACCATCTTGCATACTTGGAAAACTATTGGCCTTTACCTTGTTTTCACCAACTGTCCACTTTCCACAGTGACCGACCGCAGTTACCTGTGATTGGAGTTAGTTTAACCTAACATGCATTGGTTTGCCTGTGTAATTTTATAGCTGACATTTTAACCCCAATTCACCTACCACCACCTATTTATCCTATCTCTGCTATATTTCTGCATCATTTATAGAAAAGCAGTCCTTCCATGTTAGTGCTTGTTCACATGGTGTAGACCCGAAGCCAAGAAAAAACCCTCATATTCCACACTAGTCGTCTACCACTCCCACCTAGTCCTTCACCACCTTCTATTTTATCACCCATGGATCCTACCCAACCTATCACTATCACCACAAGAGACAAGGAGTTCACATGACTCCTTAACTAGGCCCCTACAGCCTTGTAGTTTTATCTTTCCCACTCATCCACTCAAGATGCCTTGGGTCAGTTGATATACAACATACCCGTATCTATCCCCCCGACACTCACTCCTACTTCTGCATCATCTCCCCTCTAGCTCCATGCTATCCACATTTTCCTTGCCCCCAAATCGTTTCTCATGTCGGCCCCATACCTGCTATGACCGCCATGTCTGCCACATCTGTTACACCTACCACATCCACTATACCTTTGCCAATCACCCAAAACATAACCTCATCTGCACCTATTGTTTCATATATACCCGTAGCTACACAATCTCCCCCAGTGTCGATGACCCCTACCCCTTTTCAAAATGTGATTCTTTTTATTCCACAAACCTTAGCCCTCATTTCCACTAGGGTCACCATGACCCTACCCGCCTCCATATACGTACTATCATCATCCTCTCGTTTCATATATCATTCACTTTGGGTGTGTACCCCCTATTTTATTCCCTCCTTCTCAATCTACCTATATGGCAGTACCATATGCTAGAATGCCAACGTCGTCATATGCCCAACACCAACCCTCTTACACTACAAGAGTCACCTAACCATCACAACCTACCAACGACCTAATCAAGTTAATGATGGAAAAGATGTAGACATTGGAATCATCAATTTCTAGCTCCTACAACACTCTCACCTATGATGAGATTTGTAATGAGCCTATACACCCATCCATTCCTATCCATCCATATCCCATGCATTGGGAAATGCCTAAATTAAATCTGTTTCAATAGCAAAGAGGACCCGCAACAACACTTGCGATCTTTCAAACATGGTTGTTATATGATCACCCATGATGACACTTTGCTTCTGAGGACCTTTCACATGTCTTTAACCAAGCCTGCATTATACTGGTTTAGTGGGTTACCTAAACATTCTATCTTGTCATTCAATCAGGTAGCCCAAGCCTTCTTAGATCACTTCTCCATCAATGTCATTAAGAAGGATACCATGACTGACCTCTACTCTAAACGTCAATATGATGATGAGTCTATTGCAGATTTTGTTGCTCGTTGGTGTAGCCTGATCAATCAACTCACATTCTAACTACCAAAAATTGAAATCATAGAGCTCTTCACGTGGGCTTGTGCTAGACATATCTCACCGACCCTGAAGGTCCATAATTTTTGAACCTTTGATGAGGCATTCACCATGGCACAAAAGCTAGAGATTTCGGCCATTGAAGAGAAGAAAATCCAACTACGCAATAAGAACTTAGACATTCAAGCCGAATGATACCTCTTCATCTTCGAAACCACAGAACAATTATTCAAAAGCTAAAGGAACTGCTAACGCAGTGGTACTAAAAGTCCGACCTAGCTCATCCATCAAATCAGGCTAACCCTTCATCTAATCTTTCTCCGGTCTCAGACCTTTCAATTTAGACGGGAACAACGGAAATACACCCCAATTGGGGAACCTTATTCTTCTGTCTTAGAAAATCTCATTAAATTCGGGGCCATTACCCTTCCTCCCATAAAATCACACACTGGTTTTAACCCTGCTCACCCCACACCCACATGGTATAAAGAGCGCGACTTCTACAACTATCATCAAGTAAAGGGTCATGGTGATGGAAATTACATCACTTTCAAAAACATTGTCCAAGAAATACTCAAGAAAGGAGAGTTAACCTTGGATAATCCTAACACACATGCCAATCAAAACCTACACATCTTCAAGAAACCCTTTCCTAATCATGCCCCTTCTTCCAATCAAACTGGAGAGTCCTCAAATCATGATATCCATACCCGTGAGGTCCATGCTATTTTCAAAAACACATCCTGTTGCTACCCAATTACCTCATATTCCTTCCATAGAGAAAATCTTAGCCCTAAATTCACTCCACCTACACTTGAACCCACTTCACCTACTCCTCCACCCACAGAGGGACACCCTTCATCTCCTCTCTCACCGATGAAGGAGACTCTTGTTAACATTGAAACTACTTCACCTTTGAATTCTCCACCTAGAGAGCCATCACCCACAGTACTTCTCCAGTCCATGGAAGATACTTTTTCATCTCCTCCACCCATAGAGGAACACCCATCATCTCCTCCACCCATCTACGGAGCACCCGTTATCTCCTCCACCCATAGAGGAGCACCCATTTTCTCCTCCACCTATCAAGGATCCAATAGAGATACAGTTTCCTCTAGGTGACCATTCTCCATCAACTACCCAAGATCCTGTAGACTTACTTTCAGCTCTCTTACCCATGGAAGCTGAAGCTAGAAAATTCCCCATCTCTAAGACACATTTTATGGGAATTACCATTAGATCCACATCAACCTCACCTACAACAGTGTCATTTTCATGCCTAGCCGATCACTTAGATTATGTGGATAGATCCTTACTTTGGGGGCATCTTCTACTTCCTATCTCAACACAAATGTAGATGTCACTTACTGACACTTCTACTATCTACCCAAAAATATTTCAGCCAATCAAACCAAACACAACTATAACTATCAAAAATTCCACCATGATACCACTCATGGCTCAAACCACAACCCTACCCATTACCCAACACGTATCTACATCCAAGCCCACACCTACATCATCTTCCTCACCTAATTCTAGTACTACCTTAGGGGTCATCCCAACCACCATCCTTACTCATCCACCCATCAAATTAGATTTAGCTACATCCTCCAAGGCCAAAACAAAACCTACTCTGACACCCAAACAGAAGAAACAAATCCCATAAATCTCATTCTCCAACCTCATTGACTGTACCTTCATCACCTTCACCCTTTTCATTCTATCTTAGGACATCGCCCTTCCAGCACGATTAAGAAACCTCCACCCACCGCATAAACTAAAAACTTAGCAGCCCATTCCCCCCATTGTAAACCTCAAACATACCCAAGCGCCCGCCATGACTTCCACCCACATCTGCAACATCTTTACCACCCATACCTCTAATACCATCAATCACTCCACTACCTATGACACTTCAGTCTCTTTCCCTCATACCTATGGCACGACCTACACCATCTACCTTATCAAAATCTCCGTTATCCCCATGGGTAATGTTGATCAAGAATTTCATGCTTGTTACCTATCCAAGTTAATGTACCAAACTAAACACAAAAACCTTTAAAAACTCAAATGAAATCGATACCTGATGGACAAGATCTGAAGATGTAGATGGATAAGGAAGCTAATGTAGATAAGACGGGTGAACATGAGCAATCCTACATAGTAGATCCAAGAAACCGGCGAGACACCGATGCTTGATAGAAAAAGACCACGTTAAAAGATTTTTAGGTGGACTGCCCGAGAAGCCGGTCTGGGAAGCGATAAGCTCCATCAGATGATGTCATTCCATGTTTTCAATTAAGTAAATAAGCATACATGATAAAATATGTATGAAAAGGACTAGATTTTCTAATCAAAGTAATAAACAAAATCTAAACAGTGGACAGAATGTAACAGAAAATAGGAAACTGTGAAAACAATGTTGGATTTGTGTTACCTGAGTTCTTTTACCTGTCTACAGGATGATCGGCATCGATTATGTAAAATCAGCGTTGACTGGTTCAGATCGGCATCGACTGATATAGATCGGCATCGACTTGTTTTGATCAGCGTCAACTCGAGACAAACTGCAAGAAGGTTTGGGAACGGAAAACGAAGGCAAGATCATCAACATCCGCTGGATCTGCAGAAGCTGTAGAGATACTAGAAAGGCTCCACCTGTGCTGGATGCAAGAACAGAGTCACCAAAAAATCAATGGAGACTCACGATGTCAATGTGGTGAGAGTAGAGTAACGGTGCTCCTCTCAGGGATTGATTTGGACAGGATTCACTCTCGCTTGATAGATAATGCTCAAAACTCTCTCGTTCTCTCTGTCTAACTCACTGTCTATCTCACCGTCTAATTGTCTCTCTGACAATTTGTGTCTAACCAGAACTAAGTTTTGGGCTTCTATTTGTAATTAGTGCCGACTGAGATTAAATCGGCGCCATTCCGAAAAATCGGCATCAACCGAGTACCGGTCGGTGCCGATCATGGAACAAACTCCTGAAATGGCCAAAAGGAGCGATTTCTAGAAAGATGAGAGTGATCCCTCCACCTCAAATACGGGAAATATCCCACTACTTGGTTTGAGAGGAGGAGAAATAGGGGGGATATATGGATAGAATAGATATGGGGTAGATAAGAGGTTAGGATACATGTAAAAAGGTGTAATTAAATAGTTAATATTTAATTACTCATGGGTAAAACATAATGGGGTGAATTAAACTTAGGATAGGTGTTTAAATCACAAATTGAATAATACCCCAAGGGGGTAGTGGTAATGTAAACGTGCCCCAGGTTACCCAAGAGGGTAAACAAATGTGAGGGACACGAAATTGGGTAACCAATTTTAGGTGTCTACATTTTGCCCCTTTTTGTTAAGTAACTTGCGATAAGCAAAGTTTCAAGACAAAAACAAGGAGGTGGAAGAAAGGAAGAAAAAGGGATGATGCGATCCCCCTCAACCTAGGGATGGGATGGGTGATAGAACAAATGATCCCAAGTTTGAAAAAGGTAGATGAAAACATAAGATGCCCTAGCTAGATGGCTGAAGTAGATCTGATCATTAATGATGCACAAAAATAAATAAAGAGGCAGCAACCTAAGGAACTCACATTGGTAGGGAAGTCTAGACGGTCTCCTCATGAGACGACGTTAGTACCTATAGCCCCATGAGTGTAAGGAGGGCTGCAAAATAGTCAACACTTAAAGAGAGACACATTGGTAGGGACAACCAGACAGTCTACGAAGCAGACGACGTGAGTGACTATAGACCCGTGAACTCTAAGCTACCAAAAATGTGAGTACCCCATGTATAGGGGACAAACTTGAAATGGATGATAATATCGAAAGTATGTGCCAAAAAGGCAACATTTAGCGCACAATAATGACCAGATAAATAAGCCAAGCATCAACACTATGGCAAGAAGATTTTAGGAGATGGCAAAAAGCTACAGTGAAACTGATTGGAAAAAATAGGTGCAAATCGGCAGCGATCGAGACTAATCGGTGCCGACCATAAAAATCAGCATCAACCAAAAAATTCGGCACCGACCATACCGAGCACATATAAATATGCGAATGGAAAACGTGAACGATTTATTTAGACCGTGACGATTGATTTGGAGAGAGTCAAAAATTAGATTTGAGCACCATGGAAGCTTCTGGGAGCAGTCAGAAATGGAAGAGGACATGACCAGGGGTAAGTGAACCTAGCCAAACTTTCTTGTATAATTTTATCGTAAAATAGCATACTAGGTTCTCAATGTTTAGAGAAAAAAAGGCATAAATGGGGATTAAGTGTTTTTGACACTCGTCCTCCCAATCGGCGTCAATCGAATAAATAGATGCCGATTACATTAAATCGACGTCGAATATATTCGATCGATGCCTATTTAGTTAAATCGACACCGATTTTACCATTATTCTGATAAGATGATAGAATATATGTTTTTGATGTTCTTATTTAGATAAATGGGAAGCTAACATTGTTCCTAATGTCATGGATGCAGGCATGAGAGGTGTTACACATGTGGGATGCTATCCCTAAGCTTCTAGAGACCATTCTCCCTGATGTGACTAACACAGATTGGTGCCACTTAGAGTTAGCTGGGCTCAGGGGCTTTCGATAATACAGACAAGTGTCGCGAGATGTAGAGTTGATGCGAGCACTAGTGTGACAATGGGATAGCCAGACTTGCACTTTTTAGTTCAGGACGGGTGAGATGACCATCACCCATGAGGACATATACAGGATCTTGAGGCTGCCGATCACTGGGGACCCAATAGAGATTATGCCATGAAAGCAGCAGCAGAGGGCCCTAGGTTGATTATATGGAGACAAGGTGGATGATTCAGAGATAGTGTCCGAGGCAGTGAGGATAGCCTCACAGTATAGACAAGATGATCCCAGGAGCAGACGGATAGTGTTGATTTAGATGGCAATCTCCTACTTTGCTCTACTAGATTCGGGAGGTGGGAGATTCCCATTATTATTACTAGATTGCGTTTGTGACATCCTGCGGTTCAGACATGTGTTTGCATTTGCTGATGCCTTGATAGCGCAGATATATTATGAGTTATGGATGTATATCACTGGCAGGAGGACAGGAATTGATGATAGTTTTGTGCTCCATTGCTGGGCATATGAGAACATAGTAGTGATCAGGCCATCCGGGCTTCCTTGGATGCTAGCAGCAGTGGGGGGCTATTGATTACGGATTCCGGCGATGGTAGGCCGATATGGCCCCGGGAGATACAGGGAGATCCACAGATTGGTATGCCGAGCGTTTCAGGATGTTGACACCAGAGCAGGTCATTTGGAGACTATATCAGGTATTTCTGACATGGGCCGATAAGGATGCTCACCTGGTGGGATTGAGACGGAGCAAGGTGGTTAAGGGCTGCAGGCCTGATATGCGCATTCCGTTTATACGGGTATTGAGACAGTTTGGCCTAGTGCAGACAGTGTCGACTACCTATATGCCTTACAGGTGAGACAACAGAGAGATTGATCTACCGATTTTGATCCCGGTAGATCCATTGAGGAAGGACCCACCCTCCACAGACAGTGATGATGATGCCGGAGTGGATGATGGTTATGTGGCATAGTATTCGACAGAGCTACCACGATACCTACCAGCATCTATAGATGCTGATGAGGAGGATATGGCTACAGTGCTGGAGAGACTAGAGGGAGAGCATGCCACTCTGACGCATACACACCAGGTGGCTCTCGAGGAGATCAGAGCTCTGACAGAGGATAGGGATGCCCTGATATTGGAGAGAGACACCGCTCGCCAGGAGTGAGATACATCGATCTAGTAGAGGGATTGCTACCATCGACATAAGGAGGCCCTCAAGGAAAAATATGGTGATACAGGTACCATGTCAAAGTCTGGGACATAGGGCACGACCATAGGAGGGCCACCACCAGTAGCGCCAGTAGCAACACTATGAGCACCTGGTACCGTGAGCCTAAGTACATATCAGTCTCTCCTCACTGAGGTGAGATACTACGAGGATGCCTTAGCACAGCATGCCCCTGATGTGCCTCGTTACGAGGTGAGGAGGAGATCAGTGACAGCCACATCGAGTGGGGCATTGGAGGGAGGGAGCACCGGGAGAGACCGAGGTGGACAGAGGCCCCCAGCAGCAGGTGCATCTAGCTCGATAGGTGGTGGCCAGGAGAGACAGCCTGGTCCAGAGGAGGGTGGAGGAGATAGTGTCTTCCACCTATTAGATTTAATGATATAGAGACTGATGTAGTTTTGTATCAATGTATTGATGTAGCCTCAATTGGAAGGCATTTTATAGATGGCTTGATTGAAAGCCACCCATTTTTTTGTTGTACAGATACTCATGTATATATATAGATCCATCATTTCCTTTATCATATGATTGTTCTCATGCTTTTAATTTTGATATACATGGATAGATGTAGCGTAATTATGATGGATATAGACATAGACCGATAGATGATGAATAGATGTGATTGGATAGACATAGATGTAGAGGATATAAATAGATGTTATTTGATGTGATTGATATGTGGATTTAATTTGGATGAGAAATAGATATAGATAGATGTAATGTTACTTGGATGTACAAGTGTTTAGATGATGTGATGGATAGATGGGATTTGATAGTTTTGAGATGTTAATTAAATTTTGATGAAAATAGATAGATAGACCCACATGTGTTCATAATATATGCTATGATGTGTGTTTTGGACAAAGCAGATAAGATGAAATTAGATAAATGATAGAGTTGGATTAAATTAACATGTTAAATGTCAATTTAACTGGACGAAATAAGGGGAAATAATCTCTGCGAGAGCCAAGGACGTAATGAAACGACCTTAATTTGAAATAAAGGAAATACACCCAGATAAGAAAAAGAATGGTGAGCTGGTATCCTAACTGACCATAAATAGAAATTTTGATAGGAAACCAAAAGATCATGCATATTAGGCCATATATGAGGTTAAAATAAACCTAACACTAACTAGCCACAAACTAGATCTAGGAGGGAAACGGAAGGAGCAGTAAGTAGGTATCTTGTCGAAATTTACAAGGGATAGAATACATGTTCATACTGGGAAAATAGGGTTTTCTATATGATCGACAAAAGGTCCTATATCTCAGCTTCATTATTTCTGGCAGAAAAAGAAAACTGATCAATGCAGGAAGTTTGCTAGATATGAAAATATTGATCAATACGGGAAGTCTTTCAGTGATGCTAAATGGTGTATAAACTAACTAAAAGGCTGATTAATGCGAGAAGCCTTTGGAATTCCTTTTAGAAATATCCGTCCTTCAAGGGAGCGGTCTGTATTTTGAATTTTAATGATAGCCATCCTTCGAGGGCATGGTCTATATCTTTTGATTCATTTGATAATGCATGGATAGGTGTCCTTCAAGGGATCAGTCTATCTTTTAGGAATTTTGGATAGCATCTCTTCTTCTTCTTCTTCTTCTTTTTTTTGGATATTTTTGAAAGAAGCTGAGTTTAAACCTAGATAGATCAGATAGAGGGGAAGAAAACATATAAAGAGCATGTACTCACGCCCCGAGTAGATCCGATTAAGATAAACACTTGGGACATATGAAGCAGTGATTAAGGTATTCCTACCATGAAGAGGAACATATCCATAAGAAAAATGCTATGAGTAGAGCCACGATACTCATATTTAAGGTAAAAAAAGACAATACACAGAGAACCACATAGTTTCGAATCACCACGAAAGTATATGACTGGTTGTTAGATGGATGAATTATCTGAGTTGAGTCTAAGAACATGTAAGATAGATTTTAATAGTAGAAGGGCCTTAGATGCAAGGCATTAATAGGTTCCATTTTAGGTACTCCATCCATGGAATATAGAAGGTAAGCCCCAAATCCATATTTATGAGTAACCACGTATGGACCCATCCAATTAGGAGCAAACTTGCCACGCTGACTCCATTCTAGTGTAGTGACATTTTGGTTTTCTTTAAGAACAAGATCACCAACTTTGAAGTCATGGTGCTGCAAGTACTTGTTATAAGCACGTTTTACATGCTCAAGATAGACTTGATGATGCTCAAGAGCGTTGAGACACTGATCATCTAATCATTCAAGTTGTGCTAGATGATTTTGACGATAATCCTCATCAGAGACAAATTCTCTGAGAGAAACACACAGAGATGGGATTTGGACTTCCAAAGGAAGAACAGCCTCAGACCCATAGACAAGAGAGAAGGGAGTAGCACTAGTAGGAGAACAAATGCTAGTCCGATAAGCCCAGAGAGCAAAAGGGATATGTAAATGCCAATCCCTACCAACTTGACTAGTTACCTTTGTGAGGATATTACGCAAAGTTTTATTGGAAGCTTTGGCCTGGCCATTAGCTTGGGGATAGTATGGAGAAGAAAAGATGAGTTTGATATTAAAAGTGTCACAGATGTTCTATAAATCAATGTTCTTGAAAGACTTACCATTGTCTGTGATGAGTTTGTGTGGAACACCAAAGCGACAAATGATGTGTTGATAGACAAAGTCAACAATCGGTTTAGCTTTTGTTGAAGAAAGAGGAATAGCTTCCACCCACTTAGTAAAGTATTCTGTGGCACTAATGATAGAATGATGATGATGTGAAGAACGGGGATTGATAAGACCGATGAGATCAAGACCCCATTGTGAAAAAGGCCACAAATCTGTCGTAGGTTGCAAAGCTTGACTAGGGATATGCATAAGATTGGAATGTTGTTTGCATTTGACACATTTCTTAGTGTATTCACAACAATATTGATTAAGAGAAGGCCAATAATAGCCTAAGCGTAAGATGCGTTTAGCTATGGCCAAACCACTAAAATGTCCACCACAGATACCGTCATGGACCTCCTGGATAGCTTTAGATGATTCAAGGGTTTTGAGGCATCGAAGCAAAATACCATCAAAGCTGCGTTTGTAGAGGATCGCGCCTAGAATAGTATAGTGATTAGCATGTAGGATAAAATATCTTCTACCATTGGAAGTCAGCTCTGGAGGAAGCACTGAATGAGATAGATAATCAACGATCTATTGATACCACTCATCCCGAGTATTGGTTGTGACGGCATTGATTGAAGTTAGTTTCCTAAGATGAGATGGTTGATCTAATCATTACACAACCACATAAAGTCGTGAGTCCTCAGTAAAATCCAGAATAAGTGAGGCTAATGAAGCCATTGTATCTGCGAATCGATTCACAGTGTGAGGAACAACTTAGATAGTGAATTTATTGAAATATTGGAGTTGAAAGAGAACGATATCACGATATTTTT
This sequence comes from Taxus chinensis, assembly GCA_019776745.2. NCBI lineage: Eukaryota > Viridiplantae > Streptophyta > Pinopsida > Cupressales > Taxaceae > Taxus > Taxus chinensis. The sequence continues at coordinate 705,274,853 of CM034151.1, forward strand.
TAAGGATGTCATTCTTGCATTGATAGACCCCTGTGACTTGATTAATGATGAGTTTAGAGTCACCAAAGATTTCGATATGGCGAGAGCCGAGATTAATGGCATTTTGAAGACCCAAAACAAGAGCTTCATATTCAGCCATATTATTGGTGCACTCAAAGTTTAATTTGTGTGCGACTGGGATAGGCGCACCCCAAGGAGGAATCATCATGAAACCCACACTTCCCCCTTGCTGGCATTTGGATCCATCAAAGAATATTTTTACTTTAAATGGAGATAGAACAAAATCAATTTGTTGGATATATTCATCGGGGAATTGAGCAAGGGGGACTTGAGTGTCTGGAAGAGGAGCATTAGCTAATTGATCTGCAATGACCTGACCCTTGATAGACTTTTGCGAGATAAACTTGAGATCAAATTCTATCATAAGCATGAGCCAACGAGTGATACGATCATTGTGATAAGGCTTCCCATGTATTGTCTTGATTGGATTGACACTTGTGACAATGTAAGTTTTGTGATTAAGGAGGTAGTGACAAAGCTTAGAAGTTACGAAGAAGAGAGCACAACACAAATTTTCAGCTTCATAATAATGGGTTTCATACTCATGGAGAGTTTGACTGATGTAATAGACGGCTCGTTCTTTACCGCAAGCATCCCGATGTGAGATCATGGCTCCCAAAGCATGGTCAGTCGTAGAGATATAAAGATAGAAAGGCTCCCCCTCGCGTGGAGGTGTAAGCACAAGTGGAGAAATAATATAAGCTTTGAGATCATCAAAGTCCTTTTGGAAATGCTCATCCCATTCAAAATGAACATTCTTACGAAGGAGATGATGAAAAGGCTGACAACGGTCTGACAGTTGCGAGATAAAATGACACACTGATTGAAGACGTCCTTGAAGACTGCGGAGTTTCTTTAAGTTAGAAGGGGGAGGCATCTCAAGGATAGATTTTATTTTTGTGGGGTCTACTTCAATACCCCTAATGGAAATGATAAAGCCTAAGAGTTTACCAGTGAGAATTCCAAACATGCACTTAGATGGATTTATACGAAGACAAAAGTGAATAAGCCTCTTAAAGAGAGGTGCCAAAATGAAAAGATGATCCTGATGGTGTTTGGATTTACCGAGGATATCATCGACGTAATCTTCCATAGTTTTGTGTAAGAGATCGTGGAAGATGTAGGTCATTGCTCGCTGATAGGTTGCTCCTGCATTCTTAAGACCGAAAGGCATGACACGATAAAAAAACGTCCCCCAAGGAGTTATGAAGGAAGTCTTATGTTGGTCCTCTGGTGTGATGAGAATTTGATTATACCCAGAGAAACCATCCATAAGAGAAAGCATCTTATGACCTGCAGTTAAATCCACGAGTTGGTCGATATTAGGTAGAGGAAAATCATCTTTTGGACAACCAAGACTAAGATCCCGGAAGTCGGTACAAATTCAAATTTTCCTAGTAGCTTTAGTTATTGGTATTACATTGGAAACCCATTGTGGATAATCAATGGGTTGGATGAAGTTAGCCGAGAGCAAGCACTGCAACTCTTCTTTAACAAGAAGGGCTACTCTAGGGTGCATTTTACGCAAAAAAAAATTAATCCGTTTGATGTCGGGAAGAGTAACAATATTGTGGACCATGATATCGGGATTGAGTCCTGGCATATCCTCATATGACCAAGCAAAGGCTTTGCGATGGTTAGAAAGAAAAGTGGTAAAGTCTCCTAAATCCTGTGGATTAAGGGATTTACTGACCTTAATGATGCAAGGGTCTTTAGAAGTCCCTATATTAAGGTCGATAGTGGATTCATTGAGAAGCGTAGATGTGTCAGAAGGAATGGTTTTAGGAAGATAGGAATCCTCTGCCCCCATATAGGTGAGGACAGAATCATCATCCGCACAGTGGATAGTGTTGATAGTAGGAGAGTCGTCTCCAACTATTTCAGGGAAAATTAACGGTATGGAAGCGGACTTGTCATTAGTCTTATAGGTTATTGGCCCTAAGGAAATGGTATTGACTAAAAAAAAGTTATACGGGATGGAAATGGTGTCATCCACATCAAGTGATGCTTCTGACCTAGCGGGAGAAGATGGTTCCTCAATAGGAAGAGGCTCATCGAGAATAGTGATGGTGGCTTTTGAAAGAGGTTTAAATCCTCAACCAATATTTTGATGTGGCTTGATAGTTGGAATGGACACGAGGTCATGCACACCTTGTTCATATTTTCCCAAGCCAAAGCCATTCCACGCGAACCAATATAAATAAGTTTTTGCAAACGTGGGATTCTGTAGACAATCAAATCCTGTTGAATAGGGCTTGGCCTTAGGAGGAGAATCCGAGTGATAGTGAGTTATATCAAAACCACTATAAATGAAATTATTCTATTGATTGGGCAGACCAATGGTGATGATGCTACCGAGACCTGGCTGATATTCAGGTTGTTTTTCTGGTCTACCATACTCGTTAGGTTTGACATGAGCGTCAAAAGAAAGGAGAGGAAGCTCTCCTAGTGAGAAACACTGCAATGTCTCTTCTAGATTTTGTAAGTCTGGTAATTTAGTTTCAGGTATGGAAGAGGATGAGGCCTTGTTAGGAGAACAAGCATTCTCCTTTAGAGGGGAAGACCCTGTGGTCATGTCGCATTGTGCGGAAGGAAAAGGATCTCCTGGATGAGTATATATTTTGCCCTCGTATTGATATTTTAAGAATCGATGGAGGGTGGATGGGACACAATGCATTACATGAATCCAGGAGTGTCCGAGGATCATATTGTAGTGGAATTTCCCTTCAACAATGTAAAAGAGTTCGTGAAGCAGCTTCTTACCTACTCGAATGGGCAGGACCACAGTTCCTAAAGTAACTGTTAGCTGATCGTTAAATGATCGAAGAGCGAAAGATGGGGGTGACACTACGTTCTTCGGTAACTTAAGTTACTCGAATGTGTGCAAGGAGATGACATTGAGTGCAGCACCACTATCAATCATAGTGCATTTTAATGTAGTGTTGTTGATTTGGACTGTGATAAAGAGGGGAGCCTCCAAATCCTTGGAAGAAAGGGAAGGAATTTCTGAATCTTCAAAAGAAATGGTGGTTGATGGTTTATTCAATCCAACAACCATCTCGAAGGGCTAGGGCTCATCTGAATTCACTGCGATGCGACGCACATTATCAATCAGAGCCTAGCGATGTTGCAGAGAGGATTGAATGAGGTCAAAAAGAGACATTTTGATCGGAGCCTAGGTGAGTTGTTTCATAACACTCTCCTCAACTGACATGGGAATTTGAGCCCGAGGTGCAGCACGAATAGAGACCCGAGGTCTCGGGGCTAATGAGGAAGGAAGAACTCCTTCAGGGGCTACAGAAATGACAACACATGGTCAAGATGTTGTAGATGATGATGGATTATCATACTATTGGGTTCTAGTGGCGATATGAATTGTGTCAATTTGAGAAGGTGAAAGACCATTTGGAGTAGAATCACTAGAAGTATAGGTCTGAGTAGATCATTGGGGTTCAGATGGAGCTAAGATGACAAGAGATACTTGTTCCTCCTCCTCTTCCAGCAAAAGATCACTTTCATCCAAAAGACTTTTGATGACAGATTGAAGAGCTTTACATCCCTCGGTATCATGACCCGGAGTACGGTGGTAAGTGTAAATCAAATCAGAGTTAAACGAGGAAGGTTTTACTCCTTTAGGGTTATAGGGTTTAATCAGAGGAAGAGATATGGATGAAGATTGGATAATTTGGCTGAGGATTTCAGTATATAATCCGGTAGAAAAATATGAGGACAGAGATGATGAAGGCGCCTCTTTTACTTTAACAGATTGCCGAGGTAAAATAACCTGCATGTTAGGTTTGACAGTCTCTTTAGGGATCGTCTTATTTTTTCAGACATCTGGAGGAGAATATTTTGGCACTTGAGATGGAAGTAAGTGAGACATGATTAATTTCAATGGAGGAGAAGCCCCTAAAATAGATTTTGAAGATGATGGAGATGTGACAAGTGTTGTGGTCTTCAGAGATAAGGGAGGCTGCTTGGTCGAAACTAATGATGATTTAGATAATGTTGATTTAAATGAGGGAGGAGCTTCCAAAGTAGGTTTGGTTGGAGGAACAGAGGTTACCCTGGTTTTCGGTAACGAAGATGATGATTCTGATAAAAGAGGTGACATATTTTAGTAGGTAAGTCCACTTTTCGAGGTGCTGGTGAAGAATGTGTTGTAGAAGAAGATGATGGTTTTGATAAGTTTACAGAAGAAGATGTCTTCTCAGCGGACAAATCCAATCTTTTATGAGGTGTAGAGAGGGATTTTTGAGGGAAAGCACCAAGAGTCTTGATGGTTCGAAATATGGGTTTTCCTTTTTCAGGGATGGTGAAAATTTCAACCGTATAAGGTGATTGTAACCTTTTCGGGGGAAGAAAATTGGGAGGTACTGATGACACAACATTATATTTCAGTTGTCTCAGTCTAAGTTCAGGCACCAAGAGTGTGCGTGGTGGTGCTACTTCTTTAGATTTTCCCTTAATAGGAAAAGTAGCATCGTTGATGGAAGAAGTGAGTGATGAAGAAGCAGTGCCTTGTAAGGGAGCTACTTCTGGTACAGTAATTATGGGTGAGACTAATGTAGGAAAGGAAATGGGAAGAGTCAAAATTGAAGACACTTCCGTCAAAGTTGGTACAACTATAGGTATGTTTACCAATGGCATAGTCACAGCAAAAATGGGAGAAATAGAAGTATATGTACCCGCGGTGGAAACTCGAAGGGATGTAATTGCCTCGAGAATTGAAAGAATATCTTACGATGAGATAGATGAGGATGATACTATCTTGGGTATGGATGGAAGATCAGACAAAGAAGATGAATCTGTATCTAACAATGTTGGAATATTCAAAGACGGGCTATCTGAAGATGGTGGAATCCTAATGATTAACAAAGTGGAAGGAGGTTCTGATTCGGTCGATGTGTTCGCAGATGGCTTAGGTTTAGAAGAAGATTCTTTAGTAGAGATGAAGTTGATAATATGAGTGTTTGGTTTTTGAGACTCTGAAGCATCATGGTTCAGGGAATGATTGGGAAAAGGTTGTTTAAAAACATCAAGCGCTTGATTTGGGGGAGCATTTGGGTTATCCAGAATGAGCTCGCCTTTATCAATGAATTTCTGGACAAGATTTTTGAAGGTCTGACATTGTTTAATGTCATGACCTTTGGTTCTATGATAATGACAGAAGTCATTTTCCCTATACCAGAATGGACGTTCTTGGCTTTCATCAATATTCCTAATGGGTGGAAGTTTGATCATGTGAACTTCCAACATTTTTTCTAGGATAGAAGCATATGATTCCCCCAACGAAGTGAAATATCGAGATGATGAGGATCCTTTTCGAGAAGATGAGGAGTCTCTCCATGGTGTTTGATTAGAAGTGTTATTGACTCGTGATGTTTTTAATATGATAGCATTGGTGGATCCCTGATTCTTTTCTTTAGAAGTGGAAGGGTTTGATTTGGTAAGCCGAGAAAAATCTGGTTTAGATTTAGAGTGAATTTTTAACTTCCCTTGTTAAATGGCGCGAGACTCAAGTTTGCGTGCCATCGTAAAGGCTTCTTCAAATGTATGAAAGGTTTGGATCCTTAAAGTGGAAGAAATATGATTAGCACAAGATCGAGTAAACAACTCGATCTGTTGGGATTGAGGAAGGGAGAAAGACAATTTGTTTATTATCCCTCTCCAACGAGCGAAAAAGTTTGCAATATACTCATCATCGAATTGATGAATGTTATAAATATCTGTAATCAAGATATTATGCGTGATATTTATTGAAAAGTTTTCAACAAACATCTGGGCCAATTGAGAGAAATAAAACAAGGAATGTTGAGGAATGTTATTGTACTAGTCTAAAGCAGGACCTGCTAGAGACATAGGAAAAGTACGGAGCATAAGCTCCTGATCCTAGAATATAAGGTAGCAAGCATGTTTGAATGCTCATAGATGCTGTTGAGGGTCCTCTCGACTATGAAATTTTGAAAGATTAGGAAGTTACCATTAGGGAGGATAAGGCTTAAAAGCCACTAATGGGTGAATGGGTTCATTACACACTTCTTTAATAGAATATGAAGGACAAGCCCCTTTGGTGGAGGCTTCTAAGTCTACAATTTTCTTGAAAAGAATTTGGACCACGTCAGATTGAGGAGGAGGCATGCTGGCATGTCCTACATAAGAAGTAAATGGTGGATGTTGTTGAGGTGTCAACAGGGGATTCATCTGTTGATTGATAGGATGATAAGAGGAGTAACCAGGCATTCTGGGTGACACATGGTGCAGTATTTGTTGTGAAGGAGCCTAGGTATAGATAGGCTGTGAGATGACAAGTGGTTGAGAAAAAGAAGGTTGGATGATAGACAGACCCTGTGATTGGTGGAATCCTATGCTTGTTGACTGAATTGGAATGGATTGAGGAACATGGGTGTCAATTTGATTGGACATGGTGGGGAATAAGGTCTAAAAGAGGATTTTTACTACCAGATTAGTTATTAAGGGAGCTGACGCTAGAGGATGGGCGAAGGTCAATGTTGCTGGAACATTGGAAGAAAAACCAACTGGAGGATGAGAAGTGGGAACCAACTGACTCGTCAAAGGGGGTTGACTCATAAAGAGGTACTGACCCTGGGACGTAATGCACGACATAGACAAATTAACAGCAATCTGTGGGTGCGTAGACGCACCCATTATAGCCAGAGGAGAGGACTTCTCAGAAGTAGGTTGTGGAATAGTCGAGGTAACTGCGGCATTAGGAATGGGAAAGACTATTTGAGAACTATTCGACATGGTCGGTGGAAGAGAAAAAGGATGCACAGGTGCGCCACCCTCTTCCATGGTTTGAGGTGAGAAAAATGATGCTAACTGTTCTACAAAAGCCTGGGATGGCTCACGAGGATAATCGTAAACCTGTTGGATTGGTGGTCCCTGATCAGATATTCGAATAGACTTGTGTACTAGGTAGTCCATAAGGGCTACCATATTTTGATCAAGGAGCACTTGAAATTCAGGATCCCCATGAGGAACATACTCTATATCAGAAGCGGATGATATTTCTGAAGGACTAGGGGAAGCTAGACGTGATGGGGTTGCTTTGGTCTAATAGAAAGGATTATATGACTACGATGGGGAACCAACTAATAGCGGTCCCAAGGAAGACCTAGGGGGTGCCAAAACATCCACACTATTGGTGATCTCGGAGGAAGAAGGGGCCAGTTGAGCCATTCTTCTAGATTTTAACCAAGTGATGACCGTCATAAACAAGTAGAAATATAAAAAAAAAAGATTGACCTAACTAATGCACAAACAATTCAAGCAGCGTAGGTGATTATCTCTTTTAAGTTTTTATGCTTTTAAGAAAGAAAATATTAGGGAAGGCCTTTTAGAACAGGAACTACTCAGATAGCCAAACTAAGGATGGTTTGGGGAATGTTTTGGTGAGGAGTCCTGAAGGCACTTTAGTAAAAGACCGGTACATGGCTTGATATAGGGGCCTACCCCCACACTTCACACACCACTACGATAAGGGAGTCGGGTGCTTTGCCAATATATACCAGAACTTTTGTGAATTTATAGCGCGGCCCGAGTACCGCGTAGGCTCTTCCTCTTGGATGTCACTTCCAAGTAGGTGAGGCCAGGGGAGGAATTTTTGTTTAAATGCTTTATACCTAGTGATTTTGGCTTTGTGTGCAAGGGTGAAAAATAAAAATCAAATAGTGTCACTACCGATTTTGATCAATTTTCCAACCTAATTAAAACTAGATGAAAAACATACAGCAGAAATGACAAAGAAAGAGTTCTTTTTAAGCACTTAAAGATGAAGTGTTTGATTTCGATGAAGACAAGTCAAACAGATTCTTTCCCAAATGCAATTAAATTCTTTTTAAGCACCAAAATTGAAATGTTCAAATGTGATAGAAAACAAACAAACAAAGTCTCTCTTTTTTTTAGTTCCTAAAAAGGGGGAAACACCGTAAAAGAGAAATACTTGTAGATTTAGCTCTCCAAGGTGTGTGGACTTCAAAAAGCATGTTGTTGAGCTCTTCCCCTCAAATAATCCCATGAACAAGAAAATTTCTCCACAAGAAAAGGTTAAGAAAACACACAAACCAACCTAGAAAGATATATCCAGATAATAGCAAAATGAAAATTTTCTATTTAAGGGATTAGAAAAATTTCAAAGAAATAACAATTTTGCATAAAGAGATGGATCAAACATGCAATCTTGAAATCAAAATGAAATATTTACTAATTATATAAATAGAAATTGGAATTGAAATTTGTAAAAAAGAAAGGACCTAACTTTGCAAATTCAAAAATGAAAGAAGCAAGACTAAAATGATGAAAGGAAATGCTTAAGCAGAACTGATAAAAATCAGTGAAGAAAAAGAACAAAGCTCAACACTAGAAAAGAGATGAACTTACCAATAAGGGACTTTGGTTGGGTCCCACCAGGCATGCCAGAATTTTGATCAAGAATTTTGCGCTTGTTACCTATCCAAGTTAATGTACCAAACTAAACACAAAAACCTTAAAAAAATCAAATGAAATCGATACCTGATGGACAAGATCCAAAGATGTAAATGGATAGGGAAGCTGATGTAGATAAGACAGGTGCACACGAGTGATCCTACACAGTAGATCCAAGAAACCTGTGAGACACCGATGCTTGACAGAAAATGACCACGTTAAAAGATATTTAGGTGGACTGCCCGAGAAGCGGGTCCAGGAAGCGATAAGCTCCCTCAGCGGATGTCAGTCCATGTTTTCAATTCAGTAAAGAAGCATACATGATAAAAGATGTACGTAAAGGACTAGATTTTCTGATTAAAGTAATAAACAGAATCTAAAAAGTGGATAGAAAGCAACAAAAAATAGGAAACTGTGAAAACAATGCTAGATTTGTGTTACTTGAGTTATTTTACCTGTCTGTAGGATGATCAGCGTCGATTATGTAAAATCGGTTTCGACTGGTTCAGATCGGCGTCGACTGATATAGATCGGTGTCGACTTGTTTTGATCAGTGTCGATCCGAGACAAACTGCAAGAAGGTTTTGGAAATGGAAAATGAAGGAAATATCGTCAACATCCACTGGATCTGCAAAAGCCGTAGAGACACTGGAAAGGCTCCACCTGTGCTGGATGCTAGAACAGAGTCACCAGAAAATCAATGGAGACTTGCGATGTTGATGTGGTAAGAGAAGAGTAATGGTGCACCTCTCAGGGATTGATTTGGATAGGATTCGCTCTCACTTGATAGATAATGCTCAGACTTGATGCTCAAAACTCTCTCGTTCTCTCTGTCTAACTCACTATCTATCTCACCATCTAACTGTCTCTCTCACAATCTGTGTCTAACCAGAACTGAGTTCTGGGCTTATATTTGTAATCGGCACCAACCGAGATTAAATCGGTGTCGTTCTGAAAAATTGGTGTCGACCGAGTACCAGTCGGCACCGATCATGGAACAGACTCCCGAAATGGCCAAAAGGAGTGATTTCTGGAAAGATGAGAGTGATCCCTCCACCTCAAATACGGTAAATATCCCACTTCTTGGTTTGGGAGGAGGAGAAATAGGGGGGATATATGGATAGAATAGATATGGGGTAGATAAGTGGTTAGGATACATGTAAAAAGGTGTAATTAAATAGTTAATATTTAATTACTCACGGGTAAAACATAATGGGGTGAATTAAACTTAGGATAGGTGTTTAAATCACAAATTGAATAATACCTGAAGGGGGTAGTGGTAATTCAAATGTGCCCTAGGTTACCCGAGAGGGTAATCCCATTGTTATCCACTAACAGGATCCTATGCCAAAATTTTAACCAACCTCCTTGAAACTTCTATCACCACATTACTACCTCCCATACCTTATGACCATCTCAAACCCAAACCAAAGGGGTTTTACGACACCAAAATTTGTGCCTACCATCGTGTGTCAGGACACGATATAGAGAAATATAAGGATTTGAAAACCATTCTTATCTAGCTGTGTCCTCCAAAATAAAAATTTGATGATGATGACCTTCTTGATGAAGACCCTATTTCACCAACACCCATTCCCATAGTTTTTCCCTCATTTCCCACTCAGCTATTGAGAACTCCACAACTCCTAAAGCCACCCCCAAGGTTTTAAATTAACATGGTTCACATCAACAACATCGCCAAACCTCCACCCAAATGTCTGTGTGCCTAGCTCATCTCACAAGGTTTATTCCCGCCACTTGGATTTTTCCCCTCTTATCTCTATTATTTTCATGGCTCACTAACCTCACCTACCTCCCCACCTCAAATCACCATGATCCACATCGCTACCCATGCTCAGAAGGACAAAGGAAAGGAAAAGGCAACTGACTCACCTACCAATCCTATACCCAACATACCATTTGCACCCACACCTGAAATAACTATCTGTGGCCCCACATATCATATTTCTAATGGGGTCACACACTGTGCGATGCTCAAACAACTACACCAATCCCCCCTCAAAATGGCCTTCTATGACCTCATCCAAACCTTAGAATCCCATCGTCAAGCTCTTATGGAGGTATTTCAATCTATTGATGTTTTACCCAATGATCCTACACTCGTGGCCTCCATTATCACACCCCATCATGTAGCCTCTCTCACCAAATTACCATCGTCATCTACACCTCCAACTACTCATCAAGTAGCCTCCCTTAGCTTCTCAGATGAAGATATCATGTTGCACCAAACTGATGACCCTGATCCAGCCCTCTTCATCTTCGTTGACATCAATGATATACGTGTAGGACGTGTTATGATTGATGGGGGTGCTAAGATTAACATCATCTCCTCCCATGTAGTCGCTCAAATGCACATACCTGAAAATTGCATGCATAAACATCCCATCATGTTACGTTCCTTCAAACATGTTATCACCTCTACACTTGGTACCATCATGCTCCATGTTCGTGTGGGCCCCCGCGCTGTTCTAGAGTTATTTTATGTCTTGGAGGGGGAATTTTAATATAACCTATTTCTTGGTAGACCCTAGATTCATTTCATTTGTTGTGTTCCTTCCAATTTGCATCGGTGTGTAAAGTTTGAGAAAGAAGGACACACCTATACCATTCTAGCTGAACCTTTCAAAACTTACAACATGCTCATACCCATTAAAGCATCTACCTCCACAACCACTACCACGTCACCTACACCTCCCCACACCAGTGCAACTGTTACCTTAACCACACCTACATCCTCCATTCCTACCGCTGCCACAACCTCCATAGCCAAACCATCAGCCTCCCAATCCGTTAGCTCCACCTCCAATCTGACCTCTTACACATCGTCTATTCTAACTAACCACATACTAACCACCGATCCCTTGGAAGGAATTTTTCAATGCCTCACTCTGGGGGAGTATCACCTATATAATGTCAACACATTCCTTACTCCATAATAATATGGAAGCCTTCACTAACACCCTCGTTATGATCACCGTATATGAGAGTGTTTCCTTTATGGTCCTCCCCACCTTCGTACCAATCTCACATATGGGGGACTTAATACTACAACTTACACACCTGAACCACCGTCACAAACCCACCCATTTTCTGCCAACCTCCAGTCACTCACCAATTGTTGTTTCTCCCACACCTTCCTGCACCGATGTGTGTGGAAGGATTTTGGTTTTGGATTTTACGAGCAATGCCTCCATATTGTTATTTTATGTACAAACCGCAAACATAATGACTGTAGTGGTATCGGCTTTACGGAACCACCTACCAACAAGGCCTGCATTGGACTCATTGAGGACATTAGTTCCTCTCCACCTTCTTCACCACCTCTACCAATGGAGTTAATGGATCCAGAATCCATGCCTCCTAACTTTTTTTTTTCATAAACACCATTTCCTTGGGGCCTCTGACTTATCAATGTGAGGACAAGGCTCCTTCCTCTCTTCCCTTCTTATATCCTGAAATGATCGAAAATGATAAACCTTCGATTAACATTGTCCAATGTCAGGATGATGAATCTATACTCACCTACCTTGGTGCCTAAGACTCACATATTCATCGGTCATTACCATCTGAGACGTAAACCATGTTAAACGAATCGACAATCAAAATCAATATTCATACTCAGGACAACCCACACATCCTAAAGATCGATCAATCTTTAGATGCTACTGAACAAGAAGCCATCACTTCCTTTCTCAAAAAACCATGATCACACTTTTGCTTGGTATTATACAAACTTTCCTAGTATTGAACCCACCATATCGTAACCATTCCTAATGCCAAACCTGTCAAACAAAAGCTTAGGAAAATGTACCCTCACATTGTTCTTCTGGTCAAAGAAGAACTTCAGCGCCTCCTTGCAGTTTCCTTCATCTTACCCATTGATTATCCATGGTGGATTTCCAACATTGTCCCTATCACTAAGGTGATAGGGGAACTCCACATTTTCACGGATTTCCATGACCTTAATCTAGCTTGCCCAAAAGATGACTTTCCTTTACCTAGTATTGACCAACTAGTTGACCTTACCACTGGTCATGAGATGTTGTCATTCATGGATGGATTCTTAGGTTATAACCAAATCTTTCTTTCCCTAGAGGATCAACACAAATCTACATTCAGCACCCCTTAGGGGACCTTCTGCTACCAATTCATGCCTTTTGGCCTTAAAAATGCTGGGGCCACCTATCAACGGGCTATGACTTATATCTTCCATGACATCATGCATCGTATATTAGAAGATTAAGTGGATGATCTCCTGGCCAAATCTAAACACCACTCTAAGCACCTTTCCATCCTAAAAACCATCTTTGACCACCTTATTAAATATTGTGTTTGCCTTCAGCCCAAGAAGTGTGTCTTTACAGTTCTCTCAAGAAAGCTCCTGGGATTTATTATTTCCTTATGTGGTATAGAAGTTGACCCTGCTAATGTCAAGGTCATTCTTGAAATGCCTCCACCCACTAATCTTAAGCAACTCCATAGCCTACAAGGTAAGTTACAGTCTATTCACCGTTTCATTTTGCAATTGTCTAATCAGTGTCAACCATTTCATCATCTTCTCAAGAAGGATGTCTCCTTTAAATGGGATAATGACTGCCACAAATATTTTGAGGCCTTAAAACAATACATTATTCAACCACCCGTACTCATTCCACCTAAAGACGATCAACCCTTCTACCTATACATCTCAACTACCGATCACTCCTTGGGGGCCATGCTCGCTCATTGCGATGAGCAACACATAGAGCAAGTGGTTTATTACATATGTCGTACTCTTTTAGACTATGAAACCTGATACACCCATGCCAAAAAAATCTACTTAGCCTTAGTTTTCATTGCCCCAAAACTCTACCATTACCTACTTAATCACAAAACTTATGTTGTGACCAACACCAACCCCTTACACTTCATATACGCCAAACCTTACCAAACTCAACGTGTCGTATGCTAGCTTATGATTTTGGCTGACCTCGACATCAACCAATTGGTCGACACACCTCTTTCTGGGGATCAACCTTATAATTTTGACTTTCTAGATGATTCAATAGCTTCCCTTTCCTTGGACAAGCCCACATACCAAGTGAAACTCTTCTTTGATGGTTCTAAATGTCATCGTGGGGGTGGGTCAGGTGTTATCCTCATTCCGCTTGATGGTGAACCCATGCCTTTGTCTTTCAAACTAGATTTCAATTGTACAAACAATATTATAGAATACGAAGTACTTGTATTAGGTCTTAAGGTTGCCTATGCCTTGGATGTCAAATCCATCAGCATCTTTGGTGATTCCTAATTGCTCATAAACCAAGTCAATGGTATATACCAATGTTGTAATGAGACATTTCAAAAGTATAAACATCATGTAGACATACTTTTGACCACCTTCGACTACTACGCCCTTCAAACTGTCCCACTTTCAACGAACAAATTTATAGATACCATAGCCTAATTGGCTTCTCAAATCCCTACTTCACCTATCGATTCTAAAATATTTTTCACCATACAAAGACTCTAGTCACCCTCTCATTTACCTCGCGAGGTTTACTCCATTGGAACCACTACCTCTGACTCGAGTGACATTCGGTACAAACAATACTCAAACTACCTTTCCCGTTCCATCTTGCCTCCAGACCTCACTTGTAATGGACAACGGGCCTTTCTCACAAGGGTATCTCATTACGTCATCATGGCTAGCCTCCTCTACAAATGTAGCTTCGATGGCATTCTCTTACAATGCCTTACAAATTCTGAAATTCGTTATACCATTAAGGAAGTTCATGATGGCATATGTGGAGGTCACTTTAGTGGCCTCACTTTTGCTAAGCGTATTCCTCACCTAGGCTATTACAAGCTGACCCTCAACCATGATTGTTGTGACTACGTCAAGCATTGTGTCAAATGCCAGCAACATCCCAGCTTTCATCATACACCCAGTCATGCCTTATAGGTCACACGTGACCTTTGGCCCTTCTCTCAATGGGGTTTGGATCTTATTGAAGAGATCAATCCTCATTCTTCCCAATGACATCAATGGATCATCACCACTACCGAATACTACACAAAATGGGTTGAGGCCATACCTCTCATTTCCATGAAAGTTGAAAAAATATTTGAATTCATCAATCATCACATCATCTATCGCTTTGGTGTCCCACATCACCTCATCACTGATTAATGGAAAACAATTCAAAATTAAAACCTTATGAAAAATTTGCGACACCTTTGGCATTCATCTAAGTTTCTCATCACCTTATTACCCATGGACCAATGGCCAAGCCAAATCCACCAACAAAACCTTGAACAAAATTCTCATAAAAGTGGTTAACGGTACTGGGAAGGACTGACATATGCACATCCCTTTCACCCTATGGGAATACCACACTAGTATATGTACTTCCACTGCTGCCACACCCTTTTCTCTGGTCTACGGTATAGAGGCTATTCTACCTCTTGAAGTTCAAATTCCCTCACTCTGCATTTCTCTCCATGACATGCTCACTGATGATGACTTTTGTTAGGAACTTTTAGCACAACTTGAGTTATTAGAAAAACACAATCTTAATGCTCGTGAACATCTGCAAGTTTACCAAAAACATATCAAATGATCCTATGACAAATGCATCCATGAATGAACCTTCCACGTCGATGACCTTGTCATGAAAGAAAATCAACACATAACCAAAGTAGAAAAAGTAAACGGGGTAAATTTACTCCTAATTGGCTAGGACCATACACTGTGACTCATACTTACAGATCAGGTGCTTATCATTTATCTTCACTTGAAGGAGAACCCAAACTTGAGCCCCTTAACACCTTGCATCTTCAACCATTCTACTGTTGACTTTTAGTCCTACCTCACCTTCTACCTCTTTCTGTGCTCATCCCTTGAGTGTTATCCACTTCCTATGCCATCACCAATGATTAAATAAGAATCATGTGCATACCCATGACGTTTTATATTCTCTTAATTATGTGTACCATGGCGCTACACATAACATGATTCTCATGGATACTTTTTTTCTACCTTTAGATTACATCCCATGGTCATTTCACCCTGCTTTCTAAACAAGAATCCTATCCTTCACCTTAGTCTTGTCCATGACTTAAAATCCCTCACATGGGATCTAACTCGTTGAGTCAAAATTCCAATAAAGAGATGACTCCCTCAAATGGACATCTTTATCTCTACAATCGCTACTATAAATAGACTACTCCCTTGAAGGAAAGCTATGTAAAGCTCTTTCAAATAATAATAATAATAAAGAGAGAGAATCTGAAGCTTCACACATTAATCAGCTTCAAGAAGACCTCAAGGATTTAATTTCCTCATCCCATATAGACTTCCCGCATCAATTATTCTATCTCAAACATTAGTTTAAACAAACAACCTTTTACTCATGGACTTGCCCATTGTGACCTTGGATCTCTTGCTATAAAGGCATGCTACCTAGTATCATATAAAAACTAACCACTTTTCATCCTCTTACCATTTGCACTTTCATTTCCTACCGCCTCAAGGAACGTCATGGAATCATGACATTTGGTGGTCATGTGACTACTTTACACCTTTAGATTAATCAATCATGTAATATCTTTAGGGTCTTATGTTCATCAAGCCTATCTCAGGTATGACGTACTCATTATGATCCTAACCAATCAGGTGGATTTCTTGCCTCCTCTTATCTTTTAAACTTCTTTATTATGTATTGATTACCTTTTATAGGACTTGGTCCTTGAAGGTTACCTTTGGGTCATCTTCTTCTTCCACCACACTCAACATCACCTCTACCAATGTGCCCATAATCCACCCATACCTAATAGACCTAGACTCAATCATGCCTAAAACCTAACCTATTCACCTTTCATTTTTTGTCAAATCATGATCTACCCTTGTTAGATTTCTTTTCCTATCAATAATTGGAAATTAAAAACGAACAAACAAAAAATTGTTTTCCACCTTTATCATCATCCAACATCCATTCATCATGTCTACCATTTATTTCCATTATCATGCAGGTATTATAAAACATCTTAATAATGACCCATATCATCATTCATTACACAAATTAATGAATTACAACCTCGACCAATTTGACTCAACCATTCCTATAACCTGACTAAATCCATGCCTAAACCACAACCTGACTTAATCCATGCCTAGACCCTACCCTGACTTAATCCATACCTAGACCACAACCTGACT